>VXBT01000016.1:0-20545 GCA_013400235.1 Oriolus oriolus | reverse complement strand
TGATTACCAATACAGATTTGTATACAGGGGTGTTACCTGTGGATTATGTGACTGGCTAGCTAAACATTCAGAAATCAGTTTAACCATTTAGAAACATTATCTTCCCCGAGTCATTCTCATTTGGCTCTTAATGAAGTGTCTGGTGTGCAGCACAGGTCAGCACATTTTACAGAAACACCCTTCTGGCTTTCTGTGCATCTGGTTTTCAAAACTGCAGTAGATTTTGGGTGTGAGATTTATAAAAGGTTCCTCCTGCTTAAATAGGAGGGTGTCTATCCTTACATAACCCTTGTGTTGTTGTCCTGCATCCTAGCGGCTGTCTTCCTACAAGATCAGCCTGTTTCCACACAGCTTTGCTGCAGGGGCCAGCCTGTGTGGCCAGCCTCTGCATCATCATGTACCCGCCTGCCACTGTCTCCTTGTTTTCATCTTCCTGGCATGTAGGTTCATAAACCACGGGCAAGTCCCTGCAGTATGCTTCTGCTTCGCAGAGAACCACATAGATTTACAAAATGACACAGTGGTGAGCTGCAAAACAGCCTTTAGTCTCAAGAACACATGGCTGTGTGTTTTAGTTAGTTGGTGTGACTGCACTTTGGTGGGGAAAAACACATGCCCTGCAGGAACCCCACTGGACCATGGTGGCCATGATTATTTTTGCCCACTGCAGCACACCTGCTGCAAAGGAGACCTTCCTCTTTTCTTTCAGAGTATTTTTTCTGGCCCTTCTGGGCTTAGCCTGCAGTGTTGTCCTAGCTTACAACATAAGATGTAGCCAAAAGCATGTATTCTATTATCATGTTTACAAGCTGTTAAAGCAGGTGGGGCAGGGTTTGTTATCTCCTACTATGACTCATATCTGATAACTCCCTCTGGGGGGCTGTCTCTGTTTAATGGGCAATCAAGGACCCACCACAATTACATCAGTCCATTGTGAGATGCTCCACCCAGAGGGGGAGGAGCCAAGCATTTCCTACCTGGATATAATCTGGGGTTTGGAACAGCACAAGGAGCTGTTACCTATGGGATTCCCAGAGGACAAGAGCCACCACTGGACCTTCAGGTGAAGACAAGACCCTTTTCTACAGGATTACTGCTTCAACAGGACCACTTCACCTGGACTGCTGCCACCCTGACTAACAGGGTGTCAAGTTGTGTCCTGGGTCTGTCAGTGCTCTTGTACTATTGCATTTATTTTAATTTTCCTATTGAATTATAATTCTGACTTGCGATCTCCCACTGGTTTGTTTTCAAACTAGTGCAAGTGTTTAGCTCACAGACCTTCTGGACTGATGTTAGCGGTTGTTCTTTTTCAATCTGACAGTAGGGAGAACATACCCTGCCCCTCAAAAAAGCAGAACCAGAATAACCAAACCCCAAATACTGAAAAGTGTACAAGAAAATCATCCTGTAGCATGCCTGAAATGGTAATCAGAAAAATGATTGTGCTCCCTGTATGTATTTAATTAGAACATCTCCCTAATCAGCTGGACCCCTTTGCATTTCAGTATGAATACCATTACCTCTGGTCTCTACTTCTGGCATTTTGTGCACAGAATATTAAAAAGATGTAACAAGCCCAATATATTTACCTTTTTTTCTGAATCTCCTTCAAAACTGAAGTGGTTAAAACATTTGTTGGGAAATTAATTACACTACAGCATGTCAATACATCTGGAGTACTATGGTCTTAGAAAACAATCCCACACACTCAAACTCTTCTTACAAAATTTAATTCAATTCAGTTACAAATTAGTAGTCCACAATATGTATCTTACCAGTAGTATTCCAGATGTGCACAAAATGAAAGAAATGCAAGAACATAGAGGAAACTATCTATTAAAGGTATTTTTAAAATAAAAATAGCTTCAAATTGCTGTTTCTTTTTTGAGGTGTGTTTGACAGACTCATTTTCAAATGGGAAAAACTGGGTTTATCTGTCACTCTCCATCCCTACAACAAGGACTCTTATGAAGTATCAGAGATAAAAGATTTCTCTTATTATATCAATCAACTCTAAAGAAAGGTTTAAATAGCATGTTATCTTGTAAGCACATTTATTTTTATTACTCCAAAGGTTATTGAAGAATAAACTTTAAAAAAAAGGTTTTAGTCACACAAAATAACGAAAAAGCCTTTATTACTTAGACATCAGATATTTTATTACTTAGACAAGATATTTTCTTAAGGTTAAATACATAAGGTTTCATTTGATTAACATCTCTACATTTCTGATTGAAGCTTATTTAACATCAATAATAAGATGACAAGCAGCAGAGATCATAAAAGTAAATGAAAATATATCCTTTTATCCTCTTGCATCTATCATTTTTTTTGTCAGAAGTCATGGCAGAATTACAGAAACAAAAGAAATCATACTAAAATCAGACCTTCGCCTCCGTTTTTGTTTATAAAAAGAGATTCCCTTTTTTGTTGTGTATATATATTTGCTTAAATGAAGCTCAACAGTCAGCTACTGATTGCACCATCAGTACCACTATGTCTTCATGACAATCTGTCACAATGTGTTACAGGCTTACAGTATTTTTATTTTAAATGACATACTGATTACAGCTAGTCAGAATTTTACAGTGCTGGAGAAAGGGTTAATTTTTGTCCTTTTCTTCTTTTAAAGAAGTTCCATTTCTAACATTTAAAAATATTCCAAATTCCAGTTTTATTTAAACTATTTTTCCTTTCAAAATACCTCACAGCTGAGGGAAAGTGAAACAATCTTTGGAACTTTATTATGCAAGCAACCTGTATTTCATTAGAAAATAAGACTGATGAATAAAAAATTTTATGTGTTCTATTAAAGTGAATGTTAAATATATTCTTTAGTGTATCCTGGCCATGTATAAGCTTGTTCTTGTCCTCTGAACAACTCACAGTCCATGTGACCATGTTATGATACTTAACTAACTAATAATGCTTTAAGAGGTACATAGTCTTGAGCTGAGCTTCTGACTATCTTTACTACAGGGCTTCGAGTTATCTCAGAGAAGAAACAGGACAATCCACACATGCTAGTATTCCTGTGAAGAGATCCTTACGTCTGCAAGACATCAAGGACAGTAAAATCCATTAAAAAGAGAATTTTTATCCTTATCGTATAATATGATTTAGGATAGAGGAAACCATGATGGAAACAAAAAAAGTAAAAGATTTAATCTCATATATCTGAAATATTGACAATGGAAATTGGTAGCATGTAGTATTGATACCTACCTGTAGACCTCATGAAAATTTTGGTTGGTGGTATAACAAGGCTCATTCAAGATGACCAAAAGAATACCATTTCTTCCCACCAAGATTTCATCCTCATAAAAGGATAGCTTTTTGAGCTATCTTCCCAAAACACTGAGTTGCATGTTTTGGGAAGAAGAGAGCAATGATAAAAAGTTTAAGCTTCCTCTTAATTTCCTTATCACTATCCCTTAAACATGATAGAAAAGGTCAAAGGATAAATCAAAAAGTGAAAAATAGTCTCTCTTTTTTTTTTTTCTTAGATCACTATTTACTTACAACAGCTTTTTTTCCATTAGCCTGAAGGTGAAATAAACCTGTAATCTCAAAAAAACCGCCAACCAAATAGATCGTCTGTCATTATTTTTTCATAGCAAAGCATCATATATTTTACAGATCCAATGAATAGCTATATTTTGAATAATCACAAATAAAATTATTAAACTCTTCATCCTTCCCCTTTCAGTTCATTTAATATAACCAGTAAGATAACATGATTAAGGATGAATATAGGATGAAGGAAATTGTTTTATCTGCCCATACATCTTGAAATCAAATGAAGTTATTTTTTCTTCTCACAAGTTGGTATCCTAAAAGTCCAAAAGACATTGTTGAAACTGTGAAGAATTCCTCAAAAGTCATCTTTCAGTTTTCATGTAAGTAAACAGGTAATGTGAACAAAATCAAGTTGTCTCTAGAGGAGGTGGGCAAGAGGGTAAGGGATGTGGGTAGGACAGGCAAGGGAAGAATTTTCACTTTCCCTTTGTTTTCCAAAAGAACAAAATATTTCCACTCTCATCTCGGCATAGTTTCAGATCTTTCCCTCAATCCACAATATTTTGGTAACTCTCCAGAATGCAAAGTAGAAGTTACAGGTCAAAGAATAAATTATGCTCCATGTGTTGTCATAAATTTCAAGTCATAAAAAAATGCCACAAGTAATTTCACAAATGTCCTTCTAATTATATCATTAACAGTATTGTTGTGCTGACAGATATAGAAGCCAGTAAACACCGGACAGTATTTTAAGTTGGTGAGGATTATTAAAATGGCAATGAAAGTGTATTATTTTAGGGAAAAGAACACCCTAAGCAATAATTAAATTAATTTGCAAGAAACAATGTATTTAACAGAGTTCAGAGCACAGATGAAAGATGTGCAAAAGGGCCTTGCCTGATCCTGTGTGATTGGCTATGAAACTGAAGAGAAGAAAAAGAAATATATAGAGAAATAAGTCTGGCTAAAATAAACAACTTCTGTAACACTATATAGGGACAAAAAATTGCACTTAATACAGTCTATTAAATATTCCTTGCCCTTTTGCAGCAGTTTTGCTTTTGGCTCCAGTGTTCCAACCTTTTCTGTTTAATATAGGTTTTCATTCTTCATGCCTCATGTATCCTAGTATTAATTCCCTTTTAACTAACCCCAAGAGTTGCTTGCTAGAAAGGAACCAACATTAATGTTCTGTTTATTGTGCTCCAGAAAATAGCATTATTTCTACTGCATCTCCTTTTTCCCACTTCCTTGCCAGGGAAGACTTCTCTGCTCCACCTGTTCCTGGGAACAACCGGAGTATTGTCTGCAGCAATTTCAATTGTATTCCTCACTCCACAGCTTCAGAAGAAGGTTGGTATAAATCATTCTATGTATCTGAGCAGATAATAAATAAAAATTTGAAAATCATTTTTCAGGACCTCACATTTTCATAAGCCAGACTCCCACACTGGCAATGCTCTAATGAGTATAACACATCTTTTGAATAATCTCTATAGGTAAAATCAAAATTAACACACAAGTGAGCAGGAAAACAGTGAGCATCAGCTCTCTGGGTTTTGTGTACTTGGAAGATTTTCTTCTTATGTTAAGTTTATATGATGCTTCCCACAAAAATAACTGAATATATCTGCTAGTCACTGCAATATTTGAGACTGCTTTCATTAGGTATTTTTAACATTCGGATTCTCTTCCAAGTTCAAAGATATATTCCATTAATGGTATTTCTTTAAATAACTTTTTTTTTAAGTGTCTGTCCTCCAGGATTTAGAGTTCAATTTTGTCCCACGAAACTCAAAAATCAAGACCTGTAGTCCCTCTTAATCAACACAACTGCCTTCTTGGCTGTCCTATTACCCTCCATCTCAATCTTTGCAGCCATGTGAATTACAGCAAAGAAAGGGAGAAAGGTTTAGCAGCTTGCTATAGTTGTCTCTTAAACCATTATTCTAAGCATGATGTGCTCCACACACTTGGCTGGCTAAACAGCAAGACTTTTTTGCTGAGCCAGCTCACAGCACTCATTGCTGCTGCAGTTCACTTGAATGATGACGTTTCCCATGGCTTAGCATAAGTCACAGCTCATACTGTTCAGTTCCCAGTCTGTCCCATGACAGCAACACTTCATTTTGTTGAGGTCCCTCTGAAGGGCTGCACGGCCCTCTGGGGTATCGGCCACTCCTCCCAGCTTCGGGTTATCAGTGACATTGCTGAGGAGGCCTCTGCCCCTTCATCCAAGCCGTTGATGGGTAAGTTAAACAATGCTGGGCCTAGTGTGGAACCTTGGGGACAATACCAGTGACAGGCCTCCAACTTGACCCTGTGCCACTGATTGTGACCCTTTAGACTCTGCTGTTCAGCCAGTTCTCAGTCCACTTTAGTAAAATAATTCTCTGGCTTATCCAAACTCTGTTCTATAGATGTTTGTTGATGTTTAGGTCTAAGTTATTTCCTCAGCTGAGGTCAGACAAACTGAATTAAGAAAACTATGGCAGTATGAATCTTACATTAGTTTTCAAAGGAAAATCAATACAAGCCCAAATAATTCTGACAGCAGTTTGACTACTTCAAGTTCTGTAATAGCTACTTTTTATATTTTTTCAAAATAAATGATAGCAGGATGAATGCAGAGCATTATTTGATAAGTCTCTCTTCAGTACAAAACTCCAGAAAGCTTTTGGTAAAATAAATATTCCATTTTCTTCTTTGAAAGATCAGGATAAAATTGAACAAAATCAGGTATTTGTCCAGCTATATATCTTTTCTTACATAAAATATGACTGCAATAAATGGCATAATAGGAAGACTGATGGAAATCCATGTGCACTTAAGATAGATTATTTACAGAGGAAAGCGAAAGCCTTCAGCAACCATAAAAGTACACAATTGATTGCTATGTTGTATCACATTTTTGTTTCATAAAGTTTTTTCAGCATTCATTGCTTGGTCATTGCAGTAGAAGCAGATGAATGGTTATTTTGAGGGTCTCTGGCAGTGTAAGAAATGTGTCATGAACTGCATCTTTCAGAAGCAATTTAGAGCTCAAAGTCAAAACCAGAAAAAGGCATGAGTTTATATGTGAGTGCTGGAACAAGTTTCACGAAAAATATTCTTGAAGTTTAGAAGTGTAATGGAACAAGATTTCAATATGTTTTCTATGTAGCAGTAAAAACTAAATAAATTTCAGCTCAAGTAAAAGGGAGCGCTTTGTGCCAAACATGAATTACTTTTTTCTTTCTTCTCTCCCTGTCCTTCTTTTGAAAATCACACCTATTGTGTGTGTGAGTTTTATTCTCAAAAGTACTGAAAGCTTCTGCTCCCACTTAACATCAGCAGAAAAAAGGTTTATGACAGCCTTGAAAGAGCTACTTTCCCTACTCTGCTCACATGCAGCATCTTACAGTCCAAAGCCTCATGCTTCCCTTCTTTCTCAGCATCTCTGAAAAGTAAAATGCCACTCAAAGTGAGGGTGATACTTGTTAAGGTTGGGGTTAGGGTAGAGTGGGCAAAATACAGGTCTGACTCCAGTTTTCCTGGCACTGCATGTCAGAAACAACAGGTAATGCAAAAAAACCATTTAAAGATGGAATAAAGAGAAAGGGAGGGAAAATAAGAGCAGCACATTCAGAATCAGATAAGACATTCTTGATGGTCTCCAAGCAAAAACACATTTCAAGGTTGAGTTTAGCGCGCAAGCAATTCAACTAAGGTCGTGAGCAGTGCATGGTGGAGACTTCATCCTTTAAGAATAGTTAAATGTCTCCAATTACCAGGATTTAACAATCAGTAGAGCAGTCAGATGTCTGTGGAAGCTGCTTTCCACTTGATTTCATAACTTCATCTGGAGACAAACAACAGGAGAAAAAAGATGTGCAGTCATTCTTAGAAATTTGTGCCACAATGTCTTTTACCCGTTTTCCAATTTTTATAGCATGCACTGCCCTTGCCTGATCTGATGAAACTCTACTTTCTGATCATCCTAACAAGATAAATCTGCCAATATTGGACTGGCTTGTCAAAAACCTAGCAACTGTGCCTGTGCCACATTTAACCATACTTGCAGATGTGCATATGAACTGCCTTTCGAGTATTCAGGCTTCATACATCCCTACACCACCGAGGTTCAAACTTCCCAAGGCAAGAGTGCAAACTCTTGGAAAGCTCAGAAGGGAAATGGCTCTGCATACTCTCTATTAAAAGTCTTCGTTTACCAAGTATCGGTGATTGAAACACGGACTTCGCTGGGTGCATGCAAAGCCAATTTTTAATGTACAGGGCACATCTTTATATAGTGTTACAAACCCACAGTTCAGCAGCTACAAACTTCAGCTTCTAAAATGACATACTTAACATTTCTAAGGGCTGCAGATTACAATCTCCTCGCCCAATCTCCCGTTAACGATCCTGCTCTTTGTCTCTTCTCCTGCTCTTTGTTTCACCTCTGCCAGACTCGGCTGCCCGTCTCTCTCAAGCCCCACACCAAGCAAAGCCATTCTCTGTGGCCACATTTTGAACCCCCACAACCAAGCTCTTTAAGTATATAGTGCAACTCCTGTAGTGACTGTTTCTTCGCTGGTTTGACCTCACTGAGCCATTCTGCAGGACAGATGGAAAATGAGCCAGAGGCTGACCATATTAAATAGCAGACAAGCAGAGGTAGGTGGAATTCAGGACCATAATTACTTCTGCTATATTTATTTTTAATGCAGTGAAGCTGTCAAATAACAGTTTACTTGTTTGTTGTTTTGCTATTCATCAAAACTGGCGGAAACAAAAGCTATAATAGAATAAATTGATTTTCTCACATTACATTCAGTAGCAGAGGTGTTATATAGTCCTACTATCAAACACACGTCTGACAGCCAACAAAACAGAGTTTTCAGGAATGATTTAGCAAATCAGTTAAACTTTCAGATAGTACTATCCCTGAAAAGATATGTTATGTCTTATTTATACCTCTGTGGGACAATAAAAGTACACTTATTTAAGAGATGTAATCACAGGAGTGAACGAAACGGGAAAGAAAACGAAAGGGAGAACATGAAGCAAACTGTTTGGCCTGTGTGCCTCTTGCTTTGCCCTTCAAGCAGGGTTAGGAGCTGAGGAGCTAGGTTGTGATTTAGAAATGTGATTTGAATTCTGTCAGAAATCAACAAAGCTTCAGAAGGTACCTCAGTTTTACTGTCTTCCTTCTACAAGATAGCAATTGTGGATTTTTTATTCATGTCTGGTAGTAAGAATTAAATACAGTGCTTGTAGTCAGTACTCTAGGAGCAGGTGAACTAGTTGTCTAAGAAACGAAAAGAAAACCATGTTAACTATTAAATAGGGGGTTTTTTTACATTTTTCACTTGGTTTTAGTTTTTGAAAATAAAATTTTGAAATATTAAACAGTTTTTTTCCACAGTCTTGCATTAAAGTTACTGCAGCGTTTAATACTAAAATGAAAGTATCCTTTAAAACAACAGTTACAGAATCCCAAATTACTATTTCTATGTCTTGGTTCTGACCAGGACAGAGTTAAGTTTTGGCAGTAGCTGGAAGGGGCAGTTGCTGAGGAGGCATGGCTAGGACATTATTCTACACTATTCTATACCGCTTGCTGTCATTGCTGGGGGCAGGAGTAAGGGTCGCTCACTTTGGAGAAGAAAGGTGTGGCTTCCAGGTGTAAAAATGTGGTCGGCAAGGGGTGAAGCCATTGTTTGTTGTCTCGGAGTCCACATTTTTGTATGCGAATCACCTTCTCTTTTTTGTATACTTTTGTTATTAATATTGTTGCTGTTACTGTTCATTTTCTTCTCACATTGCTGTTTCCAGTAAATTGTTCTTATCTCAGCATGTGATTTTTGCCTTTTGTGCTTCCAGTTCTCAACTCCATCACACTGCAGTGGGAAAGGTGGGGGAGGGTCTCAGTGGGGGCACTGAACTGGGGAGTACCATTCTTAAACCACAACACTCTTCCCTTAGTATGTTCAAGAACTTGAAAGTAGAGGCAATAATCACCTTTGTTTTGATGCAGATGTAAGAGCATAGGGCACGAAACCAGGCAAGTTATGCTGAGGCAGTAGATTTTCCCTCAGGTACCCTTGGTGGTCATAGTTGTTTGATGAAAGTGGTTAGAGGAGACACAAGATTGCTGAGGCGGCCATGGTAGCTCCATTCTATTCCCTTGCTATTATTTATAAGATGTAGGAATAGAGTGTGTAGTTCAGGTAATTGCCCCAGAGCCCATACTTTACTTATTTTATTCTTTCCTCAACTTTTCCATGTATTTGAAGCCTATTAATTCATTTCAGCCATTTAACTATAATAGAATAGTGTAATCCATGTGTTACATATTATTGAGAAAAGAGCTCCTGGGAAAGAAGTTATGTTATTATTATTATCTTTAGCAGCACTGCATTTCTGGCTGTCTTTGAGTAGATTGAAGCTACAATCAAATTTTGTTCAAGATCCACAGCTGTATTATTGTTGCTCTCCAATTGCATGCAGAGTAGTGGAACAGCTAATTATTACCTTATTCACATTTAAAAAGTTGTGGAATGTGGTTACCATAGCCTGCTGTTTGCAATACACCGGTCTGCCTGAAGTCCTCAGCTTGTTTCCACATAGCAGATGACTCATGCTCCAGTCTCACTGATTTCCTTAGGTAAAAACTGATGCTGCTCCACAGATAATTTCAGATGGTGTCCATAACTAATTTTATGACATTTTGGTTTGGAAAACTGAGGAAGAAAGATCTCATTACAGATAAACTTCAGACTTCTAGGCAGAGAATAGTTTTGAAAACAGAAATTAGGGACATCCTTGCACCATCAAAAAAAAATCAAGCTATTTTTTGTTAGATTTATTTAAATGTTACAGAAGGAATTTGAAGCTTTACTTGTCACAGCATAAGACTCCATATGCAGTTTGCAATTAGAAACAATCAATACCTGTGGCCACTGCTGAGCAGTTTCCTATCTCTGAGGATTAACATTTGTTCCTAGCACTGGAATATCATGTAGAGAGGTTGCATGGTTATATCACAACTGCTGAGTTCTTTTCTAAATTGTATAAATGAAACTTAATCAGTATTAGCTCCTGTAATTGTAGGTCCTGAAATGAAACATAATTACAATGAATAATTTAACATAATTTAATTGGATCTTGGGAATACTTTTATTAAGCAAGTATATATGACTATCTAAAAAATTACATTTTGTCACTCATTATTTACAGAGATGTATGACTTTTGCTCTGTCATAATTAGTCAAAGTAGCCAAAATTCAAATATAGCAAAAAACCCAGCATCCTGATATCTTACACATAAAGATAAGATACAATTTTCTGTTTGAATTTGGATGATCTAGAGAAAAATTAATGAAGCATTGAATTTGTAATTTTCATTTCCTTGGTTATAATGGAAGAACCATTTGCTTAGGTCTTCTGCTGAAACTCACTGTTTATCATGTCCAAGTTAAGTGTTTCCTTAAAGGAAATGCTCTTTGCTGATATAATTTCATGTAGATACCTTCTTGTCTCTTTTTACTCTCTCCTTCTCCACACTCCAGCCCCATGGAAATGGAAAAAAAAAATTCCCCAAGGGGAGAAAAAAACCATGTGGCTGCCTAAACCAAATGAAACAAACATGCTGTCTTTGGTGAAATTATATTTAACTTGGGCACTAATGTTCTAGACTAAATTTAGGACATTAGTAAAGTATTATGAACAATGTTGTAAATGATTCAAACCAGAATGGGAAATGTTGGGTAAACCTGGATGTTAGCAAAGCAGGATACTAGTCAGGAGATGGCTAAAGGAACCTAAGAATAGACAGCAATAAAAACAGGAGCACCAAAATAAAGGGAGGTTACTGGTCAAGTAGCTTAAAAATTAGTTGAGATGCATCTGTTCAGCATTTACATTTCTACCCATAGTGCCAGTTAGTGAAATGTTCTCATGTAACAAGGCTGAGATGCATCAACAACAAAAAAATATAGGAGGTTGAAGCAATAAATGTGAAATAAAATGAAGTGTCTTAAAACGAAAGTTCACTTTTATAGTAAATGTCTTACTTACCAACAGTGTTTCCTTTAAAAAAAAATATTCCCCACTGTGTTGTGTTTCCTTACAAGCATAGAGAGGCCAAATGGCATGAAGAGAGTAGACTTGAGGCAGGTATGGTGAGCAACTCAACTGGCTCTGGGAGCAAGGATCACAAAACCCATTTCATCCTGTGGGCAAGAGAGTGCAGCTCCAGGGCCTACAGCTCATGCTGGAACAGACAACTCTACCTCAAAGGAGGAAAAAAGAAAATGCTGTAGAAGGACCATAGTAGAGTACAGAGGTTTTTGAGTCTCAGAAAAGAATAACTGATTTTACTAAAATGAAGACTGGATGTAAGACCTGCAAGGACACCATGCAAAGATGGAGAGAGGCAAATAAACATCTATTTCTGGTTTGTTTTGTTAGAGTTTTTTTTCTTCACTCTGTGCTTTCTCTATTCAACAACTTTGAATAGTTTCATTTAACCCAAAGGAAGGAGTGGTTTATTTAGTTTAGTTCAAAACCACTTAAACCTGGGGGCAGACCCAAGTGTGGGAAATGATAAAGGGTGATCCTTATTAATCATCCAAAGCAGTGGTTGACTCAGACCTCTGTCAGCATGTGAAGAGCCAACTAAAGAGAGAGGGGAAAAAGACCCCAAACCCCTAAAAGTTATTCAGTTAGAAAAGCAATGATATTACACAAATAAATGGAGTTTGTACCAACTGGAGTATTCTTTCTGAAGAAAACTACCCTCCACACTCTGGAACCTAACAAAAAGTAATTTAAGGCACTGAAGGACAAATAAACCTTCAGATGTTCTTGCACACAAACTGTACTCAATGGGTATACACAGTACCCATACTTTAATCTGTTATTGCACCTACCTAATCTAAACTTTACCTTGATATACTTAATTCAGGTTTTCCTACCTTATTTTTCTGTTCTTTCATGAAAACTTTCAAGAGGGAGATAAGTATATACTAATAAGTGTATTTATATACACTTTAAATTAAAATTGGAAATTTTTTCAGTTAAGCCTGTGCTCAAAGATTTCAGAATTTTTGTAGCTGTGAATAAAATAAAATTTAAAAAACAACTTTTTCTTTTGTTCTTTTCCCTCCTCTGGCAAACAGTCACAGTTATTCAACGAGCTGTGTTGCACATCACCTGATCTGATAAAACCAAATGCCGATACATACAATTCTTTCTTCTTCCTGGATTTTTCACATCGAGTTCTACTTCACTAGAGACCACTGCACTTATTTCTTGGCAGAAAAAGATAACGTTTCTGTTGGCTTTCCTGCCTATTAGATAATAAATTTCAATTTTAAAGCTTTTACTGTCAAACATGCACAAAATGAAAGTAGCTTTCCAAGGTTTCTGCTTGTATTCCTGGGCTAGCAAAGGCTTACTGTTAGAAATAGCTGAGAAGATATATCAAGTTGTTTGTTTAATTTGCCTTTCCCAGTAATGTTAAAGTACAGACACTTTACAACAACTGGGAAAAGCAATTAATTCTATTAGCACTTTTAGCTACATAAAAAGCTGGTCATTTATTTAATGTCCGTTAACTTTACTGGTTTACAAGATATTTATTTAGCAGACCGTAAACAGGTTTGTGCAAAAATGATGCTCCAAACATATATTTGGATGAGTAGGCTGTTGTGGCAGATTCAGATGAAGAAAGAAGAGCAGCACTGACAGCAAGCTGAATGTGAAATGGCTTCCTCTCCATTTTTCCTCTCAGAGAAAATGTTAAAGATATTCCATCATTTCTTCTGAACGATTATCTGAGTAGAGTTTTCGAAAAATCAATTAAAAATAAATATGAACCCTTACTTGACATGTTGAGCTAAGAAATAGACATTTCTGCCAGTTTAATACAAAGTTAAGTTGCCTGACAATAACTTTATACTAAAATCAAAGTGTATATACATCTTGGCTTATTATAGGTCACTGCTCTTACAACAAAACCTGTTTCAGGGCAAACCTTTAAGGAAACATCTGATAATTTGCAGAAAAGATCTAGAGTGATGTGCTAGCTTTGGCTGGTTTGGAGGTAATTTTCCTCATAGTGGCTATTATCAGGCTGTGTTTAGGATTTGTGCTGGAAACAGGGTTGATAACACAGGGATTGATTACACAGAGCCAAGGCCTTTGCTACTCCTCACCCCACTGCACCAACAAAGAGTTGAGAGGTGGCAGAGGCAGGACAGCTGACCTCAACTGGCCCAAGGGATATCCCATACCACGTGGTGTCGTGTTTCACATAGGAACGTGGGGAAAGAAGGAGGAAGGGGGGATGTTTGGAGTCATGATGGTGTTTGTCTTCTCAAGTAATCGTTTGGTGCAATGCACCTGCCTGCTCCTAGGAAGCAGTGAAATTAATTCTTAGAATTTTTTTTTTGTGTTTCAGCTTTTGCTTTACCTATTAAACTGCCTTTACACCAGCCCAGGGTGTCTTGGACTTTTATCCTTCTGATCCTCTCCCCCATTCCACTGAGCATGTGGGACTCACTGGGGTTAAACCATAGCTGAATGTCATCAGAAACGGTGTGTAAAAAAAGGTCTGAAAATTAAAGCATTAAATCTTGAAGCAGTATTTGCTTTTCAGAGGCTCAGCTGCCTGGAACCTGGTGCTGAGTCACTGAGTCTTGCACTTGTAATAGCAGTCTGAGGACTTTGGAACATATATGGAAAACAGAAAAATATTTCTATCTTGCCCATAGTGGAGTTATTGCTATTGGTGAAACAGTGGGAGAGGCAACTCTTTGTTCCTAACATTAGCTATTATTAAAATTATGTAAAACAAAATTTTGGAGGTAAATGGGGCATCACAGTAAAGCACAATGACTCCCACAATTATTAAACATTTTTACAGTATGAATACTTCTGATAAAACTTTTAGCTATAAAACCTGATGTGTAATCTGTCCCAGATGCATAAAACAGAGGCTTCTTTGAGTATAGAGGTTCACCAAGTTATTTCCTACTATTTGAGATAGACATCAGTTCTTTACACTTCAAATACAGCAGCATGCTATTTGGCAAAGGGAAAACTTGCTTACTATTCAATTTTGTCTAAGCTGTTGTCTTCAGTGATATCAGAAGACAGCAGTAGGAGGAGGCCAAATCCAGCAGCCCAGTAGATATGAGGCTGCCACAACCCTGACCACAGGTCCAGCTACTAGCAAGCCTGACCACACATTTACCAGTGGACAAATGCACACAAATACCTGTTTATACCACATATGCACACGTATACATTGCTGGCCAGACAATTCAGCACAAGCTGACCCGTGTAATAGTCACTTGAAGACAAATAGCACAAGTGGCCTCATCCTACTCCTCTCTCTTGTTGAGGAGGATGGAGATCTGCAGAAGTGAAAATACACACATATATGTATATACATGTAAACACTGGCAAATACTGTCCACACAGAGCCTGACCATTTTAACCCCTTCCTCCTTCTGTTTTCCCATGTTTCTTCCTCCACAGAAAATATAGAAACCTCTCTGTTCCCTGCTTTGGTTCCTCTCAAAACTGTTCCATAATCAGCCTTGTGCAGTTCTGAAATGCTCTTCCCCTGCATCTCACAACATGATCCTGACCCTGGCAGTGACACTCTGGAAGTCACCTGAAAGTGTTACTGCTGGTGATTGGCCTGGATTAAATGTCCACTTGCCATGGGTCTGGAGCAGTCCTAGGAGAGCCCAGGGAGACAGACAGAAGTTCATTCCCTTGGCTGGGTTATTGGGGTGCCTCCTCCTGCCACACTACCCATTGGCTCACTCATGCTTGTGGAGAGGTTTTTGTTAGGCTGACGGCTCCTGTGATGCCTGACAGCAGCTGGGAATAGCACTATTTACGCTCCTCCACTTGCTCCACCCTAACTCTGCCTGCAATGCAGATGCAATTTTTATCACAGAATATAAAATGCTGTCAGGGTTACAGAACATGCAGCCTTATGGCTAGAATTTGGTAGTGGGTACCAGTTTGGTGCTGTCTGGAATACAAACAAGCAGACAGGTCTACTGAGCTATTTTTGAAGCACGTTTTATTCCTAATATCAACAAGTAAGTGTTAACCTTAACAAGAACAATTTATGTTAAGTCAAGTAAAAGTTATTCTAAGAACTTTTCAATGAAGCAAAATATGTCTTTCATATTTCTTGCTTTGATGTTTTTCTATGAGTGATGAGCCAGTTGTAAGATACACCTAATGTTGTAAATAATGTGGTAATCTAGAAATATCTTCATGACTTCAGCCACTATCGGTCTACTAAAAAATTTCTTCTGGAGCTTTATCTCCATTTATCTTGGTTTCTGAGTAGCCTCAAAAATCCATGATTTGGAAAACAACAGTTTCCATAAATAGACATAAAGCATTTCACAGCACTTTATTTCAATTTTGTTTTCCCAGCATAACACCTCACTGGCTGGTCAAGCCATCTTCAGAGCTATCAAAATCAAAGCAACAGTTGAGCTGACTAACAGCCATTTTAGCAAACTGATCCTCAACCTCTGCTATTAGCCAGATTACGTCACCAATAAATATAGGCAGGTAGGCACTACAACAAATAAAAAGTAAGAAAAATTCAGTCTGGATGTTGTATAAAGCTCATTGATGACAGCTGAAAGATTTGCTTGGACTTTGTGGGCTGTGTATTTTAACTGACAGATCCATCAACATAAAATATCAACCAGCAGGAGCAATGCATCCATCCTGAGTCCGACATAAATTGACTGAAATTGTAACCAGAGGCTGCATTACAGACTGCTGTGAAAGTTCACTGTTTATGGAGCCCTCCCTTGCCTTGTTGAAAGTTTCTTTCCTTGTTTTCAAACCAGTCTTTACAAACTGGCCTGTGTCAAAATTTATGTTCAAGGTTCTTACCACTCCAACTTCTGTCACCACTGCCATGGAAGAGCAACTGCTCTCTAATTCAAGGGATTTTTGGTATTTAAATTTTTCAATTCCGCAGTGTTTATACAAAACAGCAATCTCTCCTTAAGCACCTGCAGTGTATGTCATTTGCTCTATTCCTTCAAAAAACCCCATCATTCATCTTTAAATAGAGAAAATGTATCCCAAGACAATATACCTACCTCTATGTTCTTAAAACTATTAGTACTGAAGATTAGTCTTTCCCAGAACTGTGCATCAAGTTACTTGGAACTCACTCTAGAAATAAGTAGTACCCTTAATGTAAGTCACTCAACATGGTGCTAGCAACTGCAGGAGGAAGAGAAAAGCACAAAATTGAGAAAGAAGAGAAAAAAAGCACAGAAATACTAATGGCAAGAAGACTGACTTGACAGTTTATACTTGTGCTTTTCTCTACACAACTTTTTCTGAAACAGACAAAGTAATATCTATATCAGATACTATAATGGAGAAAAACAAGCATATCATACTACAGCCTGAGACTTTTATTCTGCAAGCTTTCCTAGAATTTCATCTTTCACAGTTGGTTTTACCTTCACTTTGGTTTACATATCTGTGTCATAGTTACTACTCAAATTTAACATCCCTTTACTCTGTTAGAGAATAAAATAAACCAATGAAGCTCTTCTGTAAAGCAAATGCACACAAGAGAGAAAGAAGCCAAACACCTAAGAGATACGTGATGTCCCACCTACTCCTAACTGAAAACACTTCCTTAACATCAGAGCTAAGGTATTTGTCTTAATTACCCTGGTTCACCTTCCCATTTGCCTTTTCCTTTGAAAAAGTCAATGAAAGGTGCAACTCCTCCTTCCCTTCGCAGCCTGACAAGAAAGGAAGATACTGAGAACAAGGAAAAGGGTTGAGGAGCTGCCTTTTGGTCTGGAAAACAAGCAAAGATTTGTTTCTCACCTTGACATTTCTTTTGGCAATGTGAGCCACATACAGAGTTGTCTAAATCTGGCAGAAAGTAACACAGAGATGATCTTCTAAGAGCTGAAGAACAATATTATCTGACAATGAAGTTAATCCACACAAAGTTTCCTCAAAATTTTCTTCTGCTACTTCATGAAAAACTGCAGGGTTCCATACAACTGCTTATGCTTAGTACCTAAATGAGCAACCAAAGACAGCAAAATGACACCATCATTGCTGAAAATTGTATTTCATAGTCAATATTGCAGACAGAATACTAGATTTTTTTTTTTTTTACCTCTTTCAGGATTAGTGAAGATCGGATATCTTCCCATTCAGACCATAATCCTCTGCAATACAAGATTGTAGCACTTGCTGTATTTCATAACCTAAATGAAGTCGCAGTGTCATTCACTGTCCTCTCCTTTTTCCTGAGGGTTTAATACAGAAGAATTCACTTTGGTTTAGCATTATCATTGAAATAAATGGGAGATTCCATGGAAATAAAGGTGCTTCCAGTTTAAATCCAAACTTGCAGCTAGAGTACTTCCACAGATTTTATCCTAAATATTTTCAGATATTTTGGAGGAGCTTGCTGTAATGAGAAGGCATAAATATGTAGACAAAAAACTCCAGCTGACATTGCTTTTATTGCAACAATTTATAACATGGAAAATTCTTTTCATATTTCGCTTAGTAGAACCCAAAGGACTTCTTACTACTCATTCCAGCTTTCAGTTTTCGGTTCCTATCTGTTCCTAACTGTAGCTCATTTCCTTTGTAAAATTTATGGAGTCACAATGGGAACACTATACCCAGAGCTGCAAAAAAATATATTTTTATTCATTGTGGTGCAGACTTCTCCCTAAAGTAGGTACAATGATCTGTGTGTCTTCTTCAAAGCTCAGCTTATAAGAATAAATATAACGAAGATAATGCTGTATGACAAGAGTAAAAGCAGATTTATGTTAGCCTTACTAGATAGTTCTCACCATAAGCGAAGCAAAGTAGATGGCGTTCTGTAGGACTTAGACTCTCTAATGATTTTAGCAGCAGAGCCCTGCTAAAATGATCTGTGCACCAATGTCGCACGCGGACACGAAGGAACACACAGAGCCAGTCAGGTGAAAGAGAGAAATAAGCAGGAGCTCCCGACCCCGAAGGGCCATTTCTTTATTTTATACACTTTTAGAAAACTTCATGGATTGGAGGGTGACATTACCACCCCTCAACCACATAGGTCAAAGGAGAAATCAATCAAACTTCTCCGCCTTAGGAGAAAGAATGAAAACATCTCGGGCCGGTTTACAATAACATGGCTTATGTTTACAGAAAGTGCGTGAGAACTCTAACTACAGAATTAAAAACATTGAAGAACTGTGAAAAGTAAGGCAACACACCAACTTCATATGCTGCATAGGAAAAGAAAAAAAATGAGATGATACCGCCCACTGGATTTCAGTGAGTGCTTTTCCGTAGCAAGGAAAGACCCAGTCAGCAAGGCCAGAGAAGTCCCTTTGAACCAGCACAGCAAACACCTATTTAGACCCAGCAACACGACAATTCTCTTCCCTCTGTCCTCGTCCGATTCTTTCACTGCATCAGATGTATGATATTTTTTGTAATGCAAATTTTGTTTATTCAATATTTGGTGCTACCACCTATGAAGCTCAAAATTCTATTTATAATTTTAACTACTTCACTGGAGTTATGCAAGCAAATAATCTGTTTTAAATCTATTTTATCCAATTTGATAAAGGAATTACCATAAAAGGATGAAGCGGAATATCATGGCAGATCCGGTTTGCAATCTCATTAAAGCAGTGCACATCTGTGTCTACTTCTGGTTCTAAACAAAACAGCTGAATGATACAGATACATAGCCAAGAATTTGAATGGGGTTTAGTTTCACAAAGGTAAAAGAGACTTGAAAAAATCTCATTCAACACACTGATGCCTACCTTCCAATGATGGTCAATAAGTAAACAGGAAAAGCCACCTAAACTCTGGCTTCCTAAAACACCCTTTAAACTTTGACCATTAAAGTTTGGTTTCAACAATTTAAACTTATGACCCCAACATCTTTACATATCAGTTTATTTTCCCTTCAAAAAGACAATGGCCCCTTCCATTTAAAATTTATAGCTGAACCATTATTTATTATTTTATGCCACTAAACACCCTTCACATGAGTGACCACGATCATATTTCTATTCTATATATTATACATTTACCTATATCATCCAAATATTTTCAATGTTTCTGCACATCATGGCATAAAATTTTCGGAAATCGGATCAAAAACCAAACTTTGAAACATTCAGATTTACACTGAAACAACCAAATTTTACACCCTTCATTAAAATAAATGTTCCTTTTCTTCAATGGGAAATTGATCTTAGGAGACACAGAAAGATAATGATCAAAGTTCCTAGGAAGAAGACAAGTATTTTCCCAACCTATAGGTTCAAAGTACATAATTCATTTTCTTCCGTGCTCTCATCTGATTATTAATTCTAGTCAATAATTTATGAAGCAGTAAGTTTTACACTCGGAGACCGAGTAGGATTTTGATACCCTGCTGTGGAATATCAAAAGACGGCAAACAACAGAAAAAAAAATTGAAGCTTGGATTACAATGGAAAAAAATCTAAGAAATAATCCATAGAAAATCAGTACCTTGGTAGTACTTAATAGATGACTGGATTTATTACTCATATGTGTGTTATTTAAAAGGTATTGCTAAAACATATTTAAAAGCTTTAAAAGTAACTGGTATTTTAGGGAAGTATGAACTGTAAGGCAAAAATTCTCATTACTTCTACATGTTACCTGATTGTTATTTGTAGTGCAGTTAGAGGTGCTCAAAGATACAAACTTCTTTTAAAGAAGTTAATTTTTTATATTGCTTTAAAATATGTTTGCTCTACTATCCCAAAGCAGAATTAATACTATTCACTGGCCTTGAATACTATTTTCAACAAAATGCAGTAGCAGAGGCAACCTTTCTATCCACTCAGTCATTCTGTTTTCAGTTGGCGAAATGCAGTTAACATATTTTATATATGTAAAAAGGTTGGTAGGAAATTGTAGTGTCTTGGTGGTTATCCCGGTTTTAGAGACAAAATTT
>VXBT01000014.1:5374-54238 GCA_013400235.1 Oriolus oriolus | reverse complement strand
GGGGGGGGGGGGGGTCTCATCCAGTGTGGCCCCCGGTGCCCAGCACTGACATCCCCAGCACCCCCGGGGGCTCGGGGCGGGTGCTGGGTGCCGGGGCCGGGGTGTCCGTGAGTCAGAGCCGGCTGGGCCGGGGCGCTCGGTGACTCACGGAGCTGCCAGCGCCTGTCTGCGCCGCGGTTATCCATTAACACCTTCCCAGGAAGGGCGGCCTGGGAACAAACCACTCCTCTGGCCCAGGAGCTGCAGCAGTGACACCTCTGCCGAGGCTGGCCGGGTTTTGGCAGGGTTTGGGAACCGCCGATAATCGCTCGGGACGGGGGCTCTGCGAACTGGGCTGGCTCTGGCAGCAGAGCTGGGGCTGAAGGAGAAGGCTCAGGGCGGCTGTGGCTGCGGCAAGGGGCTTCCCCGAGCCAGGCTGATCCTTCCTGGCCAGTTTAGATCCTCCTGGAGTGAGGCAGCTGCTCCAGCCTGGTCCCGCAGGAACCCCTGGCCCTGCCCGGAGAAGCTGTGGCTGCCCCGTCCCTGGAAGTGTCCGAGGCCGGGGCACGAGGTGCTGAGGCAGCTGTGCTGGGACCGGTTCCTGCATCGGGCTGTGGCTCCCCGGCTGCATTTTTGTAAATCCAGCCCTTTGGATGGGAAGAATTCCGACAGTAAAAGCGGAATCGGGGCATGTCTGAGCAGGGCCGGAGGTCTGAGGGAGGGACACCCGGGAGAGGGAGCAGCAGGGAGGTGGGAGCTGCCTGAATCCCGTCCCTGCCCCTCGGATCCCTTTCCTGTTTGGCTTTGCTGCCCACACACTTCGTGCTCTCGCTGGCTGTGGATGCTCCCACCCTCCGCCAAAATTCACGTTTTATTCCCGCACTTTGCCCTGCTCCGGGAGAACGCGGCTTTGGGGAGGGCAGGAGGCAGATCCTCACCTCAAAATGTGCAGATCCCCGTTCCTGCTGCAGCTCCTCCTCTGCTGGCTCGGGGCGGATCCTCTCCTCTTCCCGGGATGCTGCTGAGCCCTTGTTCCATCCCTGCTCCCCAGGGGTGTTGTGGGGGCTCGTGGAGAGGACAAAAGCACCGGGGCTGGTGTCCAGCAGACGCCGGTGGCTCGCGGTGTGTGGCCTGGCTGTGCTGCTCCGGCTGCAGCGGGCCGGGGCACGGGGAACCAGATGATCCCTCCAGGGGAATGTGGGAGGCAACGGGGAAAAAAAAAAAATCAGCTGCACCTGAAATCTGGCTGGCTGTGAGGGTTCCGTGCTGGGGGGTGCACTGCGGGGGAAGGAGTGGGGTTTGTTAGGGTTTTTTGGGGTCTGGGTGGTCCTTCCTTGGGGGGGTGTCTGGGAGAAAGCAAAGCGCTCTGTCCTGCGGGTTAAACCGGGCACCCCCCTGGCACTGACCCTGATTCAGGCGGCAAGGACGTGCTGGTGTCCCCAGCACGGGCAGGGGACACCCTGCAGCAGTGCCCGGGGCCGGACACATCTCTCCCGGTGCCTCACACATCGCTCCCGGTGCCTCACACATCGCTCCCGGTACCTCCATCCCCGCGGAGCTCCGGCCTCATCCCGAGCTGCCCAAAGGCTCCTCCGGGGTGGGGGCAGCAGGAAGCGTCTTTGATCCGCGCCTGTCACCCCGCGTTCAAACCCGCGCCGCGGCACTGCCCGGCCCGAGATAACAGATAACAGATAAGAGATAACAGATCAGAGCCGTGCCCGGGGCCGCGCTATCGCCTGCGCGCGCCTCTGATCGCTCCCGGCCGCGGCGCCTTCAAACGCGGCGCTGACCGGAGCCGCCCTGAGCAAACCGGGGTGGCTGCACCCAGCGCTCCCTCGCAGGGCTGGGGACACCGCGGCTTCACCCCTGGGCGTTTGGGGGACCTTGGTGGCCCCCTGAGGGGATGCGAACGGCCAGCGGTGAGGTTGGACCCCCTGGATGTTCTCATCTGGGCGCCTCTGGGATGTCACCGCCATCCCTGCCTGTCCCGGATCCTGCCGTGCACAGGTCCCCGGAGCTTGGGAATTTGGGATTAGAGCCTTGCAAACCCCAACGATGCTTGTGAGGTGCCTCCGGACTGTAACCACCGATGTTCGAGCTCCCTGCCTGTCCTGGATCCTGCTGTGCAGAGGTCACCAGGCCCTGGGAATTCAGGGTCGGTGCCCTGCAAACCCCAGTGGTGCTTGTGAGGTGCCTCTGGACCTTCTTAGGGGCACTGGGTGCCTCGGGGGTGCCATCACCGATGTTTGAGCTCCTGCTCATCCCAGACATCTGTGCTGTGGTCCCCAGAGCCTGGGAATTCAGGGCTGGTGCCCTGCAGAGCTCAGTGATGCCCGAGAGGCAGGAGATGCTCCTGCATCCCAGCTGCAGATCCGGCAGCGAGTGCAGCATCTCCCAGCGTGCAGAGCTCTGTCTCTGCTCCTTGTAAAAGAGTTAAAAAAATAAAACCCTTTAAGAGCTTCCAGATGTTCCCCTCGTGCTGTGGTGTCACCCAGCCCCATCCCCCAAAGCCGAAGGGGACCCTCAGCACTGGGGTGAGCTCGGGTGCCAAAGGTGCTTTTAGGGGAGGCCTCAGAGCTGCTGCTCCCTCCCCCCTCTCCCACATCGCTCCCAACACTGGATGTGGCGCCGAGGAAGGATCACCCCAGCCCGCCCTTCCATTCACGCCGTGTGTTTCCTCCGCAGGCTCCGTGCTGAAGGCCCGGGCTGAGGGACACAGGGGCCAGCCAGGACCCCCAGGATGGACACTGCAGCCGGACACGGGGACAGCCAGGACCCCCAGGATGGACACTGCAGCCGGACACGGGGACAGCGGGGACCAGCAGCTTGGCCTGGGCAGCGATGGAGCGTCGGGGCTGCGCGAGGCCCTTCCCTCAGCGCCCAGCACCTACAGCAGCCCCACAGCCGCTCCTCCCGGCCCCTGCCCGGGCTCCACAGCTGCCTCCCAGGGATGGGGGGGTCCTCCAGGAGCTGAGCCTGTCCCACATGGAACTGACAGGACTTAATTAGCTCCCCTCAGCTGGGCTTTGGGAATTATCCTTTTGGATCCTGCCGATGGATGGATGGATGGATGCCAAAGAAGTCTCGGGTCGAACGGGAGCTCGGTGCTTTTCTCTGGGAAGGACCAAGCGCTTGCCTGGTTTCCAGTGGATTTTTTTGGTCTTTTTTTTTTACCCCTCTGCTCTTTTCTTGCTGCTTTTTGGGGGTTTGGGTGCTTCCTGAGGATGCTGGAGCTGCGGTGGATCCTGTGGTGGGAGCTGGAGCCTTGGGAAGAGCAGGAGCTGAGCTGCTGATGCTGGGGTCTCAAACTGCCTGCCAGGGGCTCACCCTGCGCTGGGTGGCCTCGGGAGGGTCCTTCTGCTGCACCTGGAATATCCCACGCGGATCCCAGCCCAGGTGGGACCGGGAAGCAGGAGCAGGAACGGGGGGAAGCCGAACCCCAGAGAGGGGAATGTCACAGCGGGGGAATGTCGCCCTCAGAGACAATTAAATTGCATTTAATAAACCCCACTGGCTCAGTGAGTGCTGGATGTTGTTTTCCCTTTGCCTTGGCTCAGCCACACTTCCAGGGGGTTTTGGGGATGCCTTGGATTGTCCGGGAAACCTTGAGAAACTCCTGCCTAACAAAGCAAGCCCAGGAGTTTATCACCTTTGTTTTGCAGGAATGTTCTCCCCTGTCCTTTCCCTGCTCACATTCCAGCCTTTAACCACCACTGCCATCCCTGCCATCCCTCCTTCTCCAAAAGCCACTGAAATGCCAGTTATTTCCCCTTGAATCCCGTTGTTAATTGTCCCTGGACTCTGTTCCCTCCTGCCCTGTGAGCACCGGAAGGTGCCGTGTGAAAATAGAGCATAAAAGGGATATTTATGGAATGGAATTATCCTTTTAGGGTTATTATTTTTTTAAGATTTAGAACATTATTTAACAACAAAAGAAAAAGGGATATTTATGGAATGGAATTATCCTTTTAGGGTTATTATTTTTTTAAGATTTAGAACATTATTTAACAAAAAATGAGTTGTCCTAACACACAAAAAGTGCAGTGGCCTCACGAGCATGGATTCAAAATAATTACCTGGGAGCAGCCAGGGTGACTGGAAGTTTCTCCCGGAATCATTGAGGTTGGAAAAGACCCCCAAGATTGAGTCCAAGCTGTGATTGATCCCCACCTTGTCCGAGCCCCTGCTCCCATCCTTTTCCAACAGAATTCCCTGCCTGGGAGCTGCAGGATTATTCCAGAATCCTGCCTGGATCCATTGACTGGGGCTGCAGGGACAGATCCAGGGATGGACTGGGGAATCCCAGCACTCGGATATGGAATTTTTGGAGTTCCTAAGGGATATTTCCCTCAAAGGCCACTTGTCCCGCAGCCCCGGCCTGCTCTGAGCAAACACGGCCGGGGAAGGGTGGGACTGGGCCTGTATTTACCTGGCGAGCAGCAGGGAAACCAGCCTGTCCTTCCTCCCAGGAAACACGGGCTGGGAGCGCGGATAAACCCGGGGCATTTATGAGTTTGCTTTCCCAAACACAAATATGAGCCCTCACCGCTCGGGCCCAGGGGCCGCCTCGCCCCTCGGGGCGCTCCGGGAGTTTCTTTGGAACCACTCCCGGGTCCCTTTAGCTCCGGACTGATCCCAGCCGGGGCTGAGCAGCCGGACCTGCCGTGCTCCAGCCGCCCCAGGCATCTCCCAGCTCCCCTCCGGCGTGTCCCTGTGCCCCGGGACAGTCCCCAGCCGCTGTTTGGGTTTGTGGGGCCAGCCTGGGGCAGCTGAGATCTCCCCGGGCTCGTCTGCTCCGTGAAGGGGGCACAGGATCCTGCTGGAGGGAATCCCGGAATGGTTGGGATGGAAAGGACCGTGAATCCCATCCAGTTCCACAGGGACACCTCCCATTGTCCCAAGTTGTTCCAGCCTGGCCTTGGGCACTTCCAGGGATGGGGCAGCTGCAGCTTCTCCGGGCACCCTGTGCCAGGGCCTGCCCACCCTCACAGGGAGGAATTCCTTCCCAATATCCCATCGAAATCTTCCCTCCTTCATCCTAAAGCCATTTCCCAGTGATTCCTGCAGGGTAACCCCTGAGCCAGCTCCTGGGAACGCCAGCCACAACCACCCCAGGCACGGATGGAAGTGCAGGAGCTGTCGGGAGTGGGGATGTGAGGGATGGCTGGGAGGAGCCGCGTTTGTTTTCCCTGGGCTTGCTGGTGTGAGGATCCTGCTCTGTAGGAGGCTCAATGGGTAGAGGGCTCTGCCTTGCTTGGGAAAAAGGGGGAGCAGAGTCCAGCTGGGCTGGGGACAGGGAGGGGTTAATTTTGTTTGCTCCAGGTTGATTAAAGACAAAGTTAAAATCTGGGAGCCATCGCAGGGAGGAGGAAAAGGAGGAAGAAGAAAAGGAGGAAGAGGAGAAAGAGGAGTGAGCAGCTGAGGGGGGAGCACAGACCACGCCCAGCCATCCCCCCACTCCCAGTTTTCCATCCCCATCCCATTTCTGCCCCATTCCATCTGTCCCTCCCCAGCTGAGCTGTATTTCCAGGCAGTCAGGGATGCTTGTCTGGATGTTATTTTCCCTCTGGGAATGGCAAAAATGGAGCTGCTGCCAGCGTCGGGGGGGTGATTTCCAGGCCCTGCCTGGGTCCTGGAGCTGCTGGGGTGTGGGTTTGGTGCTGATTTGGAGGTGCTGTGCCTCAGCCCGTTTGTTTCCACAGCTCAGCGGGGTCAGGATGGCTGCAGGTGTGTGAGGGATGCATCCCCCCGGGTGCTGGGGGGCCACACCCACAGGGACACTCGGAAGCTTCCAGAAAACACCCTCAGGGCTGGGGCAGGGCTGCTCGGGCTTCTCTGCATCACGGAATGGTTCGGATTGGAAAAACCCTTCTAGATCACGGGGTTCACCCAGCCCTGCCAAGGCCAGCCCAGCCCCAGGGTTGTCCCTTCAGCTGGAGCCTCCAGAGCTCTTTGAGGGTTCCCAGCCCCAGGGTTGTCCCTTCAGCTGGAGCCTCCAGAGCTCTTTGAGGGTTCCCAGCCCCTTTTCCATCATCCAGCCTCTCCGAAAATGTCTGGGTTTAATTGTTAAAGCCATGGGGGTGTTCCCTCGCTGTCACAGCGGGGTTTGGGTTCACAGGCACCTCGAGGATCTCCTCCTGCCAGCTGCGCTTTGGGCTGGCACAGCTTCATTCTGCTTTAGCGCCGAGCACCTGGGGGCAATTCCCGATCCCAGATTTCTTGGGAGCTCCCCAGGCCCATCTGGGTGTCCCTAATTCTGGCGTCAGCTGAGAGCTCAGCCCTGTAGGGGGATGCTGCTCTGCAGGGAGGCAGCAGCTGGGGCCTGGGAGGCTGAGGAGGTTTCTGGGTGCTGGAGCAGGTCGGTGAGGCTGGACCTCCTCTCCTCATGGTTTTTCCATGTTGGATTTGGCTGTGGGAGGGGGGTTCTGTGCCTGTATGGTGTTGCCACGGGGTTTAATGCGTGGAGAGGGTGGGACCCAGGAATGGAATCGCTGGCTGTTGGTTTTTGTGCTCTGGGCAGCACAGCTGAGCAAAGCCCAGCCCGCTGGCTGCTCCCTGAGTGGCTGAGCCTTTGTCTTGTCCCGGAAAAATCCTTTCCGGGCATCCCAAGATTTGCTTAGTAGGGCCAAGCTCAGAAAACAGGATGGGAAAGGGTTGATTTCCCCCTATCAGCCATTCTCCAGCTATTCCTTCAATTCATTCCACCTCTTGTCCCTCCTCTCTCCCACCTTGTGCACAGAGACTCCTGTGGGGAATTCTGATGGACTGCAGGGAATTCCCTGGCTCCTCCTGTGGGCTGGGAGTGTTTTGGGATGCTGCTCCTGCTGCTGCGCAGGGTGACAAAGCCCCTCTCCAAGGAAGGGCTGGGAAGCCTGGAGCCCCACTCCCCCAGGAATGGGAATTAACCCCAAAGCTGCTCCCAGCTAAGCTCGGTTGCCCTCAAGGAGAGGAAATTCTCCTGCTGGGAGAGAGCTCTGCTCCCTTCCAGCGGGGATTTCTTGGAGCACAGAGCCACGAGCAGGATGAGCTGCCCCCAGTTCCACCTCTGGGAGGACTGGTCCTGCTCCCTGCTGCTCCTGCTGATGTTTTCCGGGTGCTTGGAATGGCAAAACCTTCCCAGAGCATGGCCTGACGTCCTCCCCCTCTTCAAATGAAGTGCCAGCCCTGCCTCAGCCTAATTAAAACCAGCACGGAAGACTGGGCCAGGCTGTAAAATTCTAGGACAGTTTTATGTGGAGCAATTAAAAGGAAGGTAAAAAAAAAATTGTTAAGAAATTAAACACTAATTACTTTTTTTTTTTTTCCCCTCTTTTTTTGGGCCAGCTGAGCTGTTCTGGCAGCGGGGCTGGGAGGGGGATGCAAAAGCTGGGATGATCAGTTCCCTGCTGCCATAAATCTGCTGGATCAAATGTTCCCGTGCTTTTGAGGCCTGTTACTCATCTGCTGGCAATTAACCTAAATCACATTTTTTAAATTAAAATCCGAGGCCTGGTGGGGAGGGGGAGGCAGAGCCTGGGCGTCGCAGCGAGGTGGAAATATCTGTTTTAAAAGGTGTGATCCCATTTTAGTGCTTTCCATATAAAATGGGATGTAAATGCCTGGGCTCCGGGGAGCTGCAGGAGCCGGGAGCCCGGCTGGGCAAGGATCCCTGGCCTGAGGGATTAACAGGGAATCCCACCTGGGAAGCTTCGAGGAGCGATGGCAGCTCCCTGACTCCTTTGGGATGGGGTTTTTGCCCTAATTCCCTTCCCGGCATGGATATTTCCAGGCCAAACGCCGCTGGCTGGGCGGGGGCTGCCCGAGGTGTGAGGGCTCCTTTGTGCTCCAGGGAAGCGGGAACGATCCCGGTGCTCGGCGATGGGAACGGGCGGCTTGCGAAATACCTGGAATAATTGGCCTTGGATGGGGAAGGAAGCCGCTGCTTCCTCTCTCTGTGTCTGATCTTGCTCCCGAGTGTTTTTTCTTGTGCTTGGAAAGGGAAAACAGGAGGTGAGGTGTTGGGAAAGAGGAGAGGAAGGGCAGGGCTGGGAGCGAACGGCTCCTTTCGTACCTGCGGCCACCCTGCCGTAAAAAACCCCATAAAGGCGGATGAAACCTTCCCAGGTGGGAAAGAGAGGGTGAGGAGCTGCCCCTGGTCCCAGGAGGAGGAGATATTCCCTGGGTCCCTGCAGGATCCTGGTTATTCTGGGAATGGGTGGCCCATAAATTCTGGGGTGTGCAGGCACAGGGGAATTCAAATCTGTGCTGGAAAAGGAGCTTCACCTCCCTGCTCCCAGGCTCTGCAAGAGCTTCTGGGATGGGGAGGACACTCGTGGTCTTCCCACCTCTCCCCGCACCAGGATGTGCCCCCAAGACCTCTGGAGACCCCGTGGTCTCATCCTGTAATTCCAATTATTCCCCCATCCACTCCCAAAAATCGCTCAGGGCTCCCTGTTGTGCCAACAAGCCCCTGCAGGTTTTCCTGTTGGGAAACCCAGGCTCGTTTATTAATATCCACAGCGTTAATTGCTGTAATTGGGAGCTGGCTGCCCGCTGCCGGGGATGTGGGTGTGGAAACGCTGCAGGAATGTTCCCCCGGAGAGGGGAGGAAGCTCCCGTGGTTATCGCAGCGATGGGGTTGTGGGTTTGGGCTCGGGTGCTGAAAGAACAATGAGGAGCCCGAATGGATCTCCTTGGTTTAGGCTGAAAATCCAGCCGGGCGGGGATTTAAATGTTAATTAGCGCCCGCTAATTAAGCAGTGCCCCAGGCAAAGCCGGTGATTCCCATGGCTTTGGGTTTAACCCTCCTGCAGTGGTCACCCCGCACCCCAAAGTAGCCCCCGCGATGTCCAGGGGCCCTGGTGTGACCCCTGGCCTGGCAGTGCCAGCGCTGGAGGCTGAACGGTGCCACCAGCCCCGAGCCCAGCCGGGGGTTTTTGGGAGGATTATTCCAAGTGGAGAATGAAGCATTTCCTGATTTCTCTCCTTTCCAGCCCTTCCCCGAGCACAGCCAGTGGAATTCCTTTCGGGAAAGGGTGGGGAGCGAGGGGAGGGGGGCAGTAAATCTGATTTAATCGCGGTGACACAACCGCACGGCCGCGGAGCCCGCGGGGTTAATCTGCTTTGGCGGCAGCCGCTGGCACGAGCGGGGGCCGCACATGATGGGCTTAGGGCAGTGCCAGGCACGGGCATTCCCGGCCTCCGGAACAGCCGGGGGGTCCTGGGGTGGGAAAGGGGGAAGGAGAGGGCTGGGGGTCCTCGGCTCTGCACTGCACCGAGTGTTTTGGGAGTTTTCCTGCTGGGAGATGCTGGGATCCAGGCAAAGGGAGGGTTTGCTTGGAATGCCATCCCTGGAGGAGTTCAGGGCTGGATGAGCTTGGGCAGCCTGGGGTGTGGGAGCAGCGGGAGATGTCCCTGCCCACGGAACCAGCTGAGCTTTGAGGTCACCCCACCCGAACCATTCTCCATGACCTCGTGTCCCTTGTGCAGATCCTGATGGAGAAGCCTCTTTCCTGCTCCCCTCCTGAGGAATCTCCACCTCCTGCATCCCAGTTCTGCTTTTCCCAGAACGTTTCCCTCTGTGCTTTCCATGTGCTGCTGTGACTTTGTCACCTTGGGGGACAGCCTGGAGTGGAAAGCTGGGATGGATTTTTGGGCAGCCCTGGAGGTTTCCTGAGAGGTTTCCTTGATGCGGCTGGAGGAGCCCTGGGGATGTGCAAATCCAACCAGGAGCTCCAGCCCACAAGGTTTCAAAAAAAACCCAAACCCAAATAACCCAAGAATCCATTCTGAGGTTCTTTTTGTTTAACTTCTGGGGTTTGAGCTAAAATTGGAGCTGCTGTTCTCTGGGCAGGTGGGAGGTCTGGGAGGTTTCTGTGCAAGGAAGAATCAAATATTCTGGGATTTGTGGGAATTCTGCTGTGGAAGTCGGAGCAGTGAAGGGTGGCTGGGGAGGGATTTTGGGAGAAGAAGATTGAAGGACCAGCTCAGGTGGGATGGGACTGGCTGGGCTGGGAGAGGGGGATTTTTTGGTGTCCATCCCATGGGTTTAGGGGTGTTGTGGGTCAGAGTCTACCCGAGGCCTTCAGGTCTTGTGTGTGTTGTCCGATGGGAAAAACCTCTTGGAGTGAGGTGATGCTGGTGGCCCTCCTGGAATAATGGATTCCTCTCAGCTTCCCAGCTCACAGCAGTTTGTGGGAAATAAGGAAAAACCCCTTTGGAAAATCCACCTGCCAGGTTCCCAGTGACTTGTGTCCGGCATCAGGATCCGAGTGGGAGCTGGGAACACACCAGCCCTGCCGAGAGGCAGCCAGGCTCTGTCCCTGCTCTCCTTGGGACGATACTGGGGTTCGCTTAATTAAAACCACGGAGCGTTATCGTGGGAATGGCCAGGAATTAACGAGATGAAATCTGGGAAAAGGCCGATCCGGGGCCATCGAAACCAGCCCAGCTCTGCTGCCATCTGAGCAGTTTGAGGTGCCCTGGGGATGCGTTTGCTCCCTGCTCCCGAAGGGAACCTTGCCGTGGTTTCTCAGGGAGCTGTCTGTAGGAATGAGCCGGCTGGACCCACCCCCTTCCCACAGCGGTGTTTCCAGCAGCTCTGGATTTCCTGGCCGCCTCTGGCAGCTTCTCCTCACTCTGACCTCGCTGCCAAGGGGATGTGCCCGAGGAAGGTGCCCTTGGATACTGGGAATTGGAGTTTCCTCCTCTCTGCGCTGCTGCTTTCTGAGGGTTCATTCCGGCAGTTTTTTGGGATGGACTGGAGTGTGTTTGCCCTTCTGCCCGTGCGGAGGGGGTGTGGGATGCCTCTGCTTCCCACTGGGAAGATGGGATTTGCATTTTGGGACATCCCAGCACGGACTCATTGGCTGTGGATTGTTGCCTACTTCACTCCAGAGGCTCTGGAGCAGGAAATGGGCCTTGGGGCTTGGTGGAACACCAGAAAACTGGGAAGCAGCAGGAGAAAATCCTCCAAAGAGCCTTTTCCTGCTGGTCCTGCTGGAAGCTCTGAGCTGCTCTGTGGTTTTTAAGGCTCTCACTCTGGGCTTCCTTCTCCTCCCTCGGTGATCCCTCTGCCAGCAGCTCCATCCCAGCTGCAGGAAGCTTGGCCAGCCAGGACCTGGTGCAGTTGTGCTGCCAGGACCCTGCTCCCAGTGCTTTCCCCTCTTTTTGGAGGGAATGTCCTTCTCTTCAATATCCTGGGATGGTTGGAATGCTTTTGGGTAAAACCTGCTGCTCCCTCCTCTCTGAGGCGTGGGAAAGGGAACTTCCAGGTGCTGAGGGCGGTGGGGATGGGAGATCGGCCCTTTGTGGGAGGGAGAAGAGCATCCAGAAGCGCAGAGCACAAACTGCTGAGGTGTCCCTGCATCCCTGGGGCTGGAGCAGGACAAGGAGCTGGAAGTGACTGGGAAGACGGGAGGGATGGTGGGCGGGGATTTTTAGGAAGTGGGAAAAAGGATTCATCCCCATCCTGGAGCAGAGTGGTGGGACACGGAATGGCCACTGCCACCACAGAGGGGTGGGAAGGGTCTCCAGGGAGCCCCCAGGGATTTGCCCGTGGATAAAGCCGAGGATGCCATGTGCCAGGGAGCTCCTGTGCCGGGACAATCCCCCATTCCCAGCACCCCCAGCTCCTGTTTGCCCTGGGACAGGGTGCTGATGTCTCCTCGGCCACATCCTGGAGGGTTTTGTGTCGGTTTGGCTCGTGCCAGGATGTCTGGGTGTGGGAGAGGAGCCTCCCTGTGCTCCAGTGCTCCACGCTCCGCCTGCTAACGCCTCGTTAAACAGGGACTGTTTGCTGCACCTCATCCTTGGGAACGGGGCTGCTCGGAGTAAAAATGAGGATTTTTCCCGCTCTGGAAGAGCCCTTCTCGCTGCCTGTGTGCCAGCTGGGTGCTGAGGGCTGCCCGACACTGAGCAGTGCCCGGGTTATGGACTGAGGCTGGCGCTGGGAGCCCTCACCCGGGCAGTGACACCGATCCCGGGAGGCTCCCCGTGTGCGGGGAGCGAGCGTTCCTGTGCCGCAGGAAATCCAACCCTCGGGAGAGTCCTGCTGAAAACGAGCCCTTTGCAAAAGCTGCTGTTGTGGCTGGGGTGGGTGCAGGAGCAAACACAGCTTCCCAGAAAATCCTCCCACTCCATGTGCTCTAAAATGTATGAAATGGGCATAGAAAACCCAATAATTTCCTTTTTAAAGGGGATTTTGGGGTGTTTTTGATTTACCATTAAAATCCTCCCTCTGGGGTGTGCTCCAACAATCATGGGGAAAAATCCTCCTGGCAGCTACAGAAATGTCACTTTTAACTTTTAAACCAAAGCCTAAAGTTTGGGGTCCAGTTTATTCCCATGGCTCTGGAGGATTTCAGGAGAGCTGCTGCTTTTCAGCAGCCTCCTATTAATCCTGGGAACTCCTGGAATGAACATTTGCAGCCTCCCTGCTTCTGCTCCTTCCTCCATCCAAAGGGAATCTCTGCCCTCCAGGCCGGCTCCAAGGACATGATGGGGAACATGGGGCTGAATCCCCAGGGGCTGAACTGGGAGTGACCCCGGGCCTGGGTGGGTAAACCCAAGCTGGGCTCTTCCCTTTCCTCCTGAGGGCTGATAAGGAGGGATTGGATCTATGGAGGAGATGAAGATGTTGGGATAGGCCGCGGTCCCAAAGCGATCCCGCCGGGCGAGTCGGGGTCTGAAGGGAGCCCCAGGGGAGCTGGAGGGGCTTTGTTGGGTTGGGTTTGGTTTTATTTCTGGGGTTGTGTCTGTGGGGATCCATCTGGAGATGCGGTGACAGCTCCGGAGTCCTGAACCCAGGGTATCCCACTAAGGGATGTGCTCCCAGCTGGGAGCGGCACTGTGATTTTTGGGATCCATCCAGAGATGTGGTGGCAGCTCCAAAGTCCCAAACCCAGGGTACCCCACTAAGGGATGTGCTCCCTGTTGGGAGCTGCACTGGGATTTTTGGGGACCCTGACACACAGAGGGCTCAGGAATGTGCCCTGACTCTTCCTCACCCCATCTCTGAGAGCTGCAGGGCTTTGAGCCGCTGTTGGCAGTTTGGGATGATCCTGTTCTTCCCTGAAATCCCCTGAAGGCAGCCCCCGAGGGTGTCTGGGGCTGTGTTCCATACCTGAGTCAGAGCTGTGGGATGATGTTCCGGAGCGCAGCCCCGGGCTCCCTCCCTGCCCTGCTGCCGTGCCAGGGAGCCAACACCTGAGCCTGAGATCACTATCGGCCGCTATTTTTAGACATTCCTGATCGATGCTCGGAGAAGGTGACTCACGGTGGGAAAGGAGCCGCTTCTCTTCCCGATGGGTTTTGGAAAACAGAGCCGAGCTCCAGGGAAAGCAGCAGCGGGGATGACCCTTCCCAGGGGTGTTGGGAGGGCAGCCTGTCCCCTTGGATCGGGGTTTTTTGGGATACGGTGGCTTCTCATGGAGCCTGGTGAGGAGGTGACAACTCTTCTCTGTGAAGAAGAAAGCCGTGATTCCAATCCTGGCCCAGTGATGGGTGTCCTGGCAGATCCAGGAGGGGATGGTGGGGAGTGCTTGGAGGGGCTGGGCAGGGCCAGCTGAGCTCCCTGGAGCTCCCTGTGTGGGTCACAGCTCCTTGGGTGTCTCCTGGAGCCACCAGAATTCCCCATTTGGATGTGAAGCCGTGGAGTGAGGAAGCCATGGGTTGTCCTTGTCCTCCTTCCTCCCAAAGCCCCTGGGTGACCCCGAGGCAGCTCAGAGTGGCCACGGAGGCTTTTTCCCTTCAGGAGACCGGCAGGTGGGGTGGGCAAGGCCAAGCCTTTGGAATTCCAGGCATTATCCTTGCCCCTTCCTTTGATATCCCCCCACCCCGGCAGGCAAAGATAATAATTCTGTAATTGGAGTTGATGTCTCCGAGCTGTGGCTGCTGGTGCCGGGAGGGGAATGTTCCGGGTGATTTATCCCGACGTTTATAGGGAGCACGAGGCTTTCCCCGCTCCCAAACCCGGGGCAGGGGGTGCTGGGCTGCCCTGGGCGAGCTCTGGGGCCGCTCGGATGCTTTCGCAGCCGATCGCAATCGCTTCCGGCCGTGCCCCGCTGCGCCCGGGGGGGTTCAGGGCAGCCGGAACGCTGTGGGACAGCAGAGCAAACCTGTCGGGCAGGACCGGAGCTGACAAATCCTCCCCCTGCCCCGGCCCTGCGAGCGGCGGGCGAGGGGAAGCCAAGCGAGGGAGGAGCCGCTGGCTGGCAGCCGGAGCTGTCGGGGCCGGAGGCGGCCCTGGGGCTCTCTGGGCTCTGGGGATGGCGAGCGAGGCTTTGTGTGCGGGAGACGCTGTCTGGGGAAGGGTTGGTGCCGATCGAGCACGGGGAGAGGCTGCTCTGGGCACGATGGAGCACAAGGGGAGGGCCTGGCTCCCAGCTGCTCTGGGCATCCTGTTTGGCTGGGCTGGGACACGAGGGGCTGGGCAGGGCTCTGGCCCTTGTGTCCTTGCTGAGGTGCTCTCATCTCCTCTAGGCAGAGAACCGGGGCTGTTGGATTATCCTAAAGGCCACAGTGACGCTCTGGCCTTTTATGGCTGACCAGCCATGGTGTCATGAGGGTTATCATCCTCAATCCCCCTCTAATCCAATCCCAAATCTCTTCCTAAACCAGAAATTGCAGCAAAACCGAGATCAGCAGCTGAGATGTGCTGGAGGAGGCCTGGAGGCCTCCATCGGATTCCCAACTCCGAGCCCCAGGGGCCGGAGACAGCCCTTGGGTGGCTGTGTCTGGGAGCGGGCTGTGACAGGGAGGGAAAGGTGCTCCCTGGAGCGACCTCTTGGTGTTTCCCGAGGCTCTGGGGTGCTGAACTGCAGTGCCAGGGACTTGTCTCAGGTGTCAGGGAGATCCTGGAGCTGTGCTGGGAGCAGGACGTGGCCTGGCCTGTTCCACAGCAGCAGAGGTGCTGGGGGCTCTGCAGCGTGAGCCGCCGGCTGCCTGATCCCCAAACTCCCGGTTCTGAAGGGATTCTCCTCTCTGCTGCCGAAAATAAACGCCTGACTTGGGCCGTGTTTGGTACCTGGTGCTTATCCATCCGTGTCTGCCTGGAGCTGCGGGGCTCGGGAGAACGGAGCGATGCTCTCCTGGGCTGAGGAGCCGAGGGAGCAGCTCCGGCCCAGCCAGGTGGACAAAACCCAGTGGCCAAACCCCCCCTCCCTGAACCGGAGCCGAGCGGGACCCGCCCGTGCTGCGCTGGCCAGGCCGGGTGTTGGATAAACACGAGGAGAAACCTGCCTGGAACTGTCCCCAGGTGATAAAATTCCTGCGCTGCCGATGCCCTGATTAGCGGGGCTTTCTTGGGGGTGATGCTGGGCTCGGCTCTGGGGCTCTGCCCCCCCTCAGTGTCTCCTCTGAGCACCTTCCCGGCCGTGCCCACCCGGAATGGCAGCGGGAAATGGCTCCAGGTGCCACCTTTCTGTCCCCCGGGGTGGGTGAAGGGGCCGGGTGGCACCACCCGTGCCCTGTGCCCGGCCGGGTTTTCCTCCTCTCTCTTGGGAGCGGCCGAGCCGCAGTTTTGGCAACAGCGCCAGGCGGGGAGTGTTTGAGCAGGTGAGGCGGGCAAGGACAGCCGTGACACTGCTGCTGGCACCGCGGCAGCGCCGCCCGGGGCCGCGGGGGTCCCGAGCCTGGAGCGGGGCACGGGGCCCCTCCTGTAAAGGCTTTTAGGAGCCCGGGTTAATGTAAAGCCCGGCTGAACCGAGAGCTTCATCGTTGGCTGGGGCTGAGTCACCCTTTGAGTCACCCGGGTCCCTTGCCGGGCAGGGGACCAGAGAGGGGACACTGCTGTGACCCAGCTGCGTGGTCCAGAGCCCCCCTGGCACTGCTGAGCTCCTTCCCAGTGCTGCCTGGAAGTGTCTCTGCTCGTGTTTTCCCCGTTATCTCCTTTCCCAGCAGAGCCTTTCCCGGTGGTGACCGAGCTGCAGGGCCTCGTGCAGACCTCGTGTCCCTCCTGGTGCCATCGGGCCTTTCCCTGTTCCACGTTTAGTTCCAAGTGGCAGCTCCTGACCTTTTGGTGCAGTCTGAGAGCATCGCCTCGAGTCAGGGCCCAGCCTGGGGACATCCTGGGATGCTCCCAACCTCTGGCCGAGCTCGGGGTAAAATCTCAAGCAAAAAAACAATTCGGCCGTAACCCCTGAAATCTCGAGGCGCTGAAGCCCTGTGGGTGCAGAGCCAAGGTGGGAGGGGGTGGCTTTGTCCCCCGGGGTGTCCCCTGTGTCGCTGCCGGCCGAGCGCGCTCCAGGCGCCCCCGGGGCTGTCCCCGCCCGGTGCCACCGGCGCGGAGCCCGGGGTCGCTCCCGCCGGGCGGGGCCGGGGGCGCGGCCATGACATCACCGCGGCGGCCTCCCATTGGCTGCCCGGCCGATGACGCCATCCCCGCCCATCCCGCCGGGATGCGGCGTTGCCATGGGAACGGGATGCGCGCTCTGCCCGCGGGGAGCGCGGGACCGGCCGGGACTGCGCGCCCAGCCCGGGCCGGATCACGCGCGTGCCGTCAACTACGGCTCCTAAAGTTTGTGTGGATGGGATTTGGGACGCGTTGGCAGCCGGAGCGGGGTGGGAGAGGCTCCCCCGGAGCTGACACCCCCAGCCCGCACCTCGAGCAGCCTCTGCCCGGCCCGGGGGAAGCCTTTCCCGGGCTCAGCGTCTTCAGGGAGTCAAACGAGCTGCGTTCAGCTCCTTCAGCACGATTTAATCTCTCCCCAGCCCCCAAATAATTCTTATTAAAGCCCCGACCGCTGCCTTGCGGGGAGGAGAAAGCTGAAAAGAAACTTTCAAACGTTACAAAAGAAACATTTTAGCAAAACCGCCGCAGCTTCAAGGGTGAGGTGTTGGGAATGGCAGCGGGAGTTGAGAGCAGCTGGTTCTCGGGGCGGGGGCCGTGCTCTGCCTCCTCCAGCCCACAGCCCCGAGCTGATCCCGGCTGCCGCTGGTCACACGCAATTCCCAAGGACAAAACAAAGCCCTTTACCCCAAGCTTCAACTCTGACCTTGCTGCGGCAGGATTAAAATGTGCTGGAGATGGACAACGAGGTGGCAAAGAGTTAATTCTCCCTCGTTCCCTCCCCCTCCCCTCTGTTTTTTACTCCTTTTCTTTCCAACTGGCCTGGTTTGCTGCGGAGAAATTGGGAAAACAAACAGCCAATGGAGTTGGGGGGTGCGGGAGGGGGCCTGGAGGGGCTGCAGCCCCGGGCGGGAGGCACAGCTGGGGCTTCACCTTCTCCTTCCCACGTTTGGGGCTCCACGTTCGGGTGTTGGGGTTCGCTCCCTGTTTTGGGAGCCAGAGAGGGCCGGTTGGAGGCTGTGGAAGCACCACCGGCCCTCATTTTCTCAGGAGGGAGAGGCTTCTTCTGCTATCATCTCTTCTGTTTTCCCTACAAAATCTTATCATGTTTTTATTCAAATCTGGGTTTAGAAACAATTTGGGTGAAGAGCTGAGTTTTGCACAAGTCAGGTTTGCTTTGTCTATTTTCTGTTGTTGTTTTTAATGGAAAACGCCCCCGCTTCCCAAAATTCCGAGCAGCTTTAAAGGTAACTTTGTAACGTCCACCGGTCCCCTCTGGAGCTTTGCTCCGTTCCGTTCCCTCCCCTCGGCTGATTTCCCTGGAGCAGCCCGTGGAGTGGGAATGCCGATAAAATGCAAATTTCCCGGTGAGCTCAGAGCTCGGCTCTGGGGTGCCGCTCTTGGTTCTGCTCCCTCCAGCAGAAACTTGGGAAAACGGGGAGGGGGAAAGGTGGGATCAGGGGGTGCCCTGAGCCCCTCTGCCCCCGCTGCCTCTGCACAGGGAGGCGTCACCTCACCGGGCAGTGACACAATCAGACATTTAACGGAGATTGAAGAGGCTGAAATAAGGGAGAGCCTGCTTTGATCTCCCCAAATCTCATCCATGCCACGATCAGGGGATAAATAGGGCTGAAAATGTATTTTCGCTGCTGCGGTGGCCCTGGGGCTCAGCTTTGCTCCCCTCCCCAGCCCTGGCTGCGGGCAGTGCCCTCTCTGCCACTCGGGCACTGGCATTTCTCATCGATTATATAATGGCTGAGTGCGACCAGCAGGCCCAGCCAGGAGCTGGAACAAACCCTCCCCAAAAGGCTCCCCTGAGGTTCCTGAGGTGGCTGAACAACGTGCCAGCCCTTTGCCAAGGCCGGGGTGCTCCTGCCGGGAGAGGGGTTTGGGAGGGCAGGCACTGGGTGCCCGAGGAGGTGTTTGCAGGGCTGGGGGCACTGGAAGCAGCTGTGGGATCTCCAGGAGCGGCCCCAGAGCCACTCAGACTCGGGGGACGCTCTGAAGTCGGGGCCAGCTGGACTCCGGCGCCGAGCTGCCTTTGAATCAGTGGGATCGTGGCTTTGGGAGCGGAGGCTGTGCCAGCCCGGGCCTGAAAGGCTCCTGACCTGTTTCAGGCCGGCTGAGGAGGATTGTTTGCTCCTCACAGGTTGCCAGAAGCCCTTTGGGCCGCGGCACCGGCGTTTGGCCTCTCCTCGTGGGCACTGCTGGGAGCCCGCGGCGTGCAGGGGCCTCAGCTGTGGGACCAGGAGCATCTCCGTGTCCTCCTGAGCTCCCAGAGCTGCTGGAACCATCCTGGGATTTAATTAGGGCAGGCACAGGGAGTGTTTCTCTCGCTGTTCGCACCAGGCTTGTGCCAACCTGTGCTCCTGCGGGCGCAGTGCCCTCGGTGACCCCCTCACCTCCCTTGGGATGTCACTGGAGGGTGCTCAGGGACACCACGATGGCTCCAGTATCCCCACCTCGTGCTCTTCCTTCATCCCCCACCCTGGCTGGCGCCCCAGCTCGTCCTCCCCGGTGCGGTGTGGGGGATGCTGGGAGGAGGAGCTGCTCCATGGGAATGGGAAGGGTTTTGTTCCATGGCTGGCACGGTGGGCAGCACGTGGCTTGCAGGGCAGCGGTGACCGTGGGTACCAGCGCAGGTGTGGAGGGGGCTGAGATGGTGCAAGTGATCCCAGGGACAGGGAAATCGAGGCAGGGAGGGCACAGCCACGAGGGAGGCATCGCTCTGCAGCTGGGCAGGGAGGTGGCACCGGGGAGGAGCTGCCCCAGCCCCTGGGTGAGGGGTAGCAGAGCCAGGGCAGGGCTGGAGCGGTGCCCTGGGGCAGCCGGGGCTTTGTGGGAGATGCAAATCCTGGGGCTTGGGCACTCAGCATCACAAAGTTTTGGGAACACCCCCAGGAGCAAGGGGAGATGGGCAGAGCCAGCTCCGGGGGAGGGATGGGGACAGCATCTTCCGGTAAATCCAAATGAGCAGGAGCAAAACTTGACCTCAGGTTGGAGTGACTGCGGTGCAAACCAGCTCTGCCTGCCCTGAGATTGCCGCTCCCTCTGAGTTTCCTCACTAAGCCCTGTGCCATCCTCTGCAGGCTGGGGAGCACAAACCTCCTGGTTTGCAGCCTGGCATCGCCAAGCAACCCTGTCCTAAAATTCACAGCCCAACGGAGAGAACTTTGTTTACCAGGAAGAAAACCCTTGAAAAGGGGAATCTTTGGCGGAAGCATGACGGGATTAACGCCGGGGTTTCTTTAGGCACCGCTGTTGTTTTTCAGGGCCTGACCTCGGTGCTCTGATTCGCTTTTGCCAAGCCACTCTTCCCCTGCCTAATTTAGAGCAGGGCTTTGTGCTGGGCTGGGAAGGGGGAGGCGGCAGGGCCAGGTTTGGCAGCCCTGGCGGGAGCCTGGGATGATCTGCTTTGGAGCAGAGGAGTCGGTCATTAGATGCTGTGTCGCCGCAAATCCCGCTGTAATTAATTTTCTCCTGAATTAATTAGAGGAATTGTGAAGGCAGGCTGGGCCGGGAAGGTGTGGGGGAAGTTTTCCAGGGTGATCTATGGGCTGCTGGCAGAGCAGGAATTAAATCTCCTTCCTCTGCCTTCCCAGGCTGTTTGCTGGAGCTGCTCTCAGCCACCAGGGGTGACAGTCCTGGGCACAGCGTGTCCCTGGGGAAACTGTCCCAAATCCCACATGCTGCTTCAGGCCATTTTCCCTCTTTTTTGGGTTTTTTTTTGGTGTGTGTGGCACTGGCATTGAAGGGGAGCAGGTGGGACACACAACCCTGAGGCTGAACAGTGCTGGGCTCCAGCACCCCCGGCGGGGGAGGAAATCCAGCCTCAATTCCAGGCTCCAGAAGAGAAGAGGATTTAGGAGACGTCGGTTTGTTCTTGTCCTTTACCTCGCTGGCATCTCCCTGAGCTGCTGGGCAGGTGGGACAACACATTCCTGGGAAGGATGAGGAAAATTCCCACTGGTTTTGGCAGTGTCCGTGCGGGCTCCTGGCTGGGCAGCTTCCCTCCGGAGCTCACCTGCTCAGGGTCAGCCAGGCCGAGGGCTCTGCCTGCCCCTGGCCCCGGCTCCTGCTCCTTCCCCATGCTCTGGGGGCGGTGGGAAGGGAGGGCAGGGTGGCAGCATGGGAATGTGGAGGCTTTTCAGCCATCATTACCGGCCTCAGTGCCGAGTGGGGGGAGCTGGGAGCCAAGGGAAAACCCATGGGGAAAGCAGATTCCTCCTCCTCCTCCTCCCTCGGCACGGAAAGGGAGCAGGCTGGGGGCGAGGGGAGGGATGGAGGGGATGATATTTCCAGGCGAGCCCTCAATTCCCGTGCTGCGGAGGAAGGGGATGCTGTGTTTGCCATCTTCTGCCGGCCACCTGATCCCGAGGGATGATCCCGAGGGATGATCCCGAGGGCTGAGCTGAGCCAGTGCCTTGGAGTCGGGGTCCCGCAGCTGGCTCCTGACGAGCTCTGGCCGTGGCACTGCAATGCACTGCTGCACCTGCTTAATTAACCCCAATTAGCCCCGTGCTGGTGCCTCCAGGGGCGCAGGTTGAGGGGAGTTGGGGCACAGCCCCCCCCAGCAGCTGTTGGCACCAGGAGCTCCTCGAGGCTCCCGTGGTGACACAGTCCATGGGTTTGAGCTGAAAATGGGGTTGGCACAGCCAAACCCACAGCTGGAGGTGGGGTTGGGTGTCTGTCACCCTGTGTCAGCTGGGGACAGATCCCAGAGGAGCTGTGGCATGGGAATTAGAAGGAATCAGCCTGGGATCTGCAGATCCTTCCGTCCGTTTGGGATCTGGATCCATTTGTGGTGCTGGAAATGGAGATCTCACTGCTGTCTGCTGCAGGTTTCTCACCTGCTGGTTCTCCCAGCCCGGTCTCACCTTCCCCATCCACTATTTCATCACAACTTTTATTGTCAGGGATTTGGTACATCCTTCCTGCTCGATTCCCGGGCCAGGAATGCTTCCAACTTTAATCCCACCTCGGACAAGCTGTGGCACATCCTTTGGCTCTGGCTCTATCCTCCGCAACACCTGAACTGTGGGATCACAGCTGCTTTCTCCAGCAGCTCCCACCTGGTGCAGCCAGGTCTGTGTGCACTCAGGGCTCCTCATTCCCTCATTTTTTCCCCAAATCTGAGAGATTTGTAAGGCTGCGTTGAGCAGGGGCTCAGGTTGCACTTCCAGGGGGTTGGGCTGCTGTGGATCCTCGGTTTTCCAGCATTCCTGGTCCTTTCTGTGCTGTCCTGCTGCAGGTGCAGGACCTGCTTCTCTCCCTGCCGGAGCCTTTGGGGCTCCAGAGCTGAGGGAAATCAAAGCCCCGAGGTCCCTGTGCCCCTCTGAATGGGAGCTTTGTCTCGGCAGAAAAGGCCTTGAAAGCGATCCGGGGGAAGGCGATTGTTATCTGCAGGCTCCTGAACTGTTTGGATCCTGACTTTGTCAGAGATCTGGTAATTTAAACTTCAACCTGCTTATTAGAAATTTGAGAGAATAGTTTAATAATAAAAAGCAGATTTTTTTTTTTTCCCCTCCCTTTGTTCCTGTGCTCCTGTGCTCCTCTTTCTCCGGGCTGCTGGGGATATTTAATCGTCTGATACCCCCCCAGCCTCCACCTCCCTCTTGGCTTTTAGTTTTTTAAAGAATGGGAGAAAATGGCAAGAGGTTTCTTTTTGAGGGCTGCCAAGCAGGGCTGTCCCTGTGGTCCCAGAGCTTTTGGGAACACGGAGAGCTGAAAGGAGCTGGAGGGAATGTCAGCTTCCCAGTCATCCTTATTTTAACAAGGCCTGGAAATCCATCCAGGTGCAGGGGTACCCTCCAAGCAGGACCCTCCTGGCTGTGCTTGTTGGAAATGATACAAAGTTTAATTTTTTTAATTTTTTTTTTTTTCCTCTTACAAAAGCTGTATTCAGTTGCATGCAAAGCAGCGCTCTGCTACTGCGGATCCTCTCCGTGGTCTGACTGCTGCTCCTCTTCTTCTCTTCTTCCTCCCCTTTGTGTGTTTCCAGCTTTGCCATGAGCTCTTTGGCGGGGTTGAAGGCCCCGCTGGTTTGCTCGTCACAGACGCGGCATGTTGCACACAGGTAAAACCTTATAAAATGAAGGCCTTGTTGCCTTTGTAAAATCATGGCTCAGGCCTGTGACTTCTGCTGGAGAAGGACCGTGGGAAAGAGGCAGAGCTGAATTAGAGGTAGAAGAATGCTGCGTGGTTATCGTGTGTTCACCCAGTGGTGTGGCGTGATTGGCTGAATTGAGCTTGTTGTGCTTTAAAACTATGAAAACAGCTAAGAAACTCTAAAAGACGCTGTGTGGTGTTAAAGATGAGCTCATTGCCTGAAGTTGTCAGGGTTTATATGTGTCGTGACCTGTCTCAACAGCGACAGCGGCAGCGCTGGGATTTGCGATGGCGCTGGAGGGCACAGCTCTCACAGAAGCAGTGCCTTGGTGACCACAGGGTTCTTGAAGGAACTGCTGCAGACGAAGCATTTGGAAGGGAGGTCCCCCTCACGGTTGCTCACCTCATCGTTTCCATCATCGCTGGCGCCGTCGCGGCCGCGGTGCGGCTCCTGTGGGATCTGCTGGCCGTGTTTGCAGTCCGAGCACTCGTGCAGGGATTTGCAGCTGGCCCCAAAGCCACAGAACCTGGGCTCGCTGTGGTCCTTGCAGGTGTCAGGCTGGGTCCCAGCGCACCCCTGAGTGCTCTGGAGCACAGATGGGCCCTGTCCTGACCGCTCCTGCAGCGGCGTTTCCCATCCGTGCGTCCTTGGGCTTCACATGCTGATGGTAGCTGTTACTGCCATGGGAAATTCTGTCATCTTCCTTTCCTCTCAGCTCCTCCTGGATTTTCTGGCTGTGCTCAAAGGTGGCCTGGGGGTCCTTCTCCGTGTCCAGCCCTGCTGTGGCTCCCATGGCTTTGGGGCCAACAGGTTTCGACACCTGTCTGTCAAGGTTAGGGTCAGATGTAGCGTTGAACTCACCTGACTCAGGGAATGCGAGGTCTCCCCGGTTAATATTTGCCGTGTGCACTTGGAGCCCCTCACAATCACAGAATCTGTAGAGTGTTGGCAGCCCCATCCCATCTGGATCGCCAAAATTGTCACTGAAACGGTGAGAAAGACCAAAAACTCTCCAACAGCATTTTTAGTGTTGGAGAACCAAGGCCTTGCTTTATTCTGGCCGGGATGTTGTTCTTGCCGGGTTGTGACACAGAATTCATTCCATCCACGCATAGCCCAGGTGTGCAGAGAAAATCCTCCCATCACACATGAATTTTATTGGACTTTTCACATATTTATAGAGCCAAAGCCCACAGAGATTCATTGGTTCAGTGTTCATTGGTCCCAGGTTGTGCTGTTCCTAGTATTTGGTTTCCTATTGGTTATTGATCCCTTCAGTGTTGATCAGGTTCTCATTCTTGGTTCTCTTATCGGTCTTTTCCCAGACCAGGTGTGTCTGACCATGCCAGGGGTGATGTTTGGAGTTGATGTTTGTTAATTGTCATTAATGGTCGTTATGTTTTGTGTATCTTCTGTGCTGCTCCGCGTCTGTTGCGATGTTCAGCTCGCCTGGTGGAACAGTTCCCTCAAGAGAAACTTCAATTTCCTTCCCCCGGGGCAAAGGCGAACAAAACCGACTAAAGTGACATAAAAAATGTTAAACTCTGTATCATTTCCACCACGCTCAGCCCACTGCCCTGTGCCTGCAGCTCCATGGGGGGGCTGGGGTGGGATTTGGGAACTCTCCCCAGGAATAATCCCCATCCCAGTGCCCCAGCTGGGCAGCAGCTCCCTGAGGGAATGTTGGGACGTGTGTGGGTGGATCAGCAGTGCTGCTGCCGGTGCTGGTGCTGAGCAGGGAGCATTAAAGGGGGACAGAGCTCAGGCTGGTTTGGAGATCTGGCAGAATTCCTGATTAATGACTCAAATCGGGCTCATTGGAAGGCAAAGGACGAAACTCGTGGAGTTGCCTGTGTGCAGTTGGGTTTGTGGGCTTGCTCAGACACTTTTATGGAGGCATTTAATCCCCAGGGATGCTTTCCAGGCTCTTTGGGGTGGGCGAGCCGACAGATTTTCCTTCTGTGATGGAGACGGGCAGTCCAGAGGAAAAGGGGAGCTGATTCCGTGTCCTGGGCAGTCCCAGAGGAAAAGGGGAGCTGATTCCGTGTCCTGGGCAGTCCCAGAGGAAAAGGGGAGCTGATTCCATGTCATAGACAGTCCTGGAGAAAGGGAAGCTGATTCCATGTCAGGGACAGTCCTGGGGAAAGGGGGAGCTGATTCCGTGTCCCTGGGCAGTCCCATGAGAAAAGGGGAGCTGATTCCATGTAATGGACAGTCCTGGGGGAAAAGAGGAGCTGATTCCACGTCAGGGACAGTCCCATGGGAAAAGGGGAGCTGATTCCGTGTGAAGGGGAGCTCTGGGGGAAAGGAAGCTCTATTCCAGGTGCAGGGGAGCTGACTCCATGTCCTGGACAGCCCTGGGGAGAAGGGCAGCTCCGTTCCCTGCATGTGGAGAGGCTCCTGAGCGATTTCCTGCTGGGCCTGGGTTATGTTGGTTCACTTTGGCTCCTGCTCTGGATGCCACTTCCATGACATCACTTGGCCGTGGCAGAGTGGAGGAGGTGAGACACTTGTGAGCGATTATCTCGTGCAAATAGCCCTGGGTAAACAGGCTCGGGGGCACTATTGACACTGAGACTGTTTCTCTTCCGAATTTCCTGCTGGGAGGACTTTGCCAAGTAGCCAAAAATGGGGTTTGGGCGGAGGGAACCCAAACTCCTCAACCCAAAAGTTTAAATTTCAAGTCAGGGCATGGAGCTGCTGTCATCCAGGTAATTCAGTTTGCACTTCCTGGCGTAACTTCCAGGTGGGAGCTTGGCCTGGGACTAATTTTGGGAGCTGAGTGTCGTTAGGCTGTTTGGGGTAGCTGGGATCTTCCTCCTGGATGGTGCTCTGAGGTTCTCACCTTTACACTGCCACACTGGGGGTCCCTGCCTGGATGGAGCTGATTTTCCTGGGATAAATTCTCCTGGAGAGACATTGGGACAATGCTGTCGCTGTGCCCTGGGGCTGCCTTTCAGCTGGCTGAGGAGGGATGGACCTGATCCCTGAGGAGTGCTGCACCTGAGCTGTGCCGAGCAGGAGTTTCCCCACCCGCAGGGCTCCCCGTGTCCCCTGGCAGCGCCCGCAGCAGCTCTGCCCTGTGAGCCCCACGGATCAGGAGCTCTGGCCACATCCCAGGCTGAGCAGATCCTCTGGGCTGGCAAACTTTAACCACCAGAGCCCGTTTTTTATTAACCTGAATTTCCTCCCGCTTCCCCCATTACCTCTGCGCAAAAGAATCTGACCCCGAGCTCTCAGCATCACCTTCGGGGATTTTTTTTCTTTTTTTAATTTCGCCCCCCTCCCTGCTGCTGCTTTGTGATTTGGGTGAAACCCTGCAAACCCTCCCTGTGCTGGCCAGGCGTCCCTGCTCCCTCCTGCCTTTGTCAGGCTGCTGGGAGCGCTTTGGAGCTGGCACAGCAGCGGCCTTAAGCCCGTCAGAGGAGCCTCTTAATTAAATTTGAAAAGTGCTGGGCTAAGAGGGTTTGCTGAGGCAGTCAGGTGCTGGGCCGTGGGCCCGAACGACTGCCACAGGCTTGCACTACCACCCACAGCCCTGATCCCAGGGACATGTGGGCAGATTAGGGAGAAATCCCTCAGCAGTGACGGGGGTTTAACTCCTTCCATCTCCGGGGGCGTTTTTCAGGGAGCTCCTGGAGCCGGGTCCTGCCTGTGGGGGACACCCAGGGCAGGGACAGCCCCTGCACCCCCCGGTGCCAGCCAGAGGTGTCCTGCCTGCCTCCCTGCCCGGGGACAGCGCCGTGCCAGCATTTCTTCGGGATGCAGGAACGCTCCCACGCTGTGGCTGCGCTCGAGGAGGGAGCTCGGGGTCGCTTTTGCTGAGGAGGGGAGGAGTGGAACAGTCTCCTGAGGGGAAAGCCCTGGGCAGAGGAAATCAGCCCTTTCTCCTCGCTTCATCCCGGCCCGTCCGTGCCCAGAATGTTCCCTGGGAAATGCCAAGCACAGGAATGAATAACCAGGCCAGGGCTGTGCTTTGATCCCTCCTGGCCAGGCCTGGCTCCAGCTCGGAGCTGTTTTCTGGTGCACTTTTGGGAACCCCCTCCTTTAACCCTTGTGTACGTCCAGCTCGGAGCTGCCACACGGCTGCTGGAGCTTTGGGGCTTCTAAAACAAGGAAAATTTTTGCCATATCCTCTTGGAGGGGAAAAATCCCCAGATTTGAGCAGCCCAGTGCCCGTCCTTGAGGCCCCTGGGTTCTGTCTGGGGGGTTTTACAGGGAGGTTTTCCCAAATGCGGTGCTGAAGCTGGATCCTGGGTGTATTCCCAAAGTTTTCCCTTTGGTTTCTAAAACTGAGGGTTTTTCTGGGATGGGGAGAGCTGGGAAAAGCCGGGCAGGGCTGCACACACAGATGTGGGACAGCACCAGCAGCACCAGTGGCTTTTTCCCAGCTCCCAGTTCCTGCCTGGAGCTTTGGCTGCTGGTTTGGGGCAGGAGGGAGCAGGATTCCGAAGCAAAATGCAGCTTGGAAAAGGCTGTTGGAGCCTCCTTCCAGCCTGGAGTGGGGCTAGAGTCCGGCTGTTCGGGTCTGCTGTTAAATCCCACCTTCCCAAGGAGCCTCTGGCACGTTCCAGAGCCGGGCCAAAGCCAACAATCCTCTCGGGTTTCAGGAAGTGGGAGCTGTGGTTTGACAGGACAGGTGACACCGGTGACACCGGTGACAGGCCAGGCCAGCCCTGGCTGGCAGCGTCACTCGCCCGGGCTGGCCGTGCCCTGGGGCTCCTCAGGGTGGGCTCAGGCTGTCAGCCCAGGGCTTTGGGGCTTGTTGGGCTGCCGGCCTTGCAGCCAGCCCTGCTTGTGGGTGGACTCCCCACGCTGGCTCCGGGGAATTCCGTGTCCTTCATGGCTCAGTCGCTCCCCCAGGCAGAGGGGAAATCACTCCCGTTGCTTCCCGAGAAAGGAATGGGGGGAGAAGCTTTTCTGGGCTGTTCCCAGTTCTGTACCCTGAGGTGAGGGCTGAGGGAATGCTTTATGGGCTGGAATTTTGACTTTCATGTTTTCCTGGAAAACTCCAGGCTCTGGATGCCCCTCTGGACGCAGCCCAGTGTCCACCCCGCTTCCCTCTGATCCCAGCTCCTTTTATTCCAGCTCCGGTGGGTTTGGGCTCCCAAGGAGGGCAGGGGATGGTGTGAGCTGTGCTGGCAGCCCCTGGGATGTGCCAGCCCGGGCTCGGGGAGGTGCAGGGCTGGGAGTGCCGCTCTCCCTCCCTCCAGGGGATCCCGGGCTGCCGGAGCTGCTCCCCCGGCACGCGAGGGAGGAAGGATGTGTTTTATCAGAGCGAGTCCCTGCTGTTTGAGTTCCTGCTCTGGAGCTCGATACCATCTCAAAACCAACACGGGAGGCAAACACTGCCTCTGCTCGGGTTCAGTCCTTTCTCTTTCTCCTCTCATTTAACTTCACGATTGCTCCGACTGCGGCTGAAGCCGGGGGTCCCAGCAGACGCGAGGAGGTGTTTGGGGGAGGCTCTGCGGCCGGGCCCTTCTTGGAACCCTGCAGAAGCCCCAAAGAGCAGGAAACACTTTTTCTAAGGCAGCCGAAATGAGTCCTCCTTTAATAATAATCCAAGGTGTGAAAAACCCCTCTGGTATTTATGAGCAGATGTGATTCAGGACTAATAAAGACCCGAGGAGCTGTCAGGAGGTCATGGGCACCGATGAATCATCTGCCAGCTCCGGTGCATTTATCAAGCTGAGCTCACATCGAGCTGAAACTGACACTGGTTTTATGGTGGTGTCCAGTGGCGGCGGGACTCGGGGACACCGAGCGAGCCCAGAGTGTCCCCAGAAGGAGCAGAGACCTGGATGCCGTGGAGGGACTTCACCGGGAAGGAAACCTGAGCTGCCAGGAGCCAGGGCTGCAGCTCGGAGGAGGAAATTGATATTTCTGTTGAGCCGTGCAGAGAAAACAAATCTCACCCCCAGGAGCCGCCTTCAAAGGGAAAAACTCCCTGCCCTGGGAGCTGCCAAGGGCTCAGCGCTAACGTGGCACCCACGGGCCTGGGGAGAGCCAGGTTCAGGCTGGGAGGGACCTTAAAGCTCATCCAGTTCCACCTCCCACTGTCCCAGGCTGCTCCAAGCCCCGTCCAGCCCGGCCTTGGACACTGCCAGGGATCCAGGGGCAGCCACAGCTTCTCTGGGAATTCTATTCCAGGGCCTCCCTGCCCTCACAGGGAGGAATTCCTTCCCAATATCCCATCTAAATCCTTATCCTGTGTCACCAGAGAGCCCCTGAGCTGATGTTCCCTGGTCCCTCCCCGTTTTGAAAAGGCTCCTGTTGCTTTCACCAAACCCTTTCCTGCTGCTCGTCTTCCTCTCCGTGGTTCTCCTCCTCCGCCTTCTCCCCTCTCCTCTCCCACTCTCCCTTGCTTGAAATTCAGGGAAAAATGTGCAGCCTCCCCGAGAGAACATCTTGGCAAAGTCATAACTTGTTAAGCGCCGTAATTAAAATATTTCTCTCGTTAACTTGGAAATGATGTTTCTTCCTGAATTGTACTGGAGATATTTTTTTTTTTCCCCTTGTCACTAATTAAATCACCAGTTTCAATAAAACTGCCTCAGATCCATGGGATCCCAGGCTGCTGGAGAGCCAGCAGAGCAGGAAAATCCTTCTCCAAAGGGACCTGTTCCATGCCCTGTCCTTCCCTGCACACGGAGCATCCTCCTAAAGCAGCAGCAGGACCCAAATGTTCACAGCTCCTGGGAACTCTAGGGAAAGGAGGAATGTTTTCCAGTGGCTTTGGTGATTTTCTGGCTGTTTAGGGATTTCCCTGCAGGAAAATCCGCAGAGGATTCACAGGAGCCGAGTCCTGGGAGCGCAGTTTTGTGCACGGGAGCTGTTAAGGAGTTTTTGGCATCAGGAATGGTGCAGCTCCGGCTCTGTCCTGGTGCTTTTCCCCGCCTGGTCCTGGAGATTTGTCCTTGCTCGGCTGCTCAGCCGTGGGAAGGCTGGAGCAGGATCGGGGAGCTCAGCTGGGTTACATTGGAACATCCGCTGGGCTTGGTCCTCAGCATTCCCTGGAACCTCTTCCCAAACCCATCCCGCCAGAGCCGGGGGGGCTCTGGGAGTGTCTCCTCCTCAAATTTCCCTCTCCCTGCCGGGGAGGTCCCTGCTGGTCGCGGAGACCCCTCCCCACCTCCGGGGGTTTCTCGCTGGATGTTGTCAATCACCTTTTAGGGAAACCTTTAACCCCCTCGAGGTTCCTTCCCTGCCCCTTCCCGTGCGCTCCCAGTTCCCAGCTCCTCCCAGACTGGGCGGCTCTGGGCTCTGCTGGTCCGGCCGTGCCCCGAGCTCGTTTCCCCCGCGTTCTCAGCATTCCCGGTGGGATGAGGGGGAGCAGCGCTCACGGGGTGCTCCCAGCTCCCGACCCCCCAAACCCTGGCTGTGATTCCCTGGCCGTTCCCAGCCCGGGATCCCGGCCGGGGGTGCGGCTCGGAGCCGGGACAGCCCTGTGTACACATCGCCCTGGCAACATTTAGGTAAAAAAACCCTTGAGAAGCACCGGCTGCATATTATGGGCTGTTCCCCTGCCTCCGTGTGCTCCCCCACACGAGCCCCAGGTGCCGGCAACACCCGGGCTGCGTTAATCGCCTCCAAATCTCCACCTCGCGCAGGTTGCTTTGTAAATAATTGCATTTTGTTGTTGTTGTTTTACTTCTGTCGGTTCCAAGCCCCGCTGCGGCTCTCCGAGGTCTCCCAGGGGTGTGAGCGAGGTGGACCGGCTTGGGCTGACTCCGAGCGCCCGGGGGCTGTGGGGCCGGGATGGGTGGCCCTGGGATTTAGCGATTTCCCAGCGGGGTTAATCCAGCGGCACCGGGAGCTGCTGCGCGAGGCTGCCCGAACGCGGCCGGGGCCAAGCTTGTCACAGCGGATCTCGTCAGGGAGCCGGGAGGGAGCTGAGCCCGGGGGATAAGTCAAGGCAGCAGCCCGGACCTTTATTTTTCAGGATGGATGCGGGCTGCCAGCTCTCCTCGGGCTCCCCGGGGAAGCGCAGGCGCTGGAGGAGGTGACGCCCCTGCCTGGGGACATTTTCCTCTCCCAGCAGCTGTGACAGTCCTTGGCACACCGGCACGCAGGGGTGGCACTGGTGTCTCTGCTCATATCCTCATTTTTGATGAGGCTTTCTGGATATTCGGGAGGCTTTGACAGAGCAAAGCCCCGTCAAGAACTGGCTTTAAAATCCCTCTCTAAAGACCCTTTTAAAAGCGGCTTTTCAAGGCCAGGTTGGGTGGGACTTGGAGCAGCCTGGGGTGGTGGAGGGTGTCCCTGCCCATGGCAGGGGTGGGGTGGGATGGGATTTAAGGCCCTTTCCAACCCAAACCAGTCTGGGATTCTGCGGTATCAGACCTGGCAGAGGGTGGCTGTAGCCAGGCCGAGCTCGTGGCTCACTCAGTTGGGCTAAAAAGGGTGTTTTTACTGACCTGCTCTTATTTGGGAATTCTCAGATAATTTCCTTAAACTCTAATCTAATGTGATGACAGAATGATGAACTTCAGGGATGTCCTGTTGTGCTGCTCCCTGAGGTGAATCTCGGTTTTGGGACATTATGGGGCTTCTGCCCTTGAAAATACGATGCTGCATCCTGGAATGCAGAGACTTCTGACTTTTGCTGCTGGCGGTCTCTAGAACCCCATGGCTCATCCCTTTTCCTCTGTGTATCCCTATTTTCCCTGTGAAGAACGGGAATTTTGCCTCTCTCCTGCCAGCACGTTGCAAAGTGTGTTTGATGTTACCTTTCCCGTTGGGAAAGGAGTGGATCTGGGAATGGAGAGGATCTGGGAAAGGAGAGAATCTGGGAATGGAGAAAATCTGGGAATGGAGAAAATCTTGGAAGGGAGAGAGTCTGGGAAAGGAGTGGATCTGGGAAAGGAGAGAATCTGGGAAAGGAGAGAATCTGGGAAAGGAGTGGATCTGGGAAAGGAGAGAATCTGGGAATGGAGGGAATAAACCCCCCTGTGCCTTTGTGCTGCTGTTGTCTGGGCCACTTGGAACACGGGTTTTTCCAAGGAGCCGCTCGGCGGCCTCCGGAGCCAGCACAAAGAGGGAGCAGCGTGTCCAGTCTTGTCCCCGCACGCCATTTGCTCCCTGCTGCGCTCCCGGGGCCACCGGGCACCCCGGGGCTCCTGGCCTGGGCATGCAGGGATGGAGCAGGGCTTGCCGTGCCTCGCTGTTCCTGGCGACATTCCCGCCTCTCCAGGGACAGGCTGTGCTCAAACCGGTATTAAAGTCAGGTTTTCCTCTCTGCAAAGAAGCGGGAGTTTGGAGGGTGTCCCTGAAATCAGCTCCCCGCCGCAGGTTTGTCCGGCTGCATCCCTGAGCCGTGGCTTGGCGTGGCACTGCCAGCTCAGCTGCTGGAATTTGCTGGCGCTGCCGGAGCCTTTTTGAGGCGAGATGTTTTTGCAGCCAGGATTTCATCACGAGCCCCGCTGTCAGTCACCTGTAGGCGAGTGACTCTCCAAAACCCAGCCCTAGATGGGAGGAAACGATAAGCAGCTCTGCTTGTCCTAAACCCTGCTTTTCCCCCGTCTCTTTATTTAATAGAACACCGGGTAAATAATTATTGGCCTCCCATGGCGTGGAGTGGGCGTGGAGAGGCAGAAAGTGGCCTGGGAACGGTTTCAGTTCTGCCTTTGGTGCAAAGCCAGAGGTTTCCACGGGCAGCCAGCACTGTCCCTGCCACATTCCTCCAGCTCGGGGGGGTTCCCAAAGGTGAAAACGCCCCTGAGTTGCTCCGGGAGCTCTGAATTCCCGTTCCCTCCACACCTCCAGCTGCTGATGCACAAACCCCCATGGAGGCTCCCATCCTTCAGGGCCGCATGGAAGCACAGCTGGGCCATTCCCCTCTGGCTGCACACAGGGAATGGCTCCGGTTCCCAGCAGGAATTACTGAACAGGGGAATTTCTCTGCAGCAGGCACCGACCCTGAGCCAGCCTGGGAGTGGCTCCTCCCTGGCAGTGCTGCCCTGGCTGGAGACTGAGCCTTTAATTGGGCACAAGGCATCAGGGATTAAACCCCAGTTTCCATTCCTGCCACGGGGCTGGCAGATGTTTGAAGGGCTGGCTCAGTGCAGAGGCAGCAGCTGAGAGGGGCAAAGGCTCAGGGGTGAGGTGATGCCGCTTTCCAAGGAGGTGTTGGATACAGGGACGCTTCCAGAGACACCCAGGGCTGGCAGCAGCCAAATTCCCACTGGGAAGGGAAGTGTAGGGGTTTGATTTGGAGTTTAAATGCTGTGGAAAGAGGGGAAGGGTAAATTCTCCATCCCTTGGAGCCTTTCATGGGAGCGGGCAGCTTTTTGAGAGCCCTGCTGACAGAGCTGATCCCACTGAGCCAAACCCTCCTGGCCACAGGAATTCCTGGAAAAGCAGCTCTCAGGGAGGCTGGGGGTCCATCCCGGGGTCAAATCCCCGTGTTCTGGGCCGTTCCCCGGGGCTGGCTCTCCAGGAACAGGCTGGGCCCAGCACACAGCTCCTTTCCCCACCCCCATGCTCCGACCGCTGTCACTTTTCTGCTCCGCTCCTTTCCAAGTGTTTTCTCCGACAGTTGCTTGTTATAATTGGGATTTTTCTCCCCTCCCTTCCCTCCCTGGCTGTCGTTACCTGTCCCAGCCCTCAGGCACAGAGCTCGGAAATGCATTTGCTGGGGTTTGCCCCGGCCTGTCCCACACCCCAGCCCAGAGGATGGTGCGTGCATCTGTTTGGCATTCGGGGATCCTGTCAGCCCTGCAGAGCTTCCTCCTGCTTCTCCTGCTTTCCTTTCCAGATTTATCCGCTTAAAATAACAGAGGAATGAGTTGGGGAATGACGTTCCTCGTGCCCTTCTGGGGACTTCTTGGGTGCACACCCTAAAACCCTCGCTTGGAATCTGTGCCTGCGGGATTTGCAGGGCTGCAGGCGGGGTTTGTGTGATGCTGGGGTTTTGTCGTTATTTATCGGCTGGAAATGAGCCTCAAACTGCCCCAGGACAGGTTCAGGCTGGACATCAGGAGGAATTTCCTCGTGGAAAGGATTTTCAAGCACTGGAAGGAGCTGCCATGGGGGGTTTGGAGTCCCCATCCCTGGAGGTATCCAAGGAAGGCCTGGATTTGTCAGTTGGCTCTGGGCTGGGGACAAGGTGGGGATGGCCCAAAGGTTGGAATCAGCGACCTTGGAAGCCTTTCATAACACATTCCGTGCTTAAAGGGAGCATTCCCACCTTTTCCCTGGGAATATTCAGCTCTCAGCCAGCTAAGGGCAGACAGATTTGTTCCCAGTGCCATGGATTTTTCCATCTACACCTAATAACATCTTTAGCTGTGTGTAATTAACTCAGGAGTGATAGGCTGGTAATTACCCTGGGAGAAGGATTGTGCTTATCTTCATCTCGGGAACTTTATTAACCACGAGGTTCTGGACCATTTTGGGATGTGTTGAAATGTCTGAAGTGGTCCTGGAGCCATGCAGGGCCCTGAATCGGCCCTGGGGTGTCCCCAGGAGTGGATGGGCCCAGGGACAAATCCACCCTCCTCATCTTTCCTCAGAACTCCTGGATTCTCCCGTTTCTGTGTGGTTTTGGGTGGCACTGGAGGGGTGGGAAGGAGGAAATCTGTGCTTGACTCGTGGTGGCTGTGCCGTGCAGGAAAGAGGCTCCTGAACCAACCCCATGGTGAGAAACTGAAACAGCCCTGGAAACTGAAAATTGAGGCTTCTCCTGTCTGGATGAGGTGGAACCATCCCAAACTCGGGGGGTGTGTTGGACATTCTGTAAGGAAATCAGAGAAATGAGGGGTTTGGCTCGTGGGGGAATAAACTTGGAGGCTCTGGGCATTTGGTGTTCGCCTCTCACCAGGTTGTTTTTATTGTTCTCTGACTGGGAAACACCAATCGGATCGGGGAGATGGAGGTGACTCAGAGCCTTTTTCAGGTGTTTTGAGACAAATAAAACCCTGCAAGGTGCCCTTGGGGGTTAGACCTTGGATTGATGCCAGATGTTGATGTTATTTGAGGGATTCCTGCCCTAATTTTGCGCTCAGCATTTCCCCTTGGAATTGTAGCTCCTGCCAGAGGCACCTTGAGCTGGGAGATGAGGCGGGCCTTGGAAAACGGGGTTATTTTGTTTGCCTCTTGCTTGGGGTCGTTTAGAATTGTCCTGGTGGCTTGAACTCGGAAATCTCGGACATTGGGATGTTGTGTCTTGTGCCTGCCTTGGAGTCCAGGACTTTTTGGGGACTTGTGCTGCAGCAGCAGCAGCTGCAAAGGGGCCCCTGGGCAGGCTGGATGCAGGATTCAGGTGCAGGATTTGGTGAGAATTCAGGTGTAAATGAGGGGAGAATTCGGGCTGGATGCAGGATTCAGGCTGGATGCAGGATTCAGCTGTAAAGGAGGTGAGAATTCAGGGAGGATGCAGGATTCAGGTGTAAATGAGTGAGAATTTAGGTTGGATGCAGGATTCAGCTGTAAAGGAGGTGAGAATTCAGGGAGGATGCAGGATTCAGGTGTAAATGAGTGAGAATTTAGGTTGGATGCAGGATTCAGGTGTAAATGAGTGAGAATTCAGGCTGGATGCAGGATTCAGCTGTAAATGAGGTGAGAGCTTCCCTCGAGGTCCATCTGATGTCCCACGTGTCACCCACGGGTGACTTCAGGTGTCCTGTGAACACCTGGGCACCCTAAACCTCGGAACAACGAGGTGGTGCCCAGGTGAATAAATGTGAAGGGAACTGGTGAGCGAGGAGATAAAGCCACGCTGGTTAAATAATTGATCTGGTAATTAATGATTTTCCCCCCCGCCGTCCTTTGAGGCGTTAAGGGAGGAAGGATGGGTCATTGATTAGGGCCCTGCTCTGGAAAAGGAGCTTGGGTTGTTCCCTGGCTTGGAGAAATCTGGGAAAGTAATTTCACCTCTTTATGTTCATGTGTTTGGAGGCTAATTGGAATAAATTAGAATAAATTATAATCGTGCAATTCTAATAAATTCTTTCCCGTGAGTGTCTCATGGGGAAGAAAATAATTTGTTATACTCCAAGCTGGATATTGATCATGTTAAGAGTCAATATGGAGCAGCAATAATGCCGGCTGCAGGGAAATCATGGAATTAGAGAATATGAAACAATGAAAAGGCTCAGTTTAAATGGGTGTTTGAGACACTTCCAGCCTGAATTAAGGGATCTGTGATGCTCCTGTGCAGGTGGAGAGGGCCAGGCTGGGAACACAAACCCTGCTGGGCTGTCCCAGAAGATCCTAATGAGCATTACCAGCTTGGACTTACAAACACCCCCGGGTTCAGCACGTTTTTATCAGAATTATTACCGTGAGGAATGGAATCTTTGTCTTTTCTATTTTTTGGCATCTCCCAGTCCAGCCTGGGACCATCTCTGTGCTGGGCTCATTGTGGGATGCTGACCTTGCACAAGTTAAGGAGACGCTAAAGACGGGACAGAAGCATTCCCTGCCTGAGGGAAAACCACGGGAAAAGGAGATTTTCACTGCTGCAGCCGCAGGGCTCCATAACGACCTGGAGTCTGCGGCCACAAAGCGCCCTGAAAGCTGCCAGATCTTCCCAGATCCCAGGACTCTGCATCCCCCCAAACCCAAGCGCTCACGGTCCCTTTCTGGCTCTGCCAGAACCCTGAATTTCAGAGACAACGAATCCCTTTGGGACAGAATTCCAGCAGGACGCTTTTGGTTATTTTCCCCTCTTTGTGGGGCAAAACCCTCCCCGAGTGCCGCCTTTAGTTTCACCCCGGCTGGTCCCTGCTCTGAGCCCCGCACGGGTGAGAAGCGCCCGTGAGTCCCCGGCGTTCAGCCGCCACCTCCGGCCCGGCCGTGCCCCGGCCGTGCCCTGCCCGCTCCCGGCGCTGTCAGCTCCCAGCCTACGTGCTGAGCCGGGGAGTTAAAAAGGTAAAACCTGAAACCCGATCCCCCGTGACCTGCCTAATCCTGCTCCCCGGCACAGCCAGGGCTGAAATTCTCGTCCTGCCAAACAATGACTCGAGGAGACGACGGGAGGAAGATGAGAATCTGCAGGGATTTATTTTTATTTTTATTTTTTTTTTTTTTTATTTTCCGCTCCATCTCCTGTCGTTTTTGGGGCTGAGCGCTGCCAAATGGAAGGCAGGGGAGGCGAGGAGGAGTTTGGGGTTGGATCCTTCTTGATGGGAGAGTTAGGAACGGTTTTAGGCAGCCCAGCCTAAATCTGCTGTGCTGGAGGTGAAGGGCTCTGATGTGAGGGGTGAAACGCTTCACCTCCCCCAAAGGTTGTGGGGGGTTCTTACCCGGGGAACAACTCCCAGGTATTTCCAGGCTGGGCTGGAAAGGAGTTTTTGGTATATTGGGCTGTGCTGGGAGAGGCTGAGCTTTGCAGGCTCCTCTGGAACAGCAGCTCTGCCCCTGCCGGGGTCACCCCTGGAGTGCTCAGGCTGCTGCTGCCCTTCCATAGAGCCAGGACTGGTCCTTCCTTCCCCTCCCTGGACCTTGTGTGGGATCTGGGAGCTCCTTGGGCCAGGAGCTGCACAATGGAATGGTTTGGGTTCAAAGGGACCTTAAAGATCATCCCAGAGGGATGATCCTTGTGAGTCCCTTCCACTTCAGGGGGTCCCGTGAATTATCCCAAACTTCCACATCCATATCCAGGGCTGTGGGATTTTCCTGCTGTTCCTTGTGCTGCGCTGTGTGCAAAGTCCTTCACGGACAATTTTGGCCACTGTATGAGATTTTCCTCTAGGTTGGTGTTGAGGAAAAGCTTCCCTGTGCCGAGCCTTGACGCCGGGCCCACCAAACCCACCTGCAGCGGGGTGTTTTGGAAAAGCATGGAGGGTAATTTGGAAAAGCAGCCTCTGAAACGGGAGCCAGCTTGGATCCCAGGGGTTCTGCTCTGCTGGAATTACAGCGCCTGGTGCGAGCTCTGGGTTGGAGGGACAGAGGCATTCCCACAGGCCGTGTTATCCTCACTCCTGGGCACTTCCCTGCTGTCGGGGCTCTGGTTTTCCCTGTCCCAGAACCTCCAGCGCTGCTGCTCCGCTGTGGAACTGAACCAAACCTGCCGAGCCATTCCCAGCTCCGTTCCTCGAACTGAATCCCTGGGCAGCCTTTTGGCCGGATCCCATCCTTCCCTCCCTCATTTTTCCAGGCACGGCACCCCCCGATCCATGGAATTTTGCCAGTCCCGTTGATGCCAGTGGCATGGAGCTGTAGGAGGGGAAGGCTTGGAGAAATATGGAATGAATCCAAGGTCGATTCTGTGGTGCTGGCAGAGGTGTTGCCTGGAGCAGCAGCCCCTGTGCTGAAGGGTGGAGGCTGTTTGGGGTTTGGAGGCTGTTTGGGGTTTGGAGGCTGTTTGGGGTTTAGTGGGGTGCTTTTGGGGTTTGAAGGGCGCTTTGGGGCTTGGAGGCTGTTTGGGGTTTGGAGGCTGTTTGGAGTTAGGAGGCTGTTTGGGGTTTGGAAGGTGCTTTGGGGTTTGGAGGCTTTTTGGGGTTAGGAGGGGGTTTGGGGTTTAGTGGGGTGCTTTTGGGGTTAGGAGGGTGCTTTGGGGTTTAGTCGGGTGCTTTGGGGTTAGGAAGCTCTGCCTGGAGCTCTCCCGTGCCAGCCACATCCAGCAGCAAACGTTCTCATGGAATTCCTGCGGCCCGGGCTCTGTAATGGAAAATGTGCCCCACCTTCAACGCGGCGGGATTGGGATTACTCACGGGCGCAGGCTGGTAATTAGCAGGGTTAAGCCCGGCTTTGTTGCTGTCACTTCTCACCCAGCCACGGCGCTGTCTGAGGGACGCATCGCAGGCCGGATGTGCCGCGTTCCCCCTGACGGGAGAGAGGCCACCTGCCTTTCCAGCACTGCCATCCAATGGGTTAACCCACTTTAAACAGAGTTTTCTCCCACCCAGGAATGCTTTTTGATGCCCCAGGTTACGCAGTGAAACCCTGCGGTGTGATGAGAGGTGAAATCTCCGGTGCTTTCAGCACGATTTGGGTCTCTGTGAAACCTTCCTGATGCCACGATGACTTTTTGCTTTCCCTTTTATACCCCTTTTATACACTCTTTTATACAGCTTTTATGGATTCTCAGTGCTTTTAGCCCACACAGTTATAACTCTTTAAGTTTGATCACTTCCCTCAGACCCAATATCCCATTAAGCCAAGAGCCCAAACACCCTGGGAACCCCAGACCCCGAGGGCCTCTCCAGAACACATTCTGTAAACAAAGCCAGGCCCAGCCAGGGGAAGGTTCCTCGCTGAGGGGTCTCGCTGGAGTCCCTTCCTGGGCAATCTTTGATAGATGTGCTAATTAGCAAGGCCTGTAATTGCACACACATCACATCGTGGGGGGCCATTTCTCCGGGGGGCATTTCGGGGTGCATTTCGATGTGCATTTCGGTGCACCTGAGGGTCCTTCAATAAACACCGAGGTAAAACCCTTTTCCCTCTTAACTGTGTTCAGCTCTCCTAATTTTAAGACCAGGAAAAAGGCGTCATTCCGGCACCTCCTGGTTGCTTCTGCCACCAGAAACATTCCCAGGCTTCACCCTGCTCCAGACAAACCCAGATTCCGGCTCCTCGCTGCCAGCCTGCGGGGAAGGCTCTGAGAACTGTGGGATTTGCTGATTCAGCTGCTTGGAAGGGAATTTTGAGGCACCCTGGGCATCCCGGGAACAGGGTTACAACACCCGGGCTGCAGTGTGCAAATCAGCTTTGAGCTGCGGTTCAGATCTTGTTCTTCAGTTTGGTCGCTGCCCTCGAATCTCCTCTTCAAGATGAGTTTTATTTCTCCCTCGTTTTGGAGGCCGAGGTGCTGCTGCGGCACCACACCTCGGGCGGGTTCAGACGCTGAGAGAATTCCAAAACGTGGGAATTCAGTGTGTCTGTAAACTTCATTACTGAAGAAATAAGGAAAGACTGAAGTGTTCGGAACCTAAAAGAGCACACGGCTCTGAGTTTCTTGCTGCATCCCAGGAAAATGGGGATTTCCGAAGCTCGGGGTTCCTAGGGATGTATTTAATGCTGAAAAGTGCCAGGGAATGGGTTTGGTTTTGCCTTTTTCCAAACCTGCAACAGCTCACCTGGGTTTGCTGAGGCTGGGGAGGACTGGAACGGGATGGGGTTGGAACGGGGTGAGATTTAAGGTCCCTTCCAACCCAAAGCATTCCATGACCCTCTTGTTGCGATGTGGGAGGGAGATCTCATTTCCCTTTGGATTGGGATGCTGAAGGAAAGGGAGATGCTCTTTCCAGGCAGGAATTTTCCCAGATTTGTACCCTGGAGCAGCCCCAGCGTCAGCCAGAGCCTGGGCAGCGCTTTGGTAAAACTCAACCCATGGGTGAGCAGTGCCAGAGGAATTTTGGGAATGGGGTTCCCTGTAGGGTGTGAAAGGGTGAGCAGTGGTTTACAGCAACGCATTAAGAAAGGGAAATGTGCTTGAATTCCTTTTCCAAGCTGTTTGTGTCCTTCCCAGCCGAGCCTGGAGCAGCCAGGGAGGTTCCTGGAGCTGCGCTGACACACCAGCCCCGGTTCTATCCCACCCCACACCGCATTCCCCCGGGCAGGCGAGCGGGGCCATTCCCATCTGCCCACCCTTCCCCTCCATCCCTCGCGAAATTCCTGCCGAGCCCGCGCTGCTCCGGCCAGCCGGGATTCCCGGATTCCCAGATTCCCATTCCCATCCCCCTGGCCCCGCTCCCCCCGGCCCTGCCAGCCCTTTTGTGGAGATTTATAGAGCCGAGTGGGCTGGGAACAAACGCGCAGACAGCGCGGGGATGTGCTGTGCATACTAATGCCGGGATGCTGCTGCTGCCCCGGGGCACCGCTGGCCCAGCCCGGGGCCGGCAGGCTTCATCTGTGGGCTCCTCACAGCCCTGCTGCACTCGCCAGCCTGGCCGAGGCTTCGGGATGTGTCCGGCAGGAAGTTTGGGGTGTTTATGGGAAATGGGGTGCCGCTCCCAAACCCCAGCTCTGCTCCTCTTTGTTGAAGAGAACAGAAATTCCCTCCTTTGCCCCCGCGGGTTTGTGAGGGGAGCGAGGGTGGTGGGATGGAGAGAGAGGGAAAAGGGGTGACACAAGTGCCGTGGGGAGCAGCTGGGTTTGTTTAGGCCTTAAGGATCTGACCCTTCTTGGCAGGAGGGCCGAGGGGAGGAGAAGTCTCTTTGGCAGAGCTCCGGCAGGGCAGGAGCCCGTTCCTGGCTGCGCCACCGAGCCGTGGGCAGCCACATCCCCGTGCCTGCGGCCCCGCTGGGCACCCGGCACCCAGAGACCCCTTTTTGGTGCCATTTGGCCGCGGCTGGGCTGTGCTGTGCTGCCCTGGCTGGGGCCGCGGGGAGGTTTGGTTTGGGCGAGGTGCAGGGGTGGGCGGTGATTTATGCCCATGGCGGAGAGGCTCCAAAACATCCCGTTTTTATGGCATCCCCTCTGGCCCGCAGCCCGTTTCCTCCTCATGTTACATCTTGTCTGCTGCCTTTGGAAGCGCTCTGGGGGCAGGGATTGTCGTTCTCTCTTGTCCTGGGCTGCTTTCCGCCCTGCCCCAGCACCCAGAGCAGTGAAACACACGAGGGACGTGAAGAGTTTGGAGCAGGAGACGGGAGCAGAGCAGGATTAGTCCCTGTGCGCTTCCCAGAACCTCCCCTGGGATCCCCAGCCTGGCTGGGGTTGCTGGGATCCAAATGAAGGATTCCCTCGCTGGGACTTGCACGTGATGAGCTCTTTGTGAGGATAAGGCCTTAATTAACCCATCACTGATGGCCTCTGGTTCCTGGGGCTGGGAATGGCTGGATGTGGTCACCTGGAGCTGGGAATGGCTGGATGTGGTCAGTGGGGCTGGGAATGGCTGGATGTGGTCATCTGGAGCTGGGAATGGCTGGATGTGGTCACTGGCGCTGGGAAGGGCTGGGTGTGGTCCCCTGGAGCTGGGAATGGCTGGATGTGGTCAGCTGGAGCTGGGAATGGCTGGATGTGGTCACTGGGGCTGGGAATGGCTGGATGTGGTCAGTGCGGCTGGGGAGGGCTGGATGTGGTCACTGGAGCTGGGAATACCTGGCTGTGGTCACTGGAGCTGGGAATACCTGGCTGTGGTCACTGGAGCTGGGAATACCTGGCTGTGGTCACTGGGGCTGGGAATACCTGGCTGTGGTCACTGGGGCTGGAAGTGACCTGCTCGAGACAGGGTTACCTGGGGTGGGCGAGGCTTTGTGACCCCATCACCTCCCTGGGGATTCTGCCTCCGCCTCCCTGGGAGGGTGCCCGGCTCTGGGATGAGGCTCCGTGCTGGGATCTGCTCCCAGCTCGGCCTGGCTGGGCCAAACCCGAGCCCAGCGAGCTGGGAAGGCTCCCCATGCCTCTGCACTGGCACATCCCAACAACAACCACGCTCAGCATCATCCAGCCCGCTCCTTCCCCATCCCCAGGGCTCAGGGACAGTTCAGGCTGGGATGGGGCGTGTAGGGAACCAACAGCTGCTGCCTGGGGAGGGGAAAAAGGGAAAAATCAAACAGAAAACCCCTCAACAGCACAAAAGAGCCACCTAAACCTCCCCAGGCCTTCTGCTTTGTGTTCCCTGGGCAGAAACCTCCAGCCCTTCCCAGGGGAGCCCAGCCCAGCCCCACTGCTGCGTGCAGGGTGCTTCGGGCTCTAATTGGGGTGGCCTCGCTTTCCCAGGCCCTGTGGCTTGGCAGGGGCTGCCGCTGTCCCCGAGGTGCCAGGGCAGGGCTGGGACAGGCTGGGATGATCCAGGGGCCCTGGCAGGAGCGCTGCTGGCTCCCAGCCTGCTCCCTGAGCCGGAGGGAACAGCCCAGCCACCAGTGCTGAAGGGAGAGCCACGGGGGGCGGCGGGGATGAAAAGAAACAACCTTCAAAAGGACGTGCCCTGCTTTTTTTGGGGTTTTATTCTGGTTATCGAGGGGAAAGGTACCGGGCTGGGGAGGATTCCTAATGAGCTTTGCTCTAGGAAATCCCTTCTCTGGCACTGGGTGCGGAAAAGCCTTTGCTTGATAAAAATCTGTTTGTGTTTGTATCACGTTAGAGGTTCCTGCCCACTCCAGCACCGCCTGGGGGGGTGGTGTTTGTTTTCCAACTCGATTTTTTGAGGGCTATCTGCCCTCTTCATTCCCAACCTGCTCCTGTCCACCCCTTCTCCAAGGGAAAACGATTTCAGAGCTGAAATCGAGGTTCTGAGCTTAGAAACGAGAGGGAATCTCTGTGCTGGGAGTTTCTGAATGGGGCCTTTGAGGAGTTGTCCCATTTTGGAGATCCTTGGGGGGTGTGTGATGGTGCTCCCGGGTCTGGGGAGGGGAGCAATGTCCTGGAGGGAAGGTTGGTGGCACCGCTGGTGACTTAACGATGAATTCTGTGCTGCTTCTGCCGTGAGAGCTGAGACTGGATCCCTCTGGGAAAGCTGTGATCCCTTTGGGAAACCTCTGATCCCTTTGGGAAACCTCTGATCCCTTTGGGCTGTGTGGGCATTCCATGAACTTCACCTTGGCTGCTCTGCAGTGCCCCACAGCCGGGGATGTGCAGGGACACTGTCCCGTGCCTGGTGACCTTCTCCAGCACAAAGAGCTCCCTTTCTCCTCCATCCCGTCCTTTGAAAGCCTTTCCAGCCGACTTCCATAGAAACTGGGGGGGATTTGAGTGGATGTGCTCCTTATTTTTATATCCCCATTTACTTTTATTCCCCCACTTTTTTTCCACCCCTGCTTGCTCTCAGGTGCTCCCTGAGCTCAGGGTGCCCTGGGAGGCCTCTGAGGGGCTCTTTTGCCTCCTGACCTCCAGTCCTGGGCTCCATCCCTGTGCAAGGAAAGGGTTTTCCAGCGAGGCGCCTCATCCCTGCAGTGCTGCTGGCACTGGGGGGTTCCCAGTAAAACCTGGGGGTGACCCTGCTGCTTGTGGGGAGAGCAGTGGGGAGGAGGAGGAGCTCAGAGTCTCCAGGAGAGCCCCGCTCTCTCCCTGCTCTCTCCCTGTGCTCTCATCGCTCCTCGTGAGAGCCTCAGAAATCCCTACCTGGGATTTTCAGTTTGCCTCTCCCCGCTCTTGGCTCGGAGCCTCCCGCAGCTCCTGTTTTTGAGCACAAAGCTGTGTTTGCAGGTGAAACCCTACCCCGGGAGCCTCCCCTGCTCCCCTCCCTCCTTGGCCAGCCCAGGGCTGGCGCTTTGGGAGCGGATGTGGGAGTTTCCTCCTCCCGGCCGTCAGGTAACTCACCCACCTGCGGCCCCGGAGTTAAACCCAAACCTGTTTTTTTACAGCAGCAGCAAAAAAAAAAAAAAAAACAACAAAACCAAACCAACTTGTGCGGAACTGGGCTGGGTTTGCAGGAGCCACTTTCCAGCAAATCCTTCATGGAAACCTCCCGGTGCCCCCTCCCGCCGAGCCCCGGGGGTTGTGCTGGGATGGGGATGGCTGAGCCTGGATTAACCCTTCCAGCTCCTCAGGTGCAGGGATCCAGCCGTGCCCAGGGATCCGCACCCCGGCACCCCACAGCTTTTGGGGCGCAGACTGGGAGAGGGGGATGTGCCAGCAGGGTGAACGTAATCTTGGAGAGGGATTTTTTCCGCTTTGGTGCCCGCCTGAGCCTCCCAGCCGCACGGAAAGCAGCTTTTAGATGCAAATGCACTTTGCCTCCCACTTTTTAATGGTTTACTTCTCGTAATTGCCGAGACCGGGTGTAATTTTGGGACGTGGCTGGCTTGCCGAAAACAGCTTCCCCTTGAAAGTGCTTCCCAGTGCCGGGGAGATTCGCGATTTCTGTTTTCTGCCCTCTCCCTTCTTGGTTGGGTTGGGGTTTGTTTTTTTTTTTGGTGTCTCAGGTTGAAGGAAGCAAAGGAGCCGCCCTGGCTCACGTTAGTGCCGGAAAGTCCTGAGGCGCAGGGGTGAGAAATAACACGTGTTAACCTCTGAGGGCTGTGTTTGATTTCGTTGTTGTGTTTTTAGCCCGACTTTGCTGGGAAACAATCGCCATGTGGGGCCAGAGCGCTGCAGCAGCTGCGTCAGCCGCTGGAGCAGCTCCAGTGCGCTCCTGCCCCTCCTGGGTGCCTGCAGGACATGGAGCCTCTCCATGGCTCTCCTCGTAGGGATGAGCTTTCCAAAACCTGAGCCTGGATTGCAACACCGCAGCTCCCCCCAAACCCGGGGAGAGCTTGGTGCGGAGATGTTATCGGGGCTGTTGCACAACGAGCTGTTCCACGGGGGCTTTCCCGGGGGAGCGGGGTTTGGGACGTGCTGTCCATCCGTCCCTCCAGCTGTGTCACCGTCAGGAGGCCTTTGAGTCCCTTTGGGCAGCGACAAGGAAAGGCACCGGTGTGTCAGAGGTGTAAATCCCATCCAGTGCCAGCCAGGTGTGTGTGGAGGGATGGAGGGAGAAGAGCAGCTCCCGTTCAAACTCGTGCTGAGCCCCATTTCAGCTCAGACCTCCTGGACAGCAGAGAACCCGAGCATGGAGTGCCACACTCAGCCAGTCCCGTGCTCCCCTTCTTTCCCTTTCTCCCTGCAAGCTCTGGCTCCAGAGCACCGTGAATCTCAGCTTTCATCCCAAGCCCAGCTGTGACTCTGGAGCCTGCGGAGGGAAGCAGAAAACGCCGCTCTCCGAGGACTCGACGCTTGCAAAACGCAGCGAGGCTTGCAGGGGATTTGGCGCGGGCTGGGCTCCGGCGCTCAGGCAGGGCTGGTGAGGCGTGGAGCCTGTCAGGAGTCTGCTCTTGGGTGCTGTGCACTGGGAGAGGCTGGGTGCTGTGCACTGGGACAGGCTGGGTGTCCTGGGCCCGGAGGAGCTGGGGACAGGACGGATACTGTGTGAAATGAGTGGCACCAGGCCCGGGGCCCCGCTGGGGCCGCACAGGGAGGGCGGAATCATTCCGGTAATGGAAATGTCCTCTCCTAAGGGAGGTTCGGAGCTCCTGGCAGAGAGGCTGAGGCTCCTCCAGCCCCTTCCCCAGCAAATGAACCGAGGGATGACGGTGCCAGCCCCAGGGACCCCGGGAAGGGGACAGGCAGGGGTGAAGGGACACGTTTGCTGTCACGCTGCTGCTCCGAGGCAGAGCTGGGAGGAGGATCCAGGTCTCCGAGGGGTTGGGGCTGTAGGTGCCTGAACTCCGGCTGTGGCACCGATTTCCTCCTCCTCGCAGTTATTGGCTGCCCCGTCTGCTCGCTGACCTTGCTCGTGTTTAACTTGGCTTTGGCCAGGGCTGCTGCCTGTTCCCAGGGATGGATTTTTTTTTTACCTTCGTGCCAGTAGCTTTGGGGGAAAGGACAGAACTTCCCTGACTTGTTTGGGTTGTGGGTCTCCTAACACTCCAAGAAAAAATATCCCAGAGTGCTCTCACCTTATAAAACACACCCTGGCAGAGACTTTCTGTCTGCCCTTTCTCCACGGCAGCCTTTAGCCAAGGCACCCAAGTGAGGGATTTTCCTTTTCGCTGCTGGTACTTCCAAGGCATCGAAATCCTGAGTGGTCTCGAATCCCTTCGGAGCTGCTGGTCCCTGAGGGATGATATTCCTTCAGCTGAGACACGTGACGCTGTGAGGGATGGCAGGGGCTGGTTTTCCAGCACGGAGAATGTCTGGAAGGCCGTGAGCCCAGGGATGCCAGTGCTGGCGCGGGGATCCCAAAGGGATGCCACCTGTGCTTTGCTGGGAATGCTGACTGCTCCAGACACATTCCAGCAGGAGAGATCTCAGGATCCAGGCTCCCCGAGCCTGCTCCTTGGTGCAACCTGTGCCAGGAGCGGGGGGATGAAGGGAAAGCAGCCGCTGGCTCTGCCGGGGCGCTGTGCAGGGGCTGAAAGGGCAGCGCCGCAGCCCCGGCGGGGTCACGGCCCGCGTGGGCAGCGGGGTCACTGGGCAGGGACCCAGCCCCACGGGGCGCTGCTCCCTGCTCCGGCCCCTCCGGACCCTGCGGCTCCCAGCAGAGCGGGCCCCGGCCGGGCTGAGCCGCCTGCGAACAAAAACAAGCGAAAAGATGCAAGCGGCGTTTTGGTCTGGTGTGGCCTCGGCCGAACGCACGGAGAGCGTGGCGGGCGGGTGTCCCTGGAGCGGGGACAGCCCGCCTCCAAGGTGAGGGATATTCCTGGCATCCTCCCGGCCCCGCGCCACCGGCTGTGAGTGCCCAGCCGGGCCAGCAGCATCCCCTCGCCCCGGGCACCGCTCGGTGCGTCCCTGGGTGTCCCCGCGGAACCCAGGTGCCTCCCCGCCACCTCCACCCCTCGGCGGGCGTTTTAACTTGCTTCCTCCGCCGCAAGGAAACATGACTTCTCCCATTGACGGAATTCAGCGGCGACAATGGCGAGTGACACAATTTCCCCCTGCGAGCATGCCATCGCCCCGCGGCCGGGCCGGGGAGCCCTTCGGGGTCCATCTGCATGACAAAGCGGCGGGCTGTGCTACCATTAGCTGCCCTTTTGCTATTAGTACCTAATGAAAATGTAACCATATTTAACCCCCCACAGTCCGAGATTAGCGAGAAAGGGGCCTAAGTGGATTTAATTCTTTTGTATGGTGAGCATCAAACTCTCCATTTTGATTGCCCTGTCCCCTCTTCCCCTCTCCAGCGGGAGAGGGAGGCAGGAAAGCTGGGGAAGGCTAACTCTATCCTCTCAGCTGTCCCCGGCACAATGGGCAAAGTATCTTTTGTGGCATTAACGGCTTTGGCTGGGGGCTGGGGGGAGCCGGGCGGGAGAACAATGTGTGAGAAGCTGAGCCTGTGGGTTTCCCACACGGCCCAATATGTGTCCCCACACCCCCCTCTGGGACAAGCAGACCTGCAGCAGCCCAGCCCACAGCTGATCCCGGCTTGATTGGCTTTTTTATTTTTTTTTTTTTTTTTTTCTCTCTCTCTCTATTTTTTTTTTCTTTCCTCCTTCCTTCCCCCTCTCATTGTGCTCTTGAGAGATGAAAATCCTTTCCTGGCGTGAAAGGAGAGGCGTGCCTTAAATCCCCTCCCTCGGCCGGGCCGGGCATGTCATATGACGGCCAAATCCCCGGGATTAGTGTGTGTGTGTCTGCTGCGTGTCCCGCGGGGGCTGCGGGCGGGGGGATCCCGATATCTATATTCCTGCCCTTCTCCCCCTCTCCGGAGGGATTTCTCCCGGGATATTTATTCATTGCACCTGCTGGCTGCCGGCCTCCCGCTGCCGGCTCCGAGACGCAACCTTGGGGCAAGGGCAGAGCAGTAAATTCCCCACTTTCCCCCCCCGCGTCTCGCCTGTGTTTTCCCAAATCCGAAGCGGGGTGGGAGAAAGGGATCTCGGCGTGAGGGAGATGGGACTCTCCCAGGGAAGTTGCTGGCTGCAGTTTGGGATGCTGGCACAGGTGCGGGTTTCGGGATGCTTCACAGCCCCAGCCCAGCCTCGGTGCAGCCCCCCGGGTCCATCGCAGCTCTGGGAGGACGGTCCCGGTCCCATCGCGACTTGTGGGAACCCTGATGCTGGGGATTTGTGCTGGTGACAAGTGACCACTCAGAGAGGGTCACCTCCTCCTCCTTTCCGCTCGGGAAGAGCCGAGGGTGGGAGCTCTTAATCGGCACAGCCGCTGTCGGGAGCAAAGTCCCAATGAGAGCCGGGAATAGCAGCCATCAGCACTTAATTCCTGCCTCTGGGGGTTTTAATGTCCCAAATTCACCACCGACCGGGTTTCCCTGAATTCCCTGAAGGTTTTCTGACTCGTGCCGCGTCATTTTCTGCTGGAATTGCTGCTTTTTCCAAGAAAAGAGTTTTTACAGACCCCAGCAGCCAAACATCTCCCTCCTGCTCAGAGCCTGAGAACCTGAGGGTTCAGGGAGGGAACTGAGATGAGCTCAGCCCCTGGGATCTGGTTTTGGGTGCACGAAGCCTTGCTTAGCAGGAGAAACCCCTCTGTGGGGCAAGGACAGGGATGAGGGTGCGGGAGATGCTCGGGGTCAGTGTGGGGGAGTCCAGCACCCCCAAAAAGAAGGGGCAGTTTTGCACCAGCCCAGGCCCGAGGGAGGTGACCCATCCTTGCTGCAGCTGATGTCTTCTCTCCGTGTGGATGAGTCTGAGGTGTGGAAAGCTCCTCATTTCCACAGGAAAATGCATCTCTCTGCAGCAGCCACTGAGCTGGGCCAGGCCCTAGGGCTGCTCGTCCCCGGGGATGTTGGTGGGAGCAGTGGCTGCTCATGCCGGGATGGGCTCAGGGCATGGGTGTGGAGGCAAAAGGCTGCAGTGGCCGGGGAGAGGTCTGTGGGAGGCTGTTCTGGCCATCAGCCCCTGGGGAAGGTGCCCCAGCCTCCTCCAGGGAAGGTGCCAGGAGCCTGCAGTGCTTGGCATCGCCTCCTCCACCCTCAAAGTGGGCACCTAGAACGGGGCTGCTGCCTCCTGGGGCAAGAGAGGTCCCCTGAGGAGATGCCCCATCCTGATGGCTTAAAAAATGTCCCAAACGAGGGGTGAGCGAGGATGGGGAGCCGGGCCTGGGCAGCAGGGGCTGTGCCCAGAGGGATGGGGAGGGGATGGGGATGGGGATGGGGATGGGGATGTCATTGTGGGGGTGGGATGAAGTTTGGGGGGGATGGGGCGGTTCGGGCACTTGGAGTGGGGCAGTGCAGGGAGGGAAAGCA
>VXBT01000013.1:379166-394210 GCA_013400235.1 Oriolus oriolus | reverse complement strand
AAAAAAAAAAAAAAAAAAATCCATTACTATTCTAGTGCAGGAAAAGGGGCCTGGAAATTTAAAATATTTCAAGACTTATCTGTAAATGGTTTGCCTTCAGAGCTACGTCTGCTTATGTTTTCATCTAAGTGCATCTCTTAAGTGTAATCAAATATGTTGCTAGTCATGACTGGCAACAACTTTATTTTATAAAGGTCTTCTACGCATTTGCTGAAATTTCCAGTTTGAGCTTTAAGAGTAATGTCTCAGAAATGAAGTTTTTGCTCACTTTTTGCTCACCCATTGCCAGAAACAAGAGGCTTCTAAGTCCTACAATTCCCATGACAATTAACTCTTGTCTTTGAAAAAACATGTCAGAACTTAAACAAAATATTCAAAAATTAACCCTTATGTTTTGATCTGCTAGATTTTATATTTCTTCCCTATAAGTAGAATTACTTGTTTGTAGCATTTTCATAGTTGCTCTGAGACATTTACCATTTTTAAAGAATATAGAAACATAAACAATTTTTACGTTTTTGAAACAGTGGTAGATCCTTTCTTAATTCAAAACTCATAATAGCCTGCATCCAATCTCAAAAAACTAAGTAACTAAGTTCATAAAAAGACCCCAACTAATAAAATTTCTGCCAGATGATGAAGTGAGAAGCAAAACAAAACTGATTTCCTGTAATATAGACCATCAAGTTTTCTTGATTTTCAGTGGTCTAGGGAATTTGTAATTCTTAGCGCTGCATGTCATTGGCAGTTAAAAGGTCTGTGAAGAAAGGCAAAGAATGCCACAGCTGAAAACTTGAGCTCCTTTGAGCTGTTAAAGTCTTATTTAAAGGCAAAACTGTTAAAATGAAGCAGAAAACATTTTATTATTTTCATAGTAAAGGCAGATTCTTACTTGATCTGTAAAGTCTTTTTGAGTCTGGGCTAAGAATTAAGTTATCTGGTTAGCAGGAAACTAGTCCATGTTGCTGTGGTGTAGGTCTCATGCAGCTTTCTAAGTGTTTTAAACTCTTCAGAAATCTCAATTCGAATTACCCATATGTTTCTAGAGAAGGACCTGAAGGCAACTTATCTACCCAACACTGGCCGTGTCTCATAAATGCAACAGCTGGTAAAACCCAGAGTATGATTCAGCAGACACAAGGGCCTGTCATTAACACCTCTGAAGAACTCGTGTTAAGCCCCAGATTTTTCCACTAATATATGCTATTGTTTTGCTTTTGTACAATGCACATGAATTTGAAAAGGTATGTATGTCACTTGTAGGGTCAATGTTCTCCTGGTGTCTGCCTAATATTAAGTTTGGCAAACTGATTTTAAGTTCTCTGTTAAATTATTTTCTATTTAACTATATATCATGTACAAAGTCATGTACAAACTACTTATAACAAAAAAAAAAAAAGAGTTTTGACAAAATAATATTAGAATCCCATAACAGGACCTAACATTGACCTTAAAAATTCAATGACCCAGGCAGACTTTGCACGCCTGTTTGCCACAGACAGTGCAAGATGAAAGGAATTAATTTAAAGCATATTAAAGTGTAAGGCTTTATGCTTTTCAGTTTTGATGCTATTTTTAAATGATGCAGAGCAATAGAGAAATCAATAACATATGGACTTACCTGATTGACTTCTTGGCAAACAGCCCCTTGTTTTTAGATATGTTTTTATAGAAATAAATGAGGATGTCTTACAAATGTGCAGTTTACTATTTTAATACACAATTTATGAGATTTATTATTTCAGTTTCCAAAAGTAGTTTGCAGGACATAAGGCAGCATTACTTTTTCAAAATGTGTGCCATTACTCACAATAAGTTCAATAAAACTAATAAAATATGTAGTTTACCTTTTACACTTCAACAGCCTTTTCTATCCTAAAAATAAAAGTCCTAAAAAGTGAGAAAGAATCATTTTGACAACACCAGAGTAGTCTGAAACAGGCCAGTAGAGGGGTAGTTCAGACTGCTAGCAGTTATATTATTATATATAATATATATGTAATATAAATTATATATATATATAATAATAGGAGGAAAATATATTAATTTCCAACAATGCAGTAATGTGACCTTATACTTGAAGAGGAAGTTTCATCCTAAAAGACATTACAGAATCCTAAAAGATATTATAGAGAGTTCATAAGTACATAATTTCGTTTGCTGAAAAGTAGACTCAACATCTAATGGAAAACATTTTCATTTAATGAATGGGACAGCAGACCAGAAGCCAGGAAACTTCAGTTCTGTTGTGAGTTTTGACAACAGCCTCCTGCATGTTTTTAAACAAGTCATAGATCTCCTTTTCTTTTCCCCGATCCTTTTAATTTCTGATCTCCTTATAAGGTTCTTATTGCAGAGACCTGATATTTTGATACTGCATACAGTAAGTAGCCAGAAAGACATGATTCAGCTTAGTCGGGTCCCCTGTTCCTCCCAAAAAAAGTGCTGTGAAAAGCAGAGTAAGGTAACTTACATTGACTTTTGTGTGTGTGTGTGTGTGTGTTTTATTTTTTTTCAGAAAGTCCTACCCATTCTTGGTTTAGCTAGTGTTTCTCCACATTGCTACTGCTGTCAATAGTATGGTCAGAAATATTCTAAAGGAAAGTTTCTTATGTAAGAAATGTAAACCTAGTAAAGATCTAAAGCAACAAGATCCTATAGCCCAGAACAAAAATTCAACACATAATATTATCTCAGATAAAAATCTTCTTAATTTTATATTTCTGTATTACCAAGAAGGGCAAAATTCACAAGATCATTGAGTACTGAGAGAAAAATACCATTAGGATATGCAGGTGAAAGAAGTTTGCTAAGAGGGTTTTTTTCAACTTTTAGGGGTTGAATAATGTTTTCAGATGCATTCAAGGCACTTTTAACCACGAATGCCTCCTAGGTCATAAGGCTTCCCAGAAGACAAAGAAGTTACTCATTGGAGCTGTTATTACCTTGTGCTCTGTGTACTAGATGATTTCTTAGCTGTTTAAGAGCTGCATTTGGCACAAGAGAAGAAATGATAAGGTATCTTTAGAGTACCACATACAGTTTATATTCAATACTATTATGTATTATAATCTCTTTAGAACAATATAAAATGCCAAATAGGAAGAGTCCGTGGTGGTTGCATGATTATTCAGAAATGTCTTCAGACTTAGATGATGTCAATAGATGTATCTTGGCTCTGCTTTCCCCCAAAATTATGCTGTATCATAGGAAAATCTATCTTACTTCAAAAGCGTTGCACTTGCCAGGGCCTGAATATGAGACATTTCATTTATTGTTTTGAATTACTAGATGAGATGTAAAATATTTTTGTAACTGGAGAGGAAGAATAGTAAGGTAACTCCTTGCTCTTAGGAAAATACAGTGCATGGAAAACAAGCCCAAATGAATACAAATCACACAGTACACTGCATAAAGAACAATAAAATGCCACAGTTCCACCTGGATTATTATAAATGTGCTTGGAGGGGAAAAAAAAAAAAACAAAAACCAGAACAAAAAACCAAAATTAAACCAAACACAAACCCAGCAATAAATGGAAGCACGTATTAAGCTCAGAAGAAGTAATTGGGTAGATGAAAGACAAAAAGGATTGGAAGACTTTTATTTAGTAATGATGTATTTCTTTGGTTTTGGCTTTTACAGCTATGCATTTTAACTACAATACCATCTTTTGACAAAAATTAGGAATTACATTATCTTATTTCAAAATTCATACAGGTATTTGTATTAGATTTATATTTTAATTTATGTAATTAATTTAATCATCATATTCAATTACTTAATTGTCTCATGATCTGTAGGAAATATGGTATTCTCAAATTGAATTGCTATATATAGGGTGCTTGCATTATGTAGATCAGATGAAAAGGGGTTTTTTTTCTGGAGAGCGATGTTTAATTATTGTGTTTTGGAGTAGGAAAAGCGTAATCACTAAATTCAATTACTTTAAGCAAATTTAAACAGAATTTAAAGCAATTGGAGAGACACAGAAACTTGAATAGGGGAAGCGGCAGCAGTAATGCCTAAAGCTATGCCTAGGGATGAGCTACTAGCTGGCTAAGATCAGGATTAGTAGGTTAAGCAGTACATGTGACACTGCCATACGTTTCTGACCATGAAAAATCAAATTATACCTCCTTCAGACAACTAGAAGAAACCTCCCATTTACAGGCCTGGCTCCTGATGGGGGACTGCAGCCACCCCATTAGCTGCAGGAGGGACAACACAGCAGGGCACAAATATCCAGGAGGTTTTGCAAGTGACAGAGGAGCCAACAAGGAGAAGTGCTCTTCTAGACCTCCTACTTATATAAATATAATAAAATAGTGTGATGGTTTACATTATATTCTCTCTCCTACTTTCCCCTGCTGATAGGTTAAGCCAAAAATTTGTATTTCATGAGCAACACTTAACATCTGCACAGTACCTGCAAAATATTGTTATGGATATAAATAGCAAAATTTCCCAGATACCGAGGGGTTTTTTACTGTAATAAATAAATTACCAAGTCATTTTCACGTTGGAAAATAACATTATTTTAGGTAATAGTTATTATGTATTTAAAGACAGGCACTTTTAAAATTTCCTACCAGATTTGAATTTTACACATAAATTTTTACCAATTGGGCTCATAGATTGCAAATGTCCCACTTTCTAATAACTTTTGACAAAACATGTAAAAAGGAAAAAGTTACCTTCATTTACCAACACAAACATTTATAAACAAAGACATACGAATGAACTAATTTTTTTTAATTGGACTATGAACAAATAAATTTCTGGTTAGTTAAGCAATATACAGAAGCTTGCTCAGGGTATGTTTTAGTACTTCATTAGTGCTCTGACCACTGTTCCCACTGTCTTTAGCAGCACTCTTTCTCATTTATTTTTTGTGCTGCAGTAGGTTCCACATCTCTCATAGACCCCTCTTTAAACTGTCAGCTATAGCTATGACAGACAGTTTAGTCTAGTGAATAGGACACGGGAACGTGCCTAAAACTTCTTGACTGGTGTTTTGGCAGCTAAATACAGGCTTATGGGTCTACGTGCAAAAGGGAGTGGAGGGATATATTCCCAAGGTACTTTCCACATGTTGATCAAGGTGAGTTCATGGTGATTGCTAAACTTTTGCAGCTACTTAGCTGGGGTACCCCATGGGCATCCCATGTGGTAGCTTTAACTACAATCAAAGTAATATAACAGGCATTACACAATCAGAAATAAGGTATCCCAAAATGGATCTAAGATGATTAAGTGTTGGACAATGATGTCTGTGCATGTGGTAATCTGCATATGTAGTTACAGAGAAAAGCTTTGACAGACATACCCCTAATCCCTGCTAAAAGGGTGTGGTTTATATTTATTAAAAGTGGCAAACTTTTAATAAATTGGGCAGGAGGTGGAAGGTTGAGTATTTTAAATTTCCTATTGAAACTAGAGAGTGACTAATGCCTTAGAAAATATTTTTACTTATAAAAATCTGTGAATTGAGAGTATAAATTTAATACTTATTTCTTTCAATTTCAGTATAAGCCATGGAAAATTCCTTCAGGAAATCAAAACTACTAACAAAGGAGAGATAGAAAGGACCTTATCCTGACTATAGTAAGGGAGACCCCACTATGCATTTCTGTGAGCACTCATGTCACTGGTCACAGAGAGAAAATCTTGCAAAGATCTTGTAATGTCAGCTGAAGTTGCTACAACTACCTGCACATGTTCTGCAGGCAAAATATTGTGTAAGTGCTTTTGTAATTTGTTTTAGGTAAAATCAGACACATTGCTTCAGGTCAAAAGTTGAACTTTTCAAGCTGACTCAGCAGACTCATTCAAACAACTCCCACACCAGTTTTAACCACTCCATCCACTCCCTTTGCAGTATCACCCTCATTCATTTAACCAGACTTACCAGAAAGCAAAGGATCTCTGATCTTTGGAGTTATAATTTTTGCTTTCCTTTGCTTCTTTCCGTCAGGTAGAACATGAGGAAATGGTTTCTTTTGTAGCGAAGCTTACTCACGTAACTTAATGCTGACATACCAGCTAACATCTTTAGAAATTCTGGGCTGGATTGAAATGGAATTACTGCATGATAATAGTTCTGTTTGAATATGCTAATAAAGACATATGATGCTGGACCTATCCAGAACTATCAGGCAGATAGGCAGCCTGTGAGATTTCCTTTCAAAAAGCCAACACAAATTGACAGCAGTGCTCCTGATTATACACTGCTTACAGAAGGATACCTGACCCAGGCATTCTTCATCCACGTCATGTACAAAACAACTGTAGTCTGACTGACTGGGTAATACAGTACTAGGAAAAGGTTAGAGACATATTTCAGGGAGTATTAAAGAACTCTGAAGTTATTTGTCTCAAAAGCAATTTTATTATCTTTAATAGTGATCCTCCTTTCCCTATGGACAGCTGTAATTTCTTTCCCTGACCATTTTCTTTTCATTGCGAAGTTAACGTCCTTTGTTTGGAACAGCCAACTTGACGAGGCAGTTGAATACAGAATAGAGATAGCAAACATTATTCTTATAAATTGTATTAAAGTGTATGAATCTGTCTCTTTTATAAAATGCCTGCCAGCACAGAATAGCTGTAATCTGAATTAGTAGATGGCTGTTGATATGGTGAGAATGAACAAGAGAGGAGTATTTAAACCAGGTATAGACACGAGAAGATATCAGTGTATTGCACAGTGGGTTTCAGTTTTCAGTCGTATGCCATGAGTAATTCTGGCAAAATAAACTGCATCAATTTACTTAACTTTTTACTGAATGAAAGTATCAGTCTGAAATGAACTGATTTCCAATCAGGTTCATAAATTTAATAGAAGCCCAATGTAGCTCTTCTGTAAGGAGGAAAACTGAAGTGCTACCTTGTTCTAACAATAAATACAGGGTCTCAGGGATTAAAGGGCTGCACTGGCCACATATATATTTTCAATAAAATAATGCAATTCTTTTCTTTCTCTGAAAAAATTTTATAGCAATACTGATGGTATTTCACATAGTGGTGTTCTAAAATATTCCTACTTACACTGGGTTTAAGATGTGGTGATGTCAACAGAAGTGCTACGTTTGTCATCATTAAAGATAGCTTCCAAATTGCACTTGAAGTTCTAAACACATAAACAGATATGATTCTTTTTGGGATAGAGAAAGAACAGATATGTTAAATAAACATAAATTTATAAACATTTATTTTCTCATCTCTGATTTTTTTTTCCTATACTTATATTCATATACTTTCCAGGCATTTAACTTTTTACAATCTTGATCATGAGTGCACAGGAGACATTAATAAATCTGTCACCTATCTTAAAGCATTATATCAAACTAATAATTTCTACTGAAAACATCAGATTTTGTCAGAGCACTGATGTTGAAAGGACCTTGTTAGCATTGTGCCATTTTAGCTATCAGAAACGGAATTTCCTGAGATCAGAAGAAAATCCATTTTTTTTCTGTATAACGTAAAATTTGCCTGTTACCTTATCTTTAAGATAGACTCTTTCATCCGAAGATTGGTTCACATATTTTGTTTATTTGTCCTCTTCTACTAGCATTTTTTGCCTTAAAAATAAGTTGCGAAGTAATGGGTTTGGGCATTCCAGACTATCTTTAAGTGGTATACCTGGTTTTCAGACTGTATCTTACAGAAAACAAAAAAAGTGCAAGAAAGTAAGTAATTTTTTCCTTATTTCAATGGAGAAAATAATGTGGTGGTCTCTAAGTTTGCCTTATTCAGACCTTATAGGAAAGCCAAACAACAAGAAAACAACTACTAACAAAACCCTGAAACCAAAGCAAGAAACCAATCACTAATTTTACCTTTAGTTTATATCTTTATTTTCTCAATGGGGTGAACACATATATGCCCTGGCTATATCTATAACCTGTGTGAGGTAAAATTTTCTTTGAAACATTTAAAACCAGACTGTGAAATATTATTAATTTACTAAAAAATAATTATTTCAAATGAGTTTTTCAGTAATAGCTAAAATACAGTAAAACCAAAGTGGGATATGTCTCACTCATATTGCACTCACAGTATGATTCTGTCAAAATTCAGAAGTTACACAGGTGTTCCTGCAGATTACATTCTTCACAGATATTATTCACGATATCTAATTTGTATGCTCTGATATAGTGTAAATTCCTAGCCAAGCCAGTAAAACTGAATCTAAACTGAATCTAATCCTGTGATTCACCTATGCCCAAGGTGGAAGTTTAAATCCTTGAGTTAATTTAAATTTGGACTCTTTATATCCTTATGAAGATAGTGTTCAAATTTGTTGTCAAAATCTTTCTGTCTGAACCACATTCTTTTTCTCTTTTGAAATGCCTGTCTCTGACTTTGCACAATAAAAGCAGAGGACTTTAACAGAAGCTTTTAATTAATCTGATTTCCCCTACAACATGAGTCGACTTTATAGGGAAAGACAGAGAGGAAAGAGGAGAGAGAGAGAGACAGAGGGAGAGGAGGAATGAAAGAAAGGAGGAGAGATGGCGAGAGGGCATTGCATGTGGTGTCCAGTTCTCATTTAAACCAAATGGTTGTGCAGCAACAGCACCTTTCTCTATAAACCTCTGAAGAACACTCAGCAGGGGCATGGACAGCATAGCCAGAATACATCAGAGACAGTTCTAAGAAAATGCAGTGTTTGCTACACTTCTTAGGAGTTACTGGAAAGGATGAGACTAGAGTGTCTTCATTCACTATCTTTGTGATCAGAAGGTGGCAGACCCACAGTTTATTCTCTCTTCGGCAAAACGAAGTTAAATCCCAACTCTTAATCCTCCTGGGTAGATGCTGTATTGAACAGCTATATTGCCTCACAGCAAAAACTTTCTACAGAATTAGTTATAATTTCTGGCGATCGGCTCAGTGTCATGGGTCTTGCAACTCATTTTTACCACTTTAGTGGGAAACTTCTAGTGAATTAACTTCTTTATTTGACATTGAGCATGTATATTCACATCTGATGCTATTTGCGCACTTTCAGTCTATGTCAGTTAAATCTTTATTTTGTAATTTTATTAAAATCTGGTGTTTTTACATCAAATATATCCTGTTATATATGCCCCTCTTCTCCTGCCTTCCTTGCCTTCACCGCCTCCAAAAACCTAAGGAAACAAAATAAACTTGAACTCTGCCAAGATCACCTTCTACAACTTGATTAAATAATCATTTAGTTGTTGATACAACCGACTGGTTGACAATTGACACTCTAAGTCTACTCTGTTATCAGTTTGTTATCATAGGCATTGTAACCAATTAGTGTCAAGCCTTGTTTGCCCAAGATTAATTTTCCAATATCTGGAGTTCAGAATCAGTTTTCTGTGAAATTACAAGAACATTTGGAATACTTTAACTAAGTATATAGCTTTGAAGCTGAAACCTCTGGCAAGTAAATAATGTTTGTAGGCTTTGTGATTTTTTCTGATTTAAGTATGCATTAGGAATAGTTTTATCTGTATAAGCTAAAAATTTGAAAAAGTAATTCAATGTTCTATAGGTATTAGCTTATTTTCTTGAAAAGTTTTTCAAAAATTTTTTGCATTTTGAACTTAAAAGGATACAAATATTGTCAGCAGTTCACAAATGGAAAGAAAATTGTGAAAGTCGACATCGTTTATGTCCATCCACATTACTCTAACTGCATTGAAATAGGTCATTTTTTAATTAGTTTCAGATGAGCAGTTTGACTCTTTAAGAGACCCTATCAATGAATGCCCACTTCTTAAACGTGCAAAAATCTCTATATTGTAACAACTGTGATTTTTAAGAACACTGAGTTGATTATTTTTTTGGTTATTTGCTTGATTTTTAACGGAAAATGTTAATACATTGAAGCCAACAAATTCAGTTTCACAGAAAAAAAAGTAAATTTGAGGTTTAGTAAAACTGCCTTTAGAAATTTTTTTGAGCTGTTTCATCCATTTGAAGAGAGTTTAGAACAACCTAGTTGACTAAAATTCAACTTCTTTTTCCATCATGCAAAACAGGTATTTGAATCTTGTTTTCTATTATACCTGATAAGAAAAGAAAACTAACACACCAGGTAAGAAAAGAAAATTAACACATATTACAGGACAAGGATGCATTTAACCATTTGTGACTATTTGCCTATTTGGAATCTGGAGTAGAGGGTTTTGTTAAATAGTTAGGTGTGGAATATGTTTGTGTGTGTGCATATATATCATATGTATTTGTACACACATACATATATATATATGTGTGTGTGTTTGTGTGTGTGCTAATAATGCATATGCATGCAAAATAAAAATCAGGACTTGGTTACAATACAAAGAAAATAAAATGCTTCTTTACACATGCACACGCACACGCACACGCACACACACACACACACACGGTCCCCACCCTCCTCCCCTTGAAATGCAATTTTGCTTTTGGCCAGATGCACATTTTAATTATTGTCTCAAGACAGATCAGTCATCAGAGTATCATGCCTAAAGCTGTTACTTATTGTAATACCCATGACTATTATGTTAACATTATTATTATTATTGATATTGTTGTTATTATTAGGAGATTAACAGAATGTGTTATTATATGGCACATTATGTAGTTATAGCTAAGGAATATCTTTTCTGTTTGGACAATTGCTCGTGCTTTCATATGAATAGTCTAGGTCTGGCCTCAGCCAATCTTATTCTACGGTGGGACTGTGAAGAATTTCGATAGGTAACAGGAGAGACAGCTCCTTTTCTTCCTTGATGTGAAATACAAGCTGGGAAAAAGAATGTTTGAGGATCAAGGTGGATGCCTATGTGTGATTGCAGGTGTCTCACACTGAGTAGCACTCCAAGCCTTTATCTCTGATGCACTGGAACAACACTGAAAAAAAGGCCTGGTGTGTACCTGCATTCTTGAATATGTTTAATATTGGCATACCTCAGGCTTTTGTCTGTTTCTTCCAGAAAATAAAAAGATACGTAGGAGTCACATATGTAGGAAGCAGTGGATCAAAAGAAGCTTTATGAGATTTAGCCATCATCAGATTTCTCTGTATCTTCAGTTATATTTTTTTGTGCTTACAGTACCGTGATCAAAATATTTTTAAAATTCAGTGACATATATTTCAAGTGTAACATATTTGACAGTATCTAGCAGTAGCTACTGGAGCAACTGAATGTATAGGTAAACTTCTGAAACATTTTAGCCACAGTATATTTACTCTACATACAGATACATTATCAAATACTCCAATAAAAATAAAATTATTAAGATAATTATAAATTTATCTGCCTACTGTTTAGGCATCATGTCAGCTCATATTGTCCATGTAAAATATCTAATCCAAGAAATCAAGCACCTTTGCTATGTTCCAAATATATTTTAAAAATATTTTCACATCTTGCATGCCGAACTCAGTTTAATTTCCCCTACTTAATATGTCTTAAATTGGCACTTTATTATCCAGTTCTGTGGTAAAAAACCTGAACGGAAAATAAATGAAAATACTGTAGTCTTCTAGAGTAAAGAAAATCAAGAAATTATTTCCACAACTTCTAAGAGTGGTTAATTCCCACATCCCCGTTAACATCACACGGCATTAACATTTCATGGGTTTAACTTCCTAACATAAACATTTTGAATCAGATAATTTGTATCAGCAACCAGCAGAAGTGTAAATAAGTGAGAAAACTCAAAAAAAACCCCTAGAAAATATATCTCTTAAAGTGTTGAATGATTTTAGGCTTTTTTGAGGGGTGTACATTTTAAGACTTCACTAAGTGCTGACACTGATCCAGATCTCAGTTGGAAATGTCATTGTTGTGATTAATTGATAGCCATAACCTGCTTCAGGGAAGCATATAATTTTAAATGGAAAAGTCGTAGATAGAGACCAATTAGTACCATTTACCAATGGTAAATGATGAGCAATTTCAAAATCAAATGTCAGTCAGGGTCTTGTTATGTCGTGCCCGTTCTTTTTTCTTCTTCCCTGTCCTCCGAAGCCCGTCCCCATTTCAGTCTTTCAGTATACAAAATAGCATTACTTAAAAGATTTCTATACAATTTAAAACATACTAAAAACTTAATTCCCTTAAGTAAATGAAATAACACCAAAGATGAAGAGAAAGCAGCCTTCTTAAGAGTCAGCAAAGGCCTGTAAGGCTGGTTGTGAATGCAAACACTAAATTGTGGGTGGAAACACACGCAATACTCACAAAGTGACATCTGGGACCAGGGCCACACTAACTGTTTACCTGTGTGCACACAGAAATGTCAGAAGGCAAAGAGATTGTATTCCACGTGGATCTAGCCTGCAGTATTCCAGCTTTCGTTCACAGGGTGTTGGATGCCACACAAGTAATGGAGTTTATGGAAGGTCTCAAGGAAGAACAGACAAAACCTCTCAAACAAAAACATACTAGATAATTTTTTGTTGTTTTTTCCTTTGGACTTTTGTGAGATCTCCTGTGTTTTCCAGAGTGTCCTACTGGGGACAGTGTGGTACTGTTTATCACTGTGGTTCCAATTGCGGGATAAGGGCCCTACTTTATAGATATAAATTGGTAATTCTTATTTATTTACAAATGGGCATTTAGCTGATGTTACAGCAAGCACTATGCAAATGTTTATTAAATATTAATTAATTTAAACAGATTGTATAAAATATATTGTATATATTGTTTATTTTATACAACAGTAGGTTGTATAAAATAAAGACCTTTTAGATTTTATTAAATGGCTGATTTAATAAGCTAAATAGTTGTGCTTATTCTATTCAACGTATATTACCTTTGTAAATGCAGGCTTTACTAGGCTGGTGAGGATCGATGAAGGATTATCAAGGTATTACCTTTTATTTTTGTTTATTTCTGGATCTTGTTCTTCTGAAACACATAATTCATAAGGGATTTGGGGACATGTAGAAAAGGTAACATACTTTTTAGACCTGACTTATTTATGTATAACAGACTGATATATTTAAAAGTACGCATATAAGAAATGAGGAAATATTTTGTTATAAATATTTTTTGTCTCTTCTATTATTCCCTTTTTGTAAATGCTTAAGGCTAACATTTGCATCAAAAGTATAAAAAAATGTGCAGTGTTCCAAAGTTGGTAGCACACTTAAAATGGAGGACAGGCAGAGAATAAGCATACTTTGCTTGTACTAAAATTGTATGTATATTGAGGCTCAAAATCTGGTTTTATCTCCATTTTTTTAACATTTCCATTCCTCTGAATCTGTTACAAACTGTCCTGTATTTAAATGTATTAAACATCATCATATACCTTTGATTATATCTCACTTGAAAGCATAATTGGAGAATTTAGGCCCAAAATTTTCCTTTAGATCATTTGTCCTTAATAACTGTAAATTAGATGGGGAGAGGTTTTGAGGACAAGCAATAGCTGTGTGAAATTACACAAACCATAATCTTTTTGGGGGAGTTTTATTTCAACCAAATATAGTTCATAGCACGAATACGGTTTGTATTGGACTCTTTGACCTGGTATTTTATACAAATCAATCTAGTGATTGCAAATTTAAAATGGAAATCCTACATCACTAGTATTAACACTCTCCGAGTATTCTTAGTCTCACTGCTCTCCTCCACTTTCAATGCGAGGTCTTCCAGTGTGTGACCTGACAATCAGTCAGGTCATATAATCAGGAAAATTGTGAGTCCTCATTAATATTTCATCTAAGGATGATTTTGTGAAGAATGCCATCTAACACCAATATTTTAAAATTCTTTTTACCTCTCAAGAGCATTTATGACTGCCACTTGCCCCTGAAAACTTCCCTCTTCATGTGTCCAAAACCAACATTTCTCAGGTCATTTGATCTTATAGACAGTCCTAATCAGATAAACCCATTAACTGTCGTGACATGCAGGGTTAGTTTGATCATAGAAAATCAGTTATTCTCTGTATAACATCTGGTTTCCACATTAAGTATTTATAGGAGTAGCATGAATTTCCCAGGGTTCCCTGGAAATAAAGTGTAAAAGTGAAAATCCTTAGGCCTTCTCTGCCACTAAATTCTCTGAATATTCAAAGAGCACATTGACAAGATGGTGTCCATAAGCTACTCTCACACTGTTATTTTAGGTGTCAGTTACTTTTCTCATCCTGCTCATTTCTTCCTCCAAAACACACCTGTTTTTCATCTCCAGATACTACCTTCTACATTCATTAAGTTATTTCTCTTCAACTTCAGTTGGTTTTGTGTGGTTTGGGATGTTTCTTGTTTTGGTTTGGTTTGTTTGGGGTTTTTTTGCTTTCCCTTTACTATAGTGGTGAAGATTGTTTATTTCAGTAAGGAGATTGGAGTGTATCTGAAAGTAAGCCCAAAGATTCTCATCTAAAGTTGAAAACATTTTTTTTCCTATAGGTCTCACATCAGGAAGTAAGAAATTATTCAGTATAATGGTCTGGACTAGGCAGAAGCAGGTGACATTTCAGTGCCCTTCATTCACTAGTACAATATAACTTCTACAAACACCTACTGATATATAAATAAAATGTACTGTTGCAATCATTAGAATGAAGTGGAGGGAGTTTTAAACACTTATCTAATAATTTCAATAACTGGATAATGTTAACAAACACTTTATCATATTCTACCATGGTATCCTAATTAGTCTAACACTTATATTAATTTTCCAGCAGCGCACGATGAAACATCTCAGAAGCAGATGTTACACCATGTAAGTTGGCTGCAAGAAAGTGTTGCATTTTCATGTGTGTTTTTGTGTTTCTAGTGATGCAGCAATACTTTTAAATTTATAGCCTCCATTTCATATGAACAGCAACCACTATCAACACCCAAAAGCCATTTGTTACTTTTACCTACATATTGGAACCTTTTCACTGACGTTTGGTTAATATGCCCTGTGTCCATTGGACATTCATAAAATCACAAGATGTCAAAAAGGAATGTTTATAAACTAATTTGCATTACTTATGATTTTTGCCTGTGCAAGAGAGAACACATTCATATTTAGTCTGGGGGGGGGGGGGGGGGGGAGAGGGGAGAGAGGGGG
>VXBT01000013.1:364279-379137 GCA_013400235.1 Oriolus oriolus | reverse complement strand
AGAAAGGGAGAAACTGGGGGTAGGCGTTATTATTGGCTCAATTCCACACATACCAAATGTGAATACTTATGTTCTTCCCACAAAGCATTAATTTCTTCACATACTGTAGACTTTATTCTTTTACAAGGTTCCAGATAGCAGACAGCTCTTGTTTTTCACTTATGTTTTCCTTTTAACAACAGTCATTAATTTACTGATACGCTGTCTATCAGAACCACATCATCTTGATTAGAGCTGTTATCCTAATCAAAAGGCTGATAATTAAGACTATCCATCTGTAGAGTTCCAAGTGCTAAGATGAGCTGAAGATCCTAATTAAGATTATTTAGGTGTTACTTAAATGCCATCATTTGATTCAGCTAATCATACCAGCAGGTACATTAGATTTGCATTAATGTTCTGCTGAAGCCAGCAGCTCTTTAAACAGATCAAAAATGTAGATTACAGGCACCATTTTCAAACATCTTTATATCAATATAACACTGAGACAATGCATTGAAGTAAATGGAATATTGGAAGAAAGAGGCAATTTCAGTGCTTCTCAGTCTGCTTTATGATAATCAGCAGAGTATTTAAAATAAGTAATTTATTTACTGAGTTTGCATGTCATAGCAGCTCCAAGCTTAAGTTTTCACTTAAGCTTTCAATATGTACTGTATGGATGACTTTCAATTTAATGTGTATTTTTCTAGCCTAAATGAAATGGTATGGTGTGGGAGAGTTCTTTAGTTCCTGCTGATAAATTATTAGATAGGTAGTTTGCAAATAAGTTATTCGAGAAGTCATAATTCTTATCTAATAAGGAGTCCATATGAAGCTGAAATTCTCAGAGTCATGATTTTGTGTTTAAAAGGGAGCTATGTTAAACTGCTTTTCTTTTTTTTCTCCTTCATCCAAAAAGTAAATCTATTTTCATCAGAATTTTAATACATTATGATTTTATAATCAAAACAATTAAGTTTCTATTTCAAGTTTAACCTGTATATTATTCAGTTTCTAGGAAAGAGATCAATCGGTACTATTGTTAGTAATGTTAAGTCAGTACAATCCAAGATCTTCATGCGGGCATGTTCTTTTTCTGACTGAAAATATGAAAGACAATTAATATACCATTAGGCTAAAGCCTGTAAATATGTTTTATGAGAGATCTTACCTCATAAAGCAAGGTACTAGTTCACACAGTAATAGACTGGACATAAAACAGGCCACAAGTGCGCTTCAGAGAGAGGTCAGCCCCTTAAAAGAAGATTACCATAACAGCTTTAAATATATATAAATAAATAAATCTGTTCAAATACATGTTTAATCTAGGACGCTGTTCACCCATAGTAGGGTAGAAGAAGAGGACACCTTTCTTCTCTCTTTAACTACCTAATGGAAGGGTGAAGATGGAGCCAGGCTCTGTTGAAGGTGCATTCTCTTTGGAGGAAAGGCAATGGACACAAAGAAACTATAATCAGACACCATAAAAGCATTCACTATGAATACTGCCAAACATTCCACCCTTGGCTGCATACAGAATTTGACTGAACAAGACCATCGTCTGAGCTGGAGCCTCTTTGAGCAGAAATTCACTGATTCAGTCCATCAGACACAGATCTTATAAGAACTTGAGGATGCTTTAATCTCTGGAGGTGAATCATTTGCTATAGAGAGTGTCTAGGCTCAGAGGTCTTCTAAATGTCTGAAGTGAAAAGAATCACATCCTTTTAGTCTCATTCTGTTTTTCAGAGTCACGCTACTCTTGCAGGATTTGTTCCGGAGGATAAAAAATTCCTGTACACATGAAGTACTCTCCAATCCAACCAAGTCCTTAAGCATGGAGATAACACAATCACATTGCTGAATTTCCTTCAAAGGAGCGTTTGCCTGAAGATAAATTGGACTTCACTACCTAGTTCCAAAAATCACTTAAGATTCCAGAGCTGTTTAAGAATAATATGCTATCTGTAATGTAAAATACTGGCCTAATTCACAGAATACAGACATAGTTTTTAGGCATAGAAACTATTCCAAAACTATAGTTTCTGGGATTTATGCTTATCATTAATCTGTAAAAGTGAATATTCAGTTTATGAGTTTAACCTTTTTAAGGTTCCTTCAGGAAAACTAGACTCAATAGTCATGTCATGTAGAGAGGAAGAAAGAGGAATGTGAGTGGGATGCCTGAGAGGGTTAAGTTAATCTGGGACTCTTTACATTTTCTTGCTTTGAAATTTAATTTTGCCTGTAACTCTGAAGCTCTATCCCTATATTTTTCACTATTTTTGATGGTTTTGCAAAGAACTTTGCTTGCAAGCTTCTGATGCTATCCTTAATTTTATGTTAACAGATTCTATTATCTAAAATATGCCCAGCACCAATAGGAGATGGATGGAAATTTTCAAAGAAATTATAGCAATTACACCAAAAGAACAAAGATATTACAGTGTATTTTAGTGGTTACATTTAAGAAGTGAATTATCTTTTAAAAAGTCCCTTTTCTTATATTCTGTTTTATTTGCATATAAACAGACATATTCACACTGAATTTGCATAGAAATAGATGCATTCAAAACATCTTTACAGCAATCATGAAATCACAGAAGTTACAGATGTAACAGTGTTATTAGTTCTGATTATTTTAACTGGGCATCTTTTTTTCTGAGTGATTTTTGGGACAGTTACTGATTTTACACACCATTTCGCACCTGCAGATTCAGACAATGGATTTAAAGATTTAATTTAGATTCTGCACACACAGCAGGCAGTTGATGCCCAAGTTTTCGAGACTGTACTCAGGTTAGGAGAGAATTTCTAGAGCATTCAACATAAATTATCTATGCATTTAATTTTAGAGTCTCAGAATATTGGGAACAATTGGCAATCAACACTGATGAAAAGTATCCCTTACAGTTTTAAATCTTGTCTAACGCTCAAGAAGACATACTCCATATCAGGAGACTCTTCCAAAGCTTTTGCTTTAAATATTCCAGCCATAGTATCAGAAACACTATGCTGCAGTTTGTTAAAAAGTTGCCCAGGCTGAGAGTTAAGACAATTAACCCTTGCATACCAATGCCTCACAGCATACAACTATTTTCCAAATTTTTAATATTTAGATTTTTTAATGATGTACTTATTTTAAAGCTATCTCACTGGCTGTTATTTGCTTTAAATACGATCTCTGTAGAGAAATGGATAACATGAAGGTGATCTTCAGATAAAAGAGTTACAGGTATTGAATCATCAGGTCACAACTTCTCTTTCTAGTGTTATTTTCATGGGTGGATAGCAGATAGATTTATTATTTTTCTTCATATCTGGACTGAAAACAGCATGCCTATTACTAGCTATCTGAACATTTTACTCAATTCTCTTTTCAACTAAAAAAGCAATGAATTCTGGGATGAGCAAATCAAATATGAAGGAAAAGATATTTTTGTTCCATAAGTTCTTAGTAACATCTTTGCTAGTTAACAAGTTCTATATGCTGATGGAGGAATTTCTTTCTAAACAAAGTCATGATTTTGCTCAAGGTCAAGGAAGAGCAATCTTTCTAACATATCCTTTAACAATATTATATTTACTATAAATTCTCACTTTTCTTAAGGGAAAGTGCTCTGCTATAGAAATGGTGAACTGTAAAATGTTTTATTTTGTGCTTCAAGGAAACAGAATTCTCTCAACCTATTTGATCCAACAACAGAGCTTTCTTTTAAACAGTGAGACCTAACCAAATATTTCTATTGACTGGTGCTAAAGAATCTTCTAAAAATATAATGTCTATTGAGTGTACCTGGGTACTGCCTAGCAAATGCCTAAAACACTTTTAATGTTATATTTTAAGATTGTGGTTTTAAGCAATATTTCCTGTTCCGATCTTTTATTCATGCTGTTAATTCTAAGTAGATTAGCTGTCACTATAATTTCTTTTTGGAACGTATTTCTTTAACTACCATTTCATCTTTCTGCAGTCTTTATCAGTCTGAAGCTGTTATTGTTTTTACTACACTGTGTGACAGTGGAAATTAGATAAACTGTCTGCAAAAGTACATATTCAGTGGGAAACTGCAGCAGGTGGACCTTCCATCGCAAATTTTGGAAATTCATATGTGTAAGACTTAAGAAAGTGTGCTCTTGAAACTGATGGAAGTACATATAAATAAGAATGTAAGAAATGTTCCTGATTTGGGGCCATTTACTTAATCCTTCTTTCAGTAGTGTTAGTGGGCTATGCCATTTAAAACTAGTATACAAGCCTGGCTACCGCAGTCTACTTATTTTGTAAATTCTGTTATTCACAGTCATTAAGTTAAGGATGTTATAAGGTACATACCTATGCATTTGCTTTAATATCTGTCTCTAGACCTGTTACCTATGTTACCTATGAAGTACCTAAACTACTTTAAAACTTGCTGATATAATTTTCACCCACAAATTACTGTAGCAATAAATTCCAGAATTGTATTGCCTCATGTTTTAAGTACTTTTAAAATGTTTATCTTCTACTAGCTTCAGTCACAGCCCCCTATGCTTATTACCATGGGATTTGACAAATAACTGTTCTGTATCAACTTATCCACTAACTTCTTGGTCTTTCTAAATCTTACTAATTAGCCTTCTCTTTTTCAAATTAGTGTCCTAGCCTTTTCAAATTCTCCTTAAAATGTAGGTGTTCTGTTCCCTTATATGTTTGTTGCCCTTCTCTATAACTTCCCTAACTCCGCTGAGTCTTGATGGACAAGAACAGCTCTTAGTAAATGCTGATATAAATATTTACATATTTTGTAAAAAAATTAACATTTCCAAATAATATAAAACTCATTCTTCAGGATTCATCGTTTGTTCAATCAAACAATTAAATATCAGTTTATTGGGATGAGGAGCTCATGACCATCTGCAAACTGAAGGGAGCTAGTCCTTTCTACAAATTACATACTCTTCTAACAAAACTAACTTGAATCTGAAGGTGTCTGAGGGCTCAGATCTATAAGGGACTTGCTGAATTCAACAGCTGGAGAGGTACGGCTGCAGCAGCTCCACATCCCTGGGCTGAACCAGGAGTGAGGCTGAGAAGATGTTCCTGATAGGCATACCACAAACATTTGGACGTGGCCAAAGTGCCCTTAGCAGCCACCTGTCTTCATGCACTCTGCTCCTCTTAGCCTCATATCTCTCTATTTGACCACATCTGCCTTCCCAACCCACCTTGATACTGTTATTACCCCACGTTTTCTTCATCTGCTAAACATTCCCAAATAAGCGTTACACCATCCCAAAATATTTTTCCCACACATCCAAAAATGTGTCTCATTTGTCCAAACCACTTTAAAACCTGCTGATATAATTGTCCTTTGTAGGCAGTAACACCCCTCCATTCAAAAGATGCTCCAGAGAGCTGCTACAGAGGATGTGGTTCAGCCCATGGAGCTGGAGGCTCCCCAGAGACAGCTCCAGGAGGGAAGATGTTGGAGTCTTGTGTCTCTGTTTGGATTATTGGGTTACCTCCATCTGCTGTCATACCTCTCTACTACTTTATGCATCTGGAGGAGCTTTTAATAGCCTGGTGGCTCTCCTGTGGAATGAAGAAGTCTTTAATGGCTCCCTTGTGGTGGGCAGGGGATTAGCCAGGGAAGGCCATTAGTTTGGTCCCTACCTGCGCTTGTTCCTCTGTGCTCCTTTATGTGTTTAGGCCAGCTTTTTATTAACACAGCCTAGCAAGAACTTTAAAGATTTTCTTACACCACAAAAATGTAAGATATTAGATGCCAGAATGTCTTTTGGAATCTCATAGCCACTCACCACTAGTAATGACTTGGAAATTCTGGAGTCAGCATGCCTCAAATTTCATTAACCTTGCTCTATGCCAGTGATATTTCTGAATGTTACAAGTAAATATATTGAAAAGTCTTTGTAACTGAAAAAGAGCATCTTATAATCCTATTTGTTAATAAATATTTTTTTCAATTAGGTTATAATCAGAGCAAAACTTTGTTATGCACCTAAGCAACACAACTTGCAACTTCTAGCTATGATCCAGATAAATTTTCTAAATCAGATATAAAGCATGTCAAATACTTCCTGACAGTTCATCATATCCTATGCAAGTTCATCAAACACAGAGGGAAAAGTGCCATAAATACAGGAATACAGTTGGTTTCTGGTTTATATTTTTTTAGTATATAATATTATATACTAAAAACCAATATTTTCAATATTGTTCAAAACAATATTGAATATATTTCAAAACAATATACTAAAATATAATATTTTCCTTGTTTTTGCAGGCTTACTGGCATAAGACAAATATATTAAAGACACCTGAGGTGTCAGTTTTCCTATTATTCAAATTTTTGCGCCAATATTCATGGTGTATTTTATTTGTAGAAAGTGGAAAATCTGTTGCAATCTCCACCAAGAAGATACTGCTAGTCCTCAATTATCTAACTCTCAAAAAGATCATTTCAGCTGGCAAAAAAACAACCAAACTAACTAAAAAGCCAACCAAGCCCCCAAACAAAAAACAAACCTTATAAAGTTTGAAGTAGTCTTGGTTTAGAGCAATGAGGACATTTGAACTGAACAGTGACATTATAGTACCCTGGTATTTTGCAGTATTTGTAATTTGCTTTTTCCCTCCTCATCACTTTGTTCTTCATCAGATTGAAATAAAGACAAGTCTTAATAATTCAGTTCCTTAAACAGTTTATCCTATAATTTTTCAAAGTAATACTTTTGTCCCTGTGTTTATTATTGAGCTATCATTTAGCAGAATCTGTTTTACTGACACTTTCAGAATTTCAGACTTCACAGGCTTCTCCAACATGGTCCTACAATTACAAAACCCATTAGAGAGAATATAATTGCTCTTAGTGCACGATGTTTGTAATATATATTAGGCATCAGATTACCAAAAGGCATACATATTTAATGAACTAACTCTGAATACAAGGTTACTAATGATTAATAGCCTGAAAGGACACAAAAAGCAACATGCGTTTTCACCAAGCCATTATATGCTGCTAAACACATCTCAGAAATTATGGTTGGGGAAGTAATCTGATGGGGCAGTGAAAGTCAAAGGAGAGAAACAAAGTGCCCCATGAAATTATATCTCAATGAAGATATTCTGTACAGTATAATTTCAGCACTAGATTACCATGAACCTTTATGAATAGCAATGTAATGCTTTTAGTTAAACTAATGATAATTGTCTGCACTGATCTTAAAGACACTTTCTTCACAGGCTTCCTGCAGCGTTTTAAGTGCAGAGCAGCAAAAACAGTTTGGGTGCTCAGTGTGGAATACCCAAATGTCATAGGGTCTGACTGCAAGCTGCTTATATTTTGAATGAGGAGAGTAGAAATCTGTTTTTATAGCCCTTCTAAAAGCCATATATTAGAAAAGGATTAGACTTGATGACTGCTGTGGGGGATAGTTAAATCATGTATGGCCTGTTACCTTCCTTACCTTACCCAAACATACTTAAATAAGCTTGGGCAGTTTGTAACCAGTGCTAGTCCCACATTTGAAATCCTTGGATTCCAGTGCCTTTTGGTCCTTATTGTTTTTTACTACCATGATTGCAGGAGGTGGAGGGGGAAGTAAAACTGAAAAACAGCAGTGAGAACAAAATAGTTTGTTATGTTTCCTGGAAACTTTTATTGAAATAAAGAACTATGTTGAACTAAACTAAATGTCAGGATGGATAGAATATTCAGTGGTGTGTAACAGCAGGATAGGAAGACACATCTGGACTGTGTTTCATTTGAGTCCCTGTGACACTGGATGAGACTGAGTTTCTGATGGTGCCATTTTACTGCCACTTACCCATTTGTGGTGTTATTGAGCTACATTCAGAATGGAATGGCTGGGAAAGTGTATTAAATATGAATTACTAGAAATAACATTTTAAATACAGTTATATTTCAAGGTTTTTTAGGTATGTGTATAGTTCCCAACGTGCACTCTGACAGGAGAAATCTATCACTTGCATACACCAGGTTATTTCACAAAACAAAAAGATAGACATAAAAAATTATCTTGATAGTCCTGGAAAGTCCATTACGTAAAACCACTCATAGAATATACTAGCAAAAAGGGTCATTAAAGGAGTGGTATAAACAGTTTCAGAAAGCTAATCTCTCATCTAAGAAGAAACTGGTCTAATATACTTGATACAGAGCAAATATAAACAAAGAAGTCTGGCCTTCAGTCTTATGTGCTATAGGATAGCCAAAGTGAGGTGCAACAAAGATTACAATGCAATTAATAACTGTGACTTGAGAAAACAGCAACTCTGACTGGTTGCCAAAGTTATATATTTGCTCTCCATGCACAGGAAGGAGTTCTGTCAGGTGATCTGTTAATCAAAGTGACAGGTCCTGCTTCCCTTCTCGCTGACATTAATGTTGATGCATTTCTCTTCTGATATTTCATGTGTTTCTGCATGCCACAGATAAGAGTTTGCCCACAAATTCAGAGCTTTTTCTTGCATATCATCTGGGTGATAAGCATTTAGGCTTTCTTTGCAGAGAGAAGGCTGATTCTTGTTGATAGTATGTAAGATAAATGAGGCAAAAAAGTAAGCATTAGTGAAAGGTTCTTTGTTTTTAAGCAGACATTCCATTGACCATGTAGCCAAATATAAATAAATAGCAAAAAAGAAAATTCTTTCATTTACCACCATGTCAATTTTAATGACAAAGGGATATTTAACATTTGCCTTTATATGCTATGGCCAACAGTGGATGAATCATTGCCTTTCCAAGGCTTCTGTAACATTGCAAAATACAGCAGTTATTAACTTTTGAGGCTTTTGAATTTTATCTTTCCTTACTTGTAGGTACACATGTATAACATACATAAACAAGTATGATTCAGGGATAAAGTGCAATGTTAAAAATTGAACTATTAAGTTTACTATAGCATGGAATACTGAATTTATGGGAGAACAGAATAACAGCACTTTAAGCATTATATTGTCTCAGGTAAAACTACTGAAATAATGGATTCTTTACTTTTATATAAAACAGCACACTGTCCATGGTTTCACCCAGCCAGCAACCAAGTCCCACAAAGCCGTTTGCTCATTCCCCCACCAGCAGGATTGGGAAGCGAACTGGAAGAGTAAAGCTAGAAAACTCAGGCTGAGATAAAAGGAAGAGCAAAAGCCATAGACACAAGCAAGGAAAACAAAGATTTAATTCACAGCTTCCCATGGGCAGGAAGATGTTCACCCATCTTCAGGAGAGCAGGGCCCCATCACACATAACAGTTACTTGGAAAGACAAGAATCATCACTCCAAACATCCCCCCTTCCTCCTTCTTCCACCCACTTTATATACTGAGCATGATGTCACACGGTCTGGAAAATCCCTTTGGTCAGTTGGGGTCACCTGTCCCAACTGTGTCTCCACCCAACCTACCATGCCCCTTCAGCCTCCCCACCAGTGTGGCAGTAGGAAAAGCAGAAAAGGCCTTGGCTCTGTGTAAGCCCTGCTCAGCAATAACAAAAACATCTCTATATAATCAACTCTGCGTTCAGCACAAATCCAAAACAGAGCCCCATGTTAACAACTGCCAAGAAAATTAAAAGGGAGAAATCAGGTTTGATATTTGAATGTGTTACACAAGGATGCATTAATTCAATCAAAAAAAGTAAATAATTTTTTTAAAAATATATCATTAGAGTGCATGTTTCAGACTTAAAAAGCTAATTTAAACACTATATCATATGAGTTTTCTAGATCTGCAATCTACCAGCTAAATTATTCATACCCTTAAAAGAAGAGCTAGAGCAAAAGGGTTTTTTTCAATGGCTTGATTTTCCACTGCTTTCTATTCTGGTGTTTATATTAACTGGATATTTTATCCATCTTATTTGACATACAGTCAGCATTAGGTAATTTCTAACCTACATAAGTTGTTTTAGCTGTCCTCTTTATGAAATCCGCTCTTGCATGTACAAAACATTCCTACTTCTGCCATGATCATGCATGGAAGATTAAATTTAGTGCTGCAGTACCACATGTTGGCTAGGAGGTTACTATTGCCAGATAATATTCAGTATGATACTGAATTGCAAGTGGTATGTGTAAGTTGATGCCTGCTTCAGAAGGCACCTAAAGCCATTGAGATTCAGGACATTTAATTTGGGGAGAGTTCCTATGGGCAGAAATAGTGAGGAGATATCTTCCTTAGTCATAGCTGAATCTGTCATAGACCAAGAATTGTGGCACAAAGTCTGGAGGGAGGATGAGTGAAGTGACCATTTTACTTTTTAGGGAGAATTCTTATATCTGGACTTCAGAATAATATGACAAAGCTGTGAGTGAGTAATTAAAGAAGAAAAAAGTATGCAGTACCCAGAGCAGTCATATAAGGAATTAGCCTTTAGGCAAAACATGTTCTCAGCATTGGTTTCTGTTTCTGGCATCTCAGATTGCTATCCTTGATCAGTATCTTCAAAACCTGAAATAAATGAACTGACTCATTAATGATTTTCTACTAATACATACCTGTAGAATTTATATTTTCTAGTAAATTTAAAATGGATTTTACACCTACCACATATGTATAGGTTGCATTGCATTGACACTTCAACTGTTTACATATACTGAATGAAATAAACTATGCCTTTTATGCCTTGATGACAAACTCCCCCAAGACTACGTCCTCTGCAAAGTTATGTTTGGAAATTATTCATATTCTCAAACTAAAAAAGTACAAGACTTTAGCTCTGTGTCTCCTTTCTTTCTTCTTCTTTTTTTTTTTTTTAATATATTTTCCTTTTCTTCTTTTTCCTTTTTTTTTTTTTTTTTTTTTGTTAATTTCTTGTTTGCATATAGTGCTTGCTCTAGGTTGTTCACACACCTGTACAGGTAGAGCAAAGGTACTGTTGCTAGAAGTATCTCCCAGCACACTTCAGTCCTGACCTAGAAAGCTGACCTCCTCAGTTCAGAAGGGCGTGCAGCTTGCATACCCATGCAGCCCCTTCATCGCTGTTAAGACTGGCAACAGCAGCATCAGTTGTGACAGTGCCCTTTCAATGTGGGTTGGTGTCCAATAAGCATGCAAAGGACACCCTCAGCTTATTTCACACAGGTCACTAAGCCATAAGAGACCGACAAGTTTTGGTTGCTGTTGACCTTGACTAAATTTGAAATAATGACCCAGAGGTGAACAGGCCCATATCCCATTACCACCACTCGAAGTCACTCAGAACTTCATGACAATAACATCTTTGAAGACCTTTTAATTTGCTTGAGCATGAGTTTCCCCTCTTAAACCTGTGGTGAATGGCTCTAATCAAATTATGTTTGCTCAGGCTATTACTTCAATAATATCTTAAAATCCTCTGGAACTTTTCCCAATGTTTTCTATTGCTCTCTTCCTCAGCCAGCGGCCAGTGTGAAAGTGAGTTATATTTGATAGCTATTTTTGTGACCCTTTCAGTATTTGATTTCCTGTTACTGGCTTATGAGAATCAACCCTGCAATCAGATAATATACTAAAATACCAACCAATTACTAGCTTTTATTTAATTGTAATATATCTACTGTCTAAAACTTTGTTAAGGGCCCAAAATTAGACATCAAAACAAGGGAAATACAGAACAAAACACTTTTCAGAGGCTTAATTGAATAAGTAGCAACTGCTTTTATATAGATTTAATTAACTATTTTTTAACTGAAGTGTAATTTCATTGTATTACTTATTTCTTATACATGGTAACTTACAAAAGCTGTTTCTGTTGATGTAATGATAGATAGGAGAGCTTTTGGTTCCTGCCACTTCCAATTGTACTTATTCTCTACACAGCTTATGAAATGCCCATGAAATAGTATTTTACATAAAAAATATACCCACTTCCAACAAAGAAATTCCTAGGATTTCAGAGAAACATTGAAAAATTGATTAGTAACCAAGAGAACACAACTGGTAAAAGGAATCACTTACCACTACAGAGTATAGCACAGGGTGTAGCTGCATCTACCAAACTTACTCAATGGAAGTGTAACGACAAAGTGCCCTTTAAAGCCTGCTGTAGTTTCATGGTTTACACAATGCTGATTGCTGGCTACTTGCAGTATTAAAGAACACTGAAACATGGACTGATCCTCTGATTTGCCACAGGGTTATTTGCAGTTTAGTTATGCTTCAACTCTACCCTCCTATGCAAAAATTCTATGTTGAACAGGAGAAAACTTATTTTCTGAAGCTTTCATGAAAGCTAGATATTCTATGTCTCCAGTCCCCTGTATGTTTCTGTGTTAGAAATGCCATGTTAAGCATTAATTCAGTGCAGTTTTCTCTAGAAAATATCGTTTCGATCCCCAGTGAAAACAAAGGCTCATTTCAGATACGTATGGATATTGGTCTTCAAACAAAGCTGTCTTCAAGAAAGAAACAGGCCTCACCATTTGTGTGTCAATCAACTTGGCCTATGTGGGGGACTGGAAAAAGTTGAAAGATTTTTACATAGAGTTCTCTGCCAATTCTCTCAGTGTTTTTATTAATACTGAAATTGAAGCAGTACCAGTTTAGGAGTATATGACATTTAAATTACATGGGAAAAAAATTATTAATTCCAATTGGTTTCATTTGCTTTTTTTAAAGCTGTATACTAGTATTTTCATTCATTTTTATTTTTGAATGACTAGGCAGAAAGGACAAATTGTTTTGAGGATGACATTTGCTTGGCCAGCCTGGATTCACTGATGAGTCCTTCCATATTTTTAGAAGGTTCAAGGAAAGAACCTCATGAAGTTCAAGCCATACATCTGGATTTCTCTCTTATCTTGATTCTGACATGGCAAGTAAAGTTATGAAAGCTACCTTTGCCAACCTTTATAAGGCTTCTATTACATTGAAAATCTTCTGCCTTTGGCATTGAGCCTGACCAAACTTTTCTTATCCATTTCTCTTCAACCTGACACAGACATGAGATGAATCTGGCGGACCAACTCATTGATCTGCATCTAGCGATATATTGCAGGTGCACATCATTAGAAAATAAATACTGCCACTGAAACAACCTGAGTTTATATAACTCAAGGGACAGTAAAATATTCCTATCAACATCTAGCATTTTATTTTTCTTCCCAAACTTCATACTCTTCTTTTAACTACTGTATTTATGTCAATGATTTTCAAATTTTTTTCCCGTATTTCAGTTGCTGTGTAGTTTCATTGTTGGGTTGAATTTGACTCTAACTAAGCCTTCTGTTATAAATTAATTGCTAATATATGGCATTGACTTTAGAAAAAATCCAGCACTTCAACTATGTAATTTTACTAACCAGTTCCTGAAAGTTGTAACAAACTGATTGACTGTACTTTTGCTTTTAGCAGTGACAAATCTAGTTTTACAACTGTTGAAATCTAAGCTACATTTTTTAAACAAGAATATCTTCTGACTGAGTAAGGTGAGATTTTGGATTTGAAAGGTTTTTATTGAGAAGGAGCTCTATTTCCTGTTTTGCTTTTTTTTGCAATGAGACAGTGTTTATAAAAGACTACATTGCTGGCAGCAACAAACTAGAAGGTACCTGTGGTATTGGCTGCTTGTAGCTGTGGAGAAATTTCAACAGTGAACAAAATATAAACAGCCTATGGAAACAGTGGGGGATAGGAGATTGTCTGTTAGTTTGGGCTGTTTCTTCCATACATGGATGGGTTTCTGTAAGACTGAAAAATGATTGATTTCCCAATTCTTTGCCTAACAGGTTTCTTTCATGCTGAGCAAGTTCTTCAGTATCATCAGGTAAAACTCAAAGGAGTGAAGGGGAAGTCTTCATAACTGCTATACAAAGGTCAGAACAGTCTCAGAAGTCCGAGTGTTTAAAATCTGTCAAATTCCAAAAATAAGAGCATAAAATCAGTACTAATTTTTTGGTGGTCTGTACATTCTAATAATACCATTCTTAAATAAGTATCCCATGTCCTGAAACCAGTGCCCTCCAAAGGTCCAGCTCAATCAGATAAATCATCTCCTTAACCTTTGGCTTTAGGTAAGAAAAAACCCCATATTCTCTGACCATGGTGAAGTGAATCAATATAAATGTTATTTTAGCTATGCAAAAATCTTTGGATAAAAATATAATTCAGCACATGTTTATTTGATTTCCTTACAAAATCAGTATCCTCAGTGGTGATACTGATCTATCCAATCAAGTTTTCCTTGAATATTTGCATATTTTTCTACTATAAATAGTTTGAACATCTGCAGCGGTAATTTATAAACCTCATTTATATTATTTATAGTGCTTTTTTATTAGTTTAACACTAGTTCTTTAAAAAAAGAATCCACTGAGATGCACTGGAGAACTTTGAAAGTAAGCAAATGGTACCAAAAATATTTACTTGACCAAATGGAGAAACCACAAAGTAGTAAGGAAAGCATGAAAAAATAATGGACTATAGATTAGCTCAAGAGACATAATTGAGGTAAGCATTAAACATATTTTTTTCATCATGAGAATGCAACTGTGTTTCTTTATAATATTAAAATTAGGACTTGATGTTTGATTCTTTTTCCTGCACTTTCCCCATTTCATTTTTAAATTTTGATGTAATAAGAAGGAATCTCTTTATCAGTGACAGTCCTAATTTTACGTGTCTTTTGCCAATGGCTCTCTGAAAAACGCAATATCTGAATCTCTATTTCTTTAAAGAGTTGTTTCTGAAGTCAAAAGGACAGTGAAAATATCTCAATGTTATTTAAAAGCTTTTAAGATAAGATAAAATTACAATGAAAAAGCCTGCATTTTTTTCTCACTGTATGAGTTAAAATTAAATATGACTAGATATGACTTTAACAAAATCATTGGGATAACTTCTATATCAAAAAAAAAAAAAAAAAAAAAAGAAAC
>VXBT01000013.1:343433-364265 GCA_013400235.1 Oriolus oriolus | reverse complement strand
AAAAAAAAAAAAACCCAAACAGAATTAAGTCAGAGTTTCTATCTCTTCCTTGCAATTGATCACACATTGCAGGGTAAAATATGTAAGTCTATTCCTACCTGTCTAAACTAAGTAAATTTATTCCACTCAAATGATTTGAAAAATACATGCTTCTGTATTATTTTAAATATAAGAAAGTTTTCAATTTACTTGTCAAGATTGAACAAACCAAGAGATTTCTGAAAATAGTTCAATAAGAATATACAGAATAAATCTGAAGGTAACCTACTATTTTCATACTGAGCATAAAATTAAGTAAAATTAAAGCATATTATATTCTCTAATTTGGTGACTGTAGAGAGTTTTAACATTTTTATGTGTTTCATAATGTGTAAGTAGCTAAGGCATGGTTAGTATAAACTAGTAAAACAAGCTCTGCATAGCTCTGGCCTGTCAAGCTATTCAGGAGCTGAATTTAGTAGTTCTTGATAGGCTGCTTCTCCACCCATTCATGTTTGAGTGTTAATATTGCTGGTTCATTCTTCAGCCCACCTTTTTTCTAAACTCACAGGAGAAAAAATTTCTTGTCATGTCTACAATAGTAACAAAAGTCATCTTTTAAAGGCTTTTTTTTTTTTTACTCTGTATTATGTGCTATCATATGACAGGTAAAAGTGTACACAGAAAAAAAATTTCGTTTCATAATCAGAATAGAATTTAAAATTCCATAGAGATGTATGTTTACACTTGATAAAACATACTGGATATCTTAAAACATTGCTAAGACTGGAGAAACTTTTTGTCTCAGATATGCAAGAATTACTACTGGGAAAGACAGCCTGGGTGTGGCAACAGTGTCTTCTGCTCTGCTTATTCACAGTCTTGGAATAATGCCTTCATAAATGCAAAAAATCTAAGAATACCACCACCTATACTGTGGAAAATGTAAAGGATGATTGGGAAACGCATGGCTTTTCAGCAAAGGAAATTTAAAAATAAATAAAACAGTACCTCTGTAATCTACTAGATGCATAGTCTGGGAGGAAAAAAAATCCATTTCACAAAAAAACATTCCATGTTTATAAATATATTTTGAAAGGGTCTGTTTTGAAAAAAAATTCTATTTTGCAAGGGAATAGGAGTAGGAAAAGATGGGAAAAGAATTGGGAAAAAAAAAGGCAATATGTGTTTGTGAAGTGTTTTGGCTCCCAAATAGCATATTCAATCAAAAGCATCTGACAACCTCCACATTGGAATCTTCTGCTTGTCAGTGAGAATACTGTGAAAAAGAGAACAGTCAATATAATCAATTCAGACTTTCAGAAAGTTCTCCCTGATGTTCAGTTAAGGAAGCCTGGTGCTATCATTTCGTTCCAGGAGCAAAGCCTAGCAAAGATCACAAACTCCGTCTAAGTAAAAGTTTAGAAATGAAAGACGTGGAGACTCGAACTCCAATAAATATCTTTGGTTGTTTGTTTGTTTTTTTTCTCCTTTTTCTGAATAAGGAAGGTAATGAATTTCATAGAATCATAGAATGGCTTGGGTTTGAAAGGACCATAAAGATTATCTAGTTCCAAGCCCCCTGGGTAAAGGCAGGGACACTTTTCACTAGACCAGGTCCCTCAGAACCCCATCCAGCCTTGCCCTGAAGGTGCCCCTTGCACTTCCAGGCATGAGGCATTCACAAACTGCTCTGGGAAACACGTTAGAGTACCTCACCACCTTCACAGTAAGGAATTTTCCTAATATTTAATCTAAACCTACCCTCTCTCAGTTTGAAGCCATTCCACTTGTTCTCTCATTACATGTCTTGTAAATAGTCTCTCTCCATCTTTCTTGTAGGCTCCCTGAAGGGACTGGAAGGCTGCAATTAGGTCATATCACAGCCTTCTCTTTTCCAGTTTAAATGAACCCAATTCTCACAGCCTTTCCTCATAGGAGAGAGGTCACATTGCTCTAATCATCTTGGCGAGCCTCCTCTGGACTCACTCCAGTAGCTCAATGTCCTTCTTGTGCTGGGGACTCCAGAACTGTACACAGTACTCAAGGTGGGATCCCACAAGAGCAGAACACAGGGGTAGAATCTCTCCCCTCCACCTGCTGGCCAAGCTTGTTATGATGCAGCCCAGGAAACAATTGGCCTTCTGGGCTCCCAGCACATATTGCCGGGTCATGTTCAGCCTCTAACCCACCAGCTTCCCCACATCCTTCTCAGCCAGGCTGCTCTCAATCCATTTATATCCCAGCCTGTACTGACAATGGGGATTACCCCAACTCAGGTGCAGCACCTTGCACTTGGTCTTGTTAAGTTTCATGAGATTCCCATCGGCCCACTTCTTGAGCTTGTCCAGGTCCTCTGGATAGCATCCTGTCCTTCAGGTGTGTCAACTGCACCACTCAGCTTGGTGTCATCTGCAAATCTGTTGATGGTGCACTAAATCCCTTCTTCTGTGTCATTAGTGAATATATTAAATAACATTGGTCCCAATACTGACCCTGAGCAACATTACTTTTCACTGATGTGCATCAGGACTCTAAGCTGCTGACTGCTACCCTCTGGACATGACCTTCCAACAAATTTCTTATCTAACAGTCCAACCATCAAATCTGTCTCTTTCCAATTTATGGAGAAGGATATTGTGGGGGAAAGTGTCAAAGACTTCGCAGAAGTCCAGATAAGTGACATCTGTAGCCTTTCTCTTGTCCACTGATGTAATCACTCCATTGTAGAATGCTTTTTCATAGAAATGAAGGCTGAATTTCAAATGAAAGTAATGCAACGGTTAATATATACACTCAGTTGATAATTTCCTTGTTTCATGTTTGTGTTTATTGCTGTCCATTACTAGCTTATAATTCAATGTACAAAGTCAATACTGCAATATTTGGAAAGGCTAACATATAGGGGAAACAAATAGTTTACAAATAACATAATTTTTTATTTACATCACTCAAAATCAGACAAGAATTAGTAGGGCATTGAGAGGATGCAGACAAAGTAAGTAAGAGAATAACATAACAACAGAAGATGTTTCATACTGACAGTGTGAGTCAACCACACACACTTTATCCTAGACTTTGGTCTATTTGGCACAAAAATTATCAGAGGACTGAAACACTTTTACCATGAAATAAAGTTGAGAGTTGGGGTGGTCCATCTTGTAGAAGAATGTGCTCTGGGGAGGACTTATTGTGGCCTTTCAATACTTAAAGGCGGCTTATGAGAAGGAGAGATGTATTTCTCCAGTACCTGTATTATAAAACAAAAAGTAATGGTTTTAAATTGAAAACTGTAGATTTAGATTAGATCTAGTGAGGCACTGGAACAGGTTACCCAAAGGAGCTGTGGATGCCCCTTTCCAGGAAGTGTTCAAATCCAGGCTTGATGGGGCTTTGAGCAACTTGGTCTTGTGAAAATGTCTCTGCCCATGGTAGGGAGGTTGGACTTGGTAAGATTTAAAGGCTCTTTCCAACCCAAAACATTCTATGATTCTATGTGATCAATTAAATAAAAAAAAAAATTGCCATAGAATAGCATAGTGTTTGTTTGATGTTTTATTATGATAAGGAGACAAGAAATACTTAAGAAGCCAAAGACCAAAATATTACAATTGTAAACAGGAGAGCTCTCTTAAAATCTTCTTTTTATTGCTTGTGTTCATTTTTCTAAGAGGAGATTTTAAAGAATTTTGCATAAACAAAATGAGCTATTTGAGTTCTTATCCTTCCCAGTACTTGCCTGATCCTATTCTAATATTTTTTTTCTGTGCTGGGGTAAAATAATTTCCACTATATCTGTATTTGTATAATGTTAAATCTATGCATGAACTGTCATTTCCTTGTGTTACCACATAGAATAGATTTGACCATTTTCAGACTGGGAACAAGTTTTCAGAGAGATTTGTTGTGTGAATTTTTATTTCACAGTTTCAGAAATCACCTCTTTGTCATTTTCTTGGCATGTTAATCGAAAGTTGATAACATGACAAGTACTAAAAACATCCTTTTGTTCTACCATAGAAGAATGGATTATATTTTGTGTCTGACTCTTCTAAATTATACTTATTTTTTTTAAAAATATGGTTATTTATTGAAATGCAGGTAATATTTTAAGGCATAATGCATAATTCAGTACATATTTTTTTTACATTTGCTTTAATCACCATATGTCAGCTCTTAAGTTTGAGAGCAAAAATAATCACTGTACATGAATTCAGCTGTGAAGAGTAATATTTTTTTTTACCTAAGCTGCTGTTTATATGTTTTGGTATGTGTTTGCCTCAGCATTCAACAGTACATTGAATAAGATTCACATATTTGTTAGAAAATTTTGCAAAAAAACTAAAAAGGTTAGACAACTTTTGCAATAAATGTTCCACATAACTGTAATCTTTTCACTTGATTTTTATAGCGGTTTCTGCTTTAGGATTTAAGTTAGTCAGGTATTTTTTCAGGCTCAGATGTAGTTGGACCAGTGCTCAACAAAGGAACATATTCGCTATAATGTCAAAGTACTTAATTTCCATGACTCGTAATATTGTTCTTTTCTATCATTAACAGATTTTTAGTTTAAAAATAGCTTCTTGCAAGTCAAGCCTTGCTGAATAACAAAGTAGGAGGAGCAGCTGGACTGAGGAAGGAAGACTTGTAGAAACAGCTCTTGTTGATTAAAAATGGCACAAGAAATTATCCTCTTAATATACTCATAACAAAAGTCTCTTTTTAATGCAGTCATGTTATTCTAATTGTTCTTTATTTTCTTTTCCCAGACATTTCTTAACAGGCAATTATTACAGAAGCCTTTATCCAGGAGCTCCTGTCTTGAGCAGTATGTGTTTATGAGTGAAAAGCAGTTGCTCTCCTTTTTGCTCATCACAATTTGGACTGCTTTCAAGTGATAATGCCTTCAAAAAATGTGAAGAACACCTGCCATCTTTATATCAGAACTGGTATAACTAGTCATATTTTTAGTTTTATTGCCAAGAATATCTTGTTTCTTGAAAGCTTCTATTGGATTCTCCTACCACTGATGTCAATCTGGATCAGTCCAGCTGTACAGTCAGCATTTCTTGGCAGTACGTTGAGAGAAGCTGGCTATACATGCTCTTTGTCTTTGAAACATTTAAGCTACAACTCAGGAAAGAACTCATTTTGCTTTTCTTCCCTTTACCAGAGTTAATCTGTATTTAATGTCATTCTTACCAGTTGGGTCTCATGTGATTTTTACTTATTACCTACAATGCAAAAAACAGTTCTAGCAATAGAGTATAATCTGTGTTTATATTGCTGAAGGGTTTATCCTGAGATACGGATTGATTTCCTGGTTCTGGTATTTTTAGGTGGTATTCAGCTATGTACTGTGAACATCTAAATTTTGACTTCTGTGTGTAAGTGGAGTCCCTGGATTCCTGTTACGGTTCGTGTAGACTGAGGCTCAACTTAGTTGCATGTATTTCTATATGCATCTGGAGTCACCTGAGGAGTCTCAGGATACGTAAATTCATGGTTCTCAGAGATTTAACTCAGTACCACAGTGAGATTTATACCACAGTAGAATTTGGGAATGTGGAGGGGACCACGCTCTGAATTAAACATCTATGTGTGTACTGCTCAAAGTTGAAGTTATCATTATGATATGGTGAAATCTAAAGTTTGATTGAGTTGCTTCACAGTAGTGTTTATTGCCATCTGAGAGGGTCTAGAATATCTTCTCTCACATCCTGATTCCAGTATAAATCTGCTGTCCTGAAATATCTACCAGTCCCACAAGGATATCTCTGGTAAAGTCAAGTATCTTAAACAACATGAAATGCTGACGTGATCAACTCAATGGGATCTTTATTGTCTAAGATCTATAAATGAATTATATATTTTTATAATAATATATGTAATTAAATATTTTACTTTTATTCTAAAGAATATCAATAATCCTTTGCTTACTCACTGGAATGTTAGAATGGGACTGAAGATAGACTAATTAATACAAAATCTCCCTATCTTGCAAAATTAAGTGTTTCCATGCTGTATCATATTTTATAGAACTATAGAATGAATTTCCCAAAGTATATCACGCAATGGGAATTGGTTATTATGGTAACTATAATTTAGAAGTAGATGTAACTATTATAAAAATTTATTAAATACTTGAAAAAGCAAAATCAACTCTCCTTTTCGTCATCTGTGTATCAGTGAAACTTTAGCAAAGCGGGGGTATATTTCTTTGAAAATTATTTGTTTTCTTAGAATTAACATCCAAATCAGATTTTTAGACTCTTTAAAAATCGAATTATAATTCAAAGGATTTTGAGACATATTCCATTATTTGGTGTATACAACATATATGGAGATTTTGACAATCCAGTTTAAGACAGTAGGCTACAACCTATTTATTTAGGTATTTTACAATACCTAACTGTTGAATAAATCATATAGGCAAAATCTATGACTGTCTTGACATACTTCTTAAAATGAAACTTTTAAAACTTAGAGTTGCCCAGAGCCACACATTGGTTCTCAATGATCAGCACAATTTCCTCTTCAGTGCATAAAAGCTTTTAAAGGTATTTCAATAGGAAACTTACTAACATCATGGAATATATAAAATAAATGTCATAGTTGCTTTTTTTCTTTTTTGTTTTCCAGAAAGTTCAGAATTCTAAAGGACACTGTTGAGGAAGAAATGCAATGATGTGTGAAGTAAATATGTTGAAAAGGCTTAGCAAAGTCCATGTACAGTAAAATTGATGGTCAAATTAAGGTTAGCAAGACTCGGATCCACTAAAATTTCAATCAGATTTCAAAAAGATTTCTCCAGCTGCATCCTGCTCTCACACAGTTTTGTTCCTCAAGAATTGACTCTTTCCCATGACCCCCAAAATGCCTCTGTCTGCTTCATATTTGAGCTCGTGATTTTTCTCCTAGGTTAAACACCTCAGTTTAATTTAGTAAAGCACTGGCCAACATTAATCAGCTGTGCTACCACAACCTTACTACTCATCTACTTCCCCTTACCACCATGACCATGTGGTGCTGAGCCTGGCATTTGTGCTTTAGTCTACCCCAGGTCCCCCAAACTTGTACCTGTTACCCAGGATCATGAAAAAAAAAAAAAAAAAGCATCAGCAAAGAACAAGGCATAGAAGCCTTTCAAGAATCAAAACAGGGGGTTACAGAAGTGCTATGGTTTGTGGTTGTGTTGCAAGATTGCTCTATGTCTATCCCATTGACTGCAAAATGAAACTGCTATCCACATTAGGAACGCATGTGGCATAGCATGAGCAATGAAGTATGTTTTCTCTGATTAACAGACATGTTCTAGAGATGATCATTCTGCTGGCTAACTAGCACAAAGCAAATGTTCTGCTACACACAGTCTAATGCCTGAAACAGAAAGCATGAATGTATCAGTATGTGCATGCCAATGTTACTAATACCACTGCCTATCTTTTCCTTTTTTGTATCAGGTTTAACAGAAGTAACAGGAAATCTTAGTGGTTTTGCATCAATATACACAATTCAAAAAAGATTTTACAAATAACTGCCTTTTTCAGGTTAACTGGGTATTTAAAGTAATGGCATTGTGAGTTGAAAATGCCCCTATTAACACATTTTGTAACTCCTTGCAAGGATTATATAGTCAATGCTTAAACCATGACATTCTTGAATAAGCCTTATATGGCTAGACTCCATTTAACACCTGGAAAGCCTGTGAGTCATGCTGCATGATCGATTTCAAGTACTCCCAAAATAAAAGCATCCTACTGACAGTTTCATATATCAGTTGCATTACTGGCAATTAGAAATTTTACTCAAAGTAACAGTGGAGGCTATGGGGACTAACAAACACTAAGAGCTACCAGTCAAAAGCGGTTTTATTCAAAGAATAGTATATTAGACACTCGGTACATTAGATACTTGAAGCAAGCTATTTATGCACACTGTCATTTTATTCGCTCTTTTTAAAAGAATATGAACAATGTAGTAAATATGACAAAATATGGATGTCATTTTTAAATGGTGAATAAACTTTGGAGAAACAAATAATTCTGTTTATCTTAAAATAGTAATTTTTCTACATCATAAGCAAATAATTTGAAGTTTTGTGATCTTTCAAGTTTTTTTAGTGCATAATTACTAACCTGATGTGACAGCTGCTGATATTTTTTGCAGATCATGAAATATAGATTTTAAAAGTTCAAGTGAAGAGAAGCATTTTAAAAATTCCAAAAGAAGACTACACTGGACTGAAACTAGATGCTTAAAAAATTCTCCAAACAAACAAAGAAATGAACCTACAGACACAGACAGAAACAAAAAAACCCAAACCAAATCAAACAATAAAAAACAAACAAACAAACCCAAAAAACCCACAACAAAAAAAAATCAAAGAAAAGCAAGCACAAAAAAATAGTAATCAAACACAGAAAACCAGCTGCGGTAATTTAAGAAATTACTAAAGAGTTTTAGAATTACCAATTATTTTGTAAGGCTCATAGCGTATTTTTGCCTTTGCTTTTCCTTTAAGATGGTTTCACTTGGGAAGAGAGAGGTAAATGAAAAAGAGAAAATATTCCAACAATATTTTTTGACTCATCAAAGTCAGAGCTTAATAAACATTTTCAAAATACTTTATTTTAATGTAAAATATCCATTTTGGTTTTTTGCATTTCATAGATTAAAACTACTTCTCTTTCTGAAAAAGTTGCTAGCAATTTCATTCATAAGACATAAGTCATCAATCAGTTTTCAAGTGACAGATGATTTAGGAAACATAACTATTTACAGGATGCACTTTGGGAAATAATTCGATCAAATTCTTACCTCTAGTATTGAGATATAAATTTAGACCTAATCTAAGTTTTTAAGAACTTTAACTAGGATTTTAAGAATTTTACTAGGATTTTAACCATTTAGCTATGATTTAATCCTACTTTACACCAATGTAATTGAGAACAGCATTCAACTTACTGTTTTTCTGAAAAAAAAGTCTCCCTTGGGGTAGCTTCTCCTTTCCCAATATTGAAACAAATCAAAGCCAGGAGAGTTGTAAGTATGTACTTGCCTGGAAGAAAATAGCTTAGCTAATGCTATCAGCACTCAGCTTGAAGCTGCTTCCAGAATCAGAGATAAATGTAGCCAATATTCTGGCAATGGTCAGAAGATAAAAACTTCCAGTTACAAGATCAGAAAATTCCTTAAGGACCTATGCTTCCTTTTCTTCCAGCCACATAAAATCCCACCTCAAAGACTGAAGGTGGATGGCTATATGATGACAGGGATTGAGCTTGCTGATATTACTCAGATATTCCAAATTTCACATCAGTCTGTATGAGCTGTAGTTTCACACATTTTTATTGGAAGCTATTATAGCTACTGCATTAGTTACTCAGAAACGGGAGATTTAGGTGATACAAGACCCTCTGTAAGTCACCACCCATAAGTGAATTGTATACCTTTAGTCAAAGGATATATATTTATACATGCTCATGTGCTCTATTAACAATCAAGAAAAATAACAGAGCAACAATACGAATATGCAACAATTTGAGTTCCTTTGATGCCAAGTGAATCAGTACGAGCGTCTACACAACTGCATCTTTAAAACAATTCATTACAATTACCATTCTCTGATTTAAAAAAATTAAATCTTTAGTATCACACAGAAAGGGGAGATGAAAGACAGATTTGGCATGAGGGAGATGTAGGCATAGAATCATGAGCAGCATCTAAGAATATGACAGTTGGACATTGAGAAATATAGAGACAAGTAAGCCAAAAAAAACCCTTTCCAAGATAGAAAAAAATTACAGAAAACAGACTGAATATCCAAAAGTTGTTCTACCTTTATTTCAACAAAAACATGCAAAATGTTAAGGTTTTCTCTGGGAAACAATTTTAATTACCAAAGTAGAATCTGCACCATGGAAAAAATTCTTTTTGGATTGATGGACAAGTATTGTCTTCATGCTTGTTATTGCCTGTGAATGCCCATTTTCTTTTATTGAAATTGATGTGGTTATTTTTGGTTCTACTTAACATAATCAGATAATTGCTTTGTAAATTCTGCACGGTTTTTTTTCCCTCATTGATCATTTTTATTTATTTTTAATGTCAGTGCTAAATATATTAATATTTATTTTAATTGGACTGATCAAAATTGCCAAGTTTTCTAGTTAATTTAGAATCTGAAAATAATTGCTTAAGGTTTTGGAGTCCTGAGGCTACACAATCATCCCATATATTAAAATACATGTAATCATAGAGAAAAAAAATATATAAACAGCAAAAATTTGCTAAATATAAGTTAAATATAGCCCTATTTTTAATGAATAATTTGTTGGGGTTTTGTTCTGAGAATATTGGGGTGCCTACCTATTTCCCAGATTAACTGTTAAAATAACAGTAGTGTTGATTATTTTAGTAAGTTTGTAGGTATAAGACTACATAGATAAAATAGTAAAATTTAATAACAAAATTAAAATATAACAATCAAGAATGGGTGTCCAAAAACTTGGTGTGCTTTTTTCCAGCTTTCTGAATTTATCTAATAAATTTGGAGTTGTAACACCCTCAAAAGCTTTTCATTTTATGATAGTCTGTTTATATTCCAACTAAGGCTATTTATTATAGGTGGGATTATTGTACACTGTGGCCAGAAGTATGTAATACACCACTTTCTCCCTGAAAGCAACTTCACACTGAGAAGTTAGAAAAACCTTTGAAGATATGGATAACTCAAAGGAAATTAAAAAGATGGCACAAATAATACTTTTATAATTAACTTGTCACAAAAATCAAATTATACCTTTAGGCTGTTAGTAGTTAGTACTATAGATGAGAACACCATGTGCAATTTCAAATTCTGTGAATGATAGCATCACTAAAACTTAACTCTTTAATTCTTCTGATATTAGAAATCTGGAACTTTCTACTCCCTGAAACTTCAGTCAAATTTGGATGAACTCACAAACCAACCAACATGTAAACATTAAACCAAAGTAACAAAAGCAGCAAAAGAGATTGAGGGCAGGAGGTAAAGGAGTAAAACCTCTCTAAGGCAGAACTGATGATGCTTTTGTATCAAATTTCCAGCTATGACCCAATTTATTGTAACTGCTGCCTATGGTTTAAATAAGTTATAGTTATCAGCATAAAAGTCTGCCTACTTAAGTTCCAGTTCTGCTGTGTTTCTCTGCATTAATTTTACTCATCTGCTGCACATATAATATTATTTTAATGTTTTAAATAAAAGGATTTTTAAACCACTGTTTTCTAACATAGAACTCTAGATATGAAAAAGAACTAAGAAGTATTTTATCTCCCTTTAGTAATTTCAGTATTCTTATATGAATAAAACCACCACATACATAAATATTCATAGGTTATACTTAAACTGGAAATGTGTAGGAGGAGGGCATACCTTATTTCGGTAATGATAACCTGTCCTATATATGCAAATTGAATTTGCAAGAGTTCTAAATGGACATACATGAACTCAACTGCCCCTTTAGCTCAAACATATCTAATGGCACAGACTTCACCTCAGCATGTAAAGAAACCTGTAGAAGCTGTAACAGAAGATTTTATCCAATTTCAACTTCTCAGTTCCTCTTTCCCAAAAATCCTTTCCTTTTTGAATGTCACTTTATGTTTAGGTAACACAAAACAAATCTCAATGCTCTTATTTTAGGACTTTTTCTTAATACATTGCCTGTGGTAAGTGCAGCATCCTCACTACTACATATTAAAAGAGTTTCTCCAGTATCAGTAGAGTAAATAACCAAATATTTGCACTTGATTAGGCAATTCTCAAAACCAGTGAAGTAGGCAGATGACCTGGTTTTAGAAGTCATATTTAAAAATGGTTTTAGGACCACATTTTTAAATTTAGCATAGCTGAAATAACATTTAGAGTACTTTGCATTGCTATGAAAAAAAGAAAAAAATACAAAATTGTTTAATCAGACTGCAGCAGATACAGATAAGAAACTGCAATTCAAAAGTCCCAGCTATTTACTCCAAATCATTTAGCTATGCTATCTAATGCTTTATTCTGAGTTATACTGAAAACTTCCACCAAATAAAAAAAAATGGTAGTAATAAGTTTCTATGTCAGTTTATTTCAGTGTTGAGGCTTCTATTATTTTTTACGGCCTGCGCTGATTATAACTCAGTGATAGATCAACATTTGTCCACTAGAGAGTCAATAAGACTAACACATTTGGTTCAGAAATACTGGAGAGTTAAAGAAATGCATCCCCCTGATTGCATTTGTGTATTTCATAAGTCAGACATGACATGGAACATTAAGTTAGAAGTTAAAGAGAAAAAGGTGCTGTGACAGAGCAATGAAATATAGCATATTACCATTGTGTGTAGTTTTCATGTAAAGTGGGCAGGATGAAATGGCTAGAAACCTGATCTAGGGGAAAGTGTCCCTGCTCATGGAAGATGATCTTTAAGGTCCCTTCCAGTCCAGACCATTCTATGGTATGAAGCTATACATTTTTAATTTAACATTTAATACATTTTTAATTTAGGATTTCCTGTGGGTTTGTTTTTTGTTGGATGGTTTTCTTTTCTCCTAAAGCCAAAATTCACAATAGTCTCATGTTTGGTGGTGTGGAATGCTTTGGGAGTCTCTTTTGAAAAATTTAAATTCAGAAAACATGAATTATGAACCTGAATTCCTTGTGCAATGAAGATAGCATTCACTGTGCTTCACCTGTGTGGACCTATTTAAGCGTTAACAATCTTGGCTTTCTTCCTTAAATGTACTTTCAAGGATTTGTTTCCCCTGCCTTGTGCAGCTATTAGAAGCTGAGTTCTACACACAGGTGTAGGCACTTATCTCTCACCTTCATCTATAGGAACACTTCCATATTTGATCTATAAAAGAGACCACCCATAGCACAAAAAACATATCTAACAGATAACACAGTAAGTCAAAAAAGAATAGCATTTTTAAAATTCTACCTCTCCCTTGAATTTAGTTGTCTAAGGCTGTAAAGTATCATATTTTAATAAATATGACTAGTTTTTTCTTCTATTTTAAAATGACCAGCCTGCAATTCTTGTGTTGTTATTCCTGCCTACACTTTGTAATACAGCAAGTTACAGTACTTGTTCAACAAATTAGATTTGTGCTCAGTGCCCTCTTTTGCCTGAACAAACTCATACCCATCTGCTGAGTTATAACTTAGGCTTGTAGCCACCACTTCTGCAAAATCTAGCCCATGGTACAGTTGAGAATACAAAACCCGTGAACCTTTGGAATGGCAATAATAAGGAGCACGACCCTTGCATGCTGGTGAGGCTATTCTCCTCAGCTTTCTCGCATCAGTCTTGAAAACAAAGTCAGTCTTGAATGAAAAATGCTGAAGCACTCCAGAGCAGGGACATAAACTCGACTCGTTTTCCCCAAAATAAACTTCCATGAAAGGTACCTTTACTGTTATGCTGCATAATCATGCTATTTATGTACATTCCCAGAAAAAAAAATTTTCATAGATAAAAAGAGAGGATTAGGGTGATTGAGAGCTCACCAGTGCAAGGTTATTTTATAATGCCATAGAAGATGCTGAGTTCAAATCCATGCTCTTAGTGTGTACAGCTGATTTCAGTGTCTAAATGAACCTTGGTGATAAAGAAAAACAGAACTACTAATAGTGAATAACTAGGGTGTATGTATGCATTTTATGTTTTTCTTGGTTTCTTACCTCTAGAGGAAACAGGACAGAAATAGACGCATTTTCCCCTTTTCTGTCTTTGTAGACTGTGTCAAAGAAAAGTCAAAAATCTAATGCTGTTATGAAAGTTTAGTCTTTCTGTTTTCTCCTCCATCTAAAAAAATAATTGCAGACAAGTATGAGAAAAAAAGATAAGTCATATACTGTCAGATGAAATGGATTTATAATAGTTTGAACTTTTTGTCATCATTACACGTTATGTTTCATACAACAAAGTTGAACACCATATTCACACCGTAGTTTCATGACAAGCAATTGTACAGGAACAATGTATTTTTTGAGTAAAGCATGTTTAAATACCCTTGACACAGAAGTGAAATAATGTGGGATTTTTAGTACAGCATTTCCTCTGGCCCTCTATGACCTAGAGTCATGTCAGGCAACCTGAGAGACCAGTTACAGGATAATGGTACATAGTTAATGTGTCTATATGTGTAATGGAAAAGTCTGTTCCAGTGGTGTGTTTGTAATTTATGACTGAGACAGTAGTACAATATAAAACAAAATAAAACACTGAACATCAGAAGAACATTCAGAAGTCCCTATGTCAATCCAAGAGCTGTGTTTCCAAGTCTAAAAAATGTCCACAAGATCACGCTATCCTCCATATTTTTGGCTAGACACTTGAAGCAGAAAAACATTCAGCTGAGATTTCAGAGCCACTAGGAATGGTGTTAGTGTGACAATTATCACACATGAGGAAAAATAGCTATTTTCTTCTGCTGAGTGTTAGCTAAAGTGGTTCAAGTATCCTTAAAAAATGACTGTTATATGTATGTTAATACTTTGAGAACAATCACAATTAAACCAGATGTGATCCAGAGATTTATTTTCTCTTTAAACCAGCTAGCCTTAGCTAATTGTACCGTTTCATAGGTTAAAGAACACTACTTAGCATGTCAGTTGGACCAAAAAAAAAAAGCCAACAAATGAAGGCTTGCATATAAAAGCTGCAGTTAAAGAAAAACATAAGGACATATTAGTAAAGATCTAAAGCTTTTAAATACCCATTTTTACTACCAGAAATCTTAGATGTAAAAACTAGGTGAATCAAGTCAAGACACTCAAATACAACAACTTTTAATGCTTTCACTAAGGAACTGATAGATTGGTATTGTTAAATTATGTTACTGCTTTAATGCAATGCTGTATTATGCATAATTTATAAATCTAGTGCCAAAATGCATGAGTGAAGTTCTCCTTATTAGATATTTTAAGAGCTGAAAAATCTGCAAACTCTCTGGCTGGCTTTATTTTATTTAGCAAATCTGCTAATGGAATGTTATTTTAACACATTCACAATGAGTAGATTTTAGAAGAATGATGGATGTATCAATAAGTTTTGTTGTGAGGAGTGTACACGGATAATCCATGACAGTGTTAATTACTTCAATGTATGATGTTAACAAAAATAAATTAGGACTAGATTATCACAGACTACTACACCTGATTAAGATGTCTCATACTTGTTTTTGTAGAATATGTAAAATTCTCTCCATTCTATGCATTTAAAGATAACAACATAACTCTGTTAAAATTAACAGAATAAAGTGTGAAGTGTCACTTGATTCTGAATTTTAATGCTGAAACCACGCTATTTTTTATTCAGTGAAGTCCTTCATAAGCATTTCAAGTAGTGACAATTTTTTAGGAATTCTGAATCTCATTTTCAGGTGAAATAACCTACTTTAATGCTGCAGAAGCAATTGAGGAGGTTTGGCAGTAAAGATGACATCAGAAGACAGTTCCAAAAAACTAGGCTTCTCTAAATTTAGGTCATATGTCAGGCTAGATAGCTATGGTTTGAAGAAAATTCCTGGCTTATTAAATGCAAACGCTCCCATCAATTACTTTACTATACCTTCCTTTAGGCATAAAAATCACAATATATCTTATATCAGTACAGGGGGGTTGACTCCTCTGTTACCACCGAAAATCCATGTCAGAGTCCCATGATTCCATCAACTGGAAATTTCTAGCGTAAATTTATTCACAATTAGTCCATTCCTATCTGTTCCAAACCACCAGTTTTCTTTATTAGAAGATCTGTCCTCAATCGCTTAATACTCTGGCCATTCTTCTACTTAGGATAATCAAACTATGCTCTTTTTCTGTCCACTTTTTAGTGTCTTTATTCAGTAATACTCACTTTTTACCCTTCTGAAAATAAGTGACTCAAAACCATGTAAAATTACAGAAGAAACGCCTTATGAACCAAAAGTAATACTTCCTCTCACTCCTGAGAAAACCTTCTCTGAAAGACCAAATCTACCTCTTTGTTACCTTGTGATCAATATTAATCACCCTGCCACGACTCTTCTGATACCATCACCTTATAATAATATACAATTACAGCAACTGTTTGTCAGTCCATTAATTTCTACACATGGCATGTTGTATTTTGAACTAGCAGGTTATATTCAATTCTTATTAATCCAGGTCAGTGTTCTTCCTGCTCTCATTCTTATTTTATATCACCTGAAATCCATTTTCTTCCCAACAAACAGACAGGAAGGAAAAATGAGAGCTGCAACTAATGGAAAGCTGTGGAAGATCACGGTGCACTGTAGTCAGACTAATGCATGCAGTCTGAATTACACTTGAAAATTTTGCTTTAAATGATGTAAATAACTAAACTGGACCAAATCCTCAATCTGAAAATTAATTGTTACAAAAAGGAACATTTAATTATTTTTTCCCTTAGATAATAGCAGTTTAAGGTTCTTATTTCTTACACCTGTATTCATTTTTTATTTGGTGGCATTCCTCTTGTACACATAATTTGACGCAGCATGTGGTCTCGGCGGAGGGAGTGCTGCGCCTTCCCCAAGCATCCCTTGTAAGCGCCGGCTGCTCCAGTGGTAGCTGCACTCCGTCGGGGGCACTCAGGTGGTCGAAATAGCACCCCACAGGTACACACACCACCGGTGTGATGGTAGCACACACACAAGCACACCTGGGAAGCATAGTCAGGAGCAAAAAAGATGGGAGAGTCTCTTGTACGGAGTTCCCAGGCTTTATTGTTCATGGAGGGATCCAGGGACAAAAGACACCCAAGATGGAGGATTCAGGGTTTTATAGGGGGAGGTACAAGGGGGGGGCAGAACATCAGAGACCAATCAGGAGAGGGCCAGGGGGTAGAAGGGACATGGATTGACAGGGCCAAATCCAATGGGAAGAGAGAGGGGAGGGGCGATGAAACCGGGAACCAATGGGGTATCGGAGAACAGGGAACAATCCAGAACATGAACATATTAGGAACAAAAGGGGTGGAGGGCAACGAACCAATCAAGAACAAGCAATCTACATATAAACACAAAGGGTGATGGGCCCTCGCCCTGACCTGACCTAGGGGGAGATCTTAAACATCAGTGCCGACCCACCACTAGTCTTCAGCTGGCTCAGGGCTTGTCGTCACTGTGGCTTCAACCACCAAAACAAGAATTAATTTTGTACTTATAAAAATTTATTAAACGAGTCTCATTTTCAGCAGTTCTTGCATTAAAAATATCAGGTAGTACCTGACTCTTTATCCAGCTATACAGAACTATTTAAGGACTAGAAAATGAAGTGTTACTTTAATAAATTTTTAATTGACTTTGGATATGACATCTGTCAGAACATGTAAAGGAATATGGCTTGAAGAGGCAAGGGAAATGTGATGTGATATTTGGTGAGACTTTGGTTGTGAAAAATTTATATCTAAAGAGAAGCTATATTATTCATATGGACATAAGATGTTTTAAGAAACATAAGTATATAACTATCTCAAACACATGCTTTTCTATGAGCTACAACATACCTGATAGTTCTCGTTGTCAAGAAAACTGGGAGGTTTTTACATCCTTACAGGGTTTTTACTTTGATGAGAAAGTCACATTGGATTCATTCTCACAAGAGCATTCACCATTATGATTTTCTGACTTCTAATTCCTCTAAGGAGAAGTTATCTATAAGTACAGTTGTTGAGACACAGCCAGGCAAGTATTTTTTAATTGGCTGGTTCTTCACTTAGATTTCTATACAGCTAACAAATATGGATGAGTCCACTAATCTCAGTATAATTATATTTTTCAGTACATTCAAGACTCAAAATAAATATGTATTTAGTTTGCTCAGTTTGGAAGGCCATTCATAAGTGAAAAAATGATACGTATCTCTCTACCCTGCTCTTCAGGACTGAGTCTTATCTAGAATTTCAGCAGTGTTTCAAAAAATATGAGTGATCTGAGAGAATCAGATTTAGAGGACCAAAACAGAATATACCATCAGCAAGAGTGTTTCTGGAGACCATTTTTTTCACTGAGACAGTGAGGCTACACATGTGCCAATTTGTCATCAAAAGAAAATGAGAGAATTTATTAATATATGTTTTAATTAAAGGAGAAAACATGATTCATTAATTATAATGAAAATTGTGTAGAAAAAAACCCTATAATACCTGCTCCTATATATAAGAGGAACTGATGAACTGTTGGATTCTTGCCCAGAGTTCAGGGAGTAAAATGGGTGAATATAGATTTTCCGTTTAGGTTATTGAGAGGAAGTTATCCTTCTTCAGCATCCTGTTACACAGATGATCCTCTGTCTACAGTGGTGAGGAAAGAGAATCCTCTTCATCCTTGCTACTAATCATCATGGAAAGTATGAAGAACCTCTAGTAAATTGTATCTGTTAAAATAGTTTTTCTTCCTTTGTGTCTTTATTATTTTATTTCTCTGTAGCTTGATTTCTTACACTTGGGAATTACAGAGAAGAGGTACATAATAAAAAGAATTCTTATTTCTCCTGGGTGAAATCACTCTTCTACTGAGGCTGATTTTTAGGAGAAAAGCAAATCAAGAGATATTTTGAACAAGTTATGGTTTCCAATAGTGGCAAGATGAGAGGGTAAGAATTAAAAACCCATCAAAATAATTTGCTTTTTTGGATTGAGATAAGATTTCCTTCATTCAGTCTTGGAAATAAGTGAAATAGAGGAAAGAAAACTTTTTTTTTTACTTATCAGTCAGTGATTTCTATTTACATTATTAGTCAAAGGGAAGAAAACTGAAAAATAAATTAAAAATATCTAAACTATGTGAATATAGTCATGAGCTTACACAGTCATTTCCCCAAATTTGACATAGGCTGAACAGTGGAAATGAAATATGAATAATATCTTTTTTGACTCATAGAATAGAATCATAGACTATTTAAGGTTTGAAAAGATCTTTACGATCACCAAGTCCAACTATTAACCCAAAAGCTCTATCTACACAGTTTTTCAATAGCTTCAGGAAAGGCCATTCCACCACTTCCCTTGGCAGCTTGTGCTGATGCCTGAAAACCCCTTTGATTAAGATGTTCTTCCTAATATCCAATCTACATGTCCCCTGGAGCAACTTGAGGCCATTTCCTTTTTTACTGTCCCTTATTACATGGGAGAAGAGACTTAAAAGCACCTTGTTATAATCTCCTTTCAGGTAGTTGTAGGGAGCAAGGAGGATTCCATCTGAGCCTCCTTTTATCCAGGCCAAACAACTCCACGTCCCTCAGACACTCCTCCTAAGACTTGTGCTCCAGATTCTTTCCCAGTTTTGTTGGCCTTCACTGGACTCACTCCAGCACTTCAATATCTTTCTTGTAGCGAAGGGCCCAAAACTGAACACAGGATTCAAGGTGTGCCCTCACCAATGCCAAGTATGCAGTAAAATCGCTGCCCTGGTCCTTCTGGCCACACCATTGATGATGCAGGCCAGGATGACATTGGCCTTTCTAGCCACCTGGGCACGCTGATAGCGCATGTTCAGCTGCTGTTGACCAGCACCCCCTGGTCCTTTTCCTCCAGGCAGCCTTCCAGCCACTCTGCCCCAACTCTATTATATTGCATGGGGATGTGGCAACCCAAGTACAGGACTTGGCACATGGCCTTGTTTAACCTCATGCAATCGGCCTCAGCCCATTATCAATCCAGCCTGTCCAGATCCCTTCTGCCATCCAGTAGATCAACACTCTTGCCTACACTGGCGTTGTCTGCAAACTGACTGAGGTTGCACTCAATCCTCTCATCCAGATTGCCAGTGAAGACTTTAAACAGGACTGATGCCAAAACTGAGCCCTGGGGAGCACCACCAGTGACCGGCCACCAACTGGATGGAACTCCCGTCACCACCACTCTCTGGGATTGGCCATCCAGACAGTTTTTACCCAGTGAAGAATGCACCTTTCCAAGCCATGAGCATGCAGATTCTTCAGGAGAAGACTGTGGGAAATAGTGTCAAATGCTTTATTAAAATCCAAGCAGACAACATCTACAGCATTTCGCTCATCCAGTAAGAGGGTCACCTTGTCAGAGCAGATAAGGCTGATGAAGCAGGACCTCGTTTTCATAAACCTGTGTTGGCTGGGCCTGATTCCTGGTTGTCCTGCACATGTTCATGATGGCACTCAAGATGATCTGGTCTATGACCTTTCCCAGAACCAAGATCAGGCTGACAGGCCTGTAGTTCCCTGGATCCTCCTTCCAGTCTTTCTTGTAGATGGGCATCACATTGGCTAACCTCCAGTCAACTGGGACCTTCCTGGTTTAGCCACGACTGATGATAAATGATAGACAGTGTTCAAATTCTGGTAAACAGGAAAAAAAGTGACAAATGGGCACCAACATTTTCACCTTCCCAAACTTCAGCTTCTGTTACTATAGCTTCTGATGGCAAGCAAAATTGGAAGCAGACAAAATGACAACAGAGAACTTAAGAAAAAAATATTTTAAAATCCCCTATATATAAGAAACAAAGCTTCTATATATTCTATATATTAACACAATAAACGCTGCTGGCTCAGGAAGATAATTTTCATCGGATGGATGTACTTAAAACACTTGCTGATGTGCTTCGAGAAAACAACGAAAACACACCAAACCTATTGTCATTTCTTAACATCGGGGCTGGAAACCTCATGTTAGTCAAAAATAAGAAGAAAGCATTAAGGAAAATAAGAAAGAAACATTTTTGAGTAGAAAACGTAAAAATAGGCTAGGGTAACGTTTGCCTATATTGGTCAGTATTTATTCCAGTAGTGCATATCACAGACATATTAGGAAAAGGCCCACCAAAAGAAAAAA
>VXBT01000013.1:111402-343410 GCA_013400235.1 Oriolus oriolus | reverse complement strand
AAAAAAAAAAGAAAAATAAGAAATATAAATACCCAGACTCCACAAGTTTCCTATTGAACCATTTGCTTATTTTATTACTTCTTGTAAATTGATTTGTAATAATATTCTGACTTGATAAAGTAATTCAAATAATGGTGTAAATCTCATTACAAATAATGCATGCTTTGAGAGATAATCCTAATCTTTTCTTCACTCAATTACTTTATCTATTTAATTACACTAATTTGGAATACTTTTTTATACAAAAATGAAAACCCAAGGCCAACAAAAACAAAGGAGTGGCCAGTAGAAAAGGATTAATAATTTCAAGGATGTTTGGAATAGGTGAATAAATATAACATGATACTGCATTGTCCAAAATACTAATTAATTTCATTTAGTGTTCTAGTCAAAACAGTTTGTTGTTTAGATACTTACAATACTTTTATATGTGGCTAATGAAGAATATTTTCTCCTTATAGTCATCATGTAGATTGAAAGGCATACTTGTAAATATATTAGTGTTAGCTGTGTAAAGAACTACTGAAGTTAATCTACTTAGAATAAGCCACTCCTTCATTTTGTTGAATAATGAATTATGTTTTTGGGTTTTTTTAGCATATTGTTTTTATCATCAAAAATAATCATTCTGCCTCCAACACGTTGAGATTTGTTAGAGAATGTGCAGAGTAAACTATACATACTGGACAAATTTATAATAATAAAAATATGTAATGATGCAGCAGAGAGTGAGATATGTGAAATGAATCTAGTCTTGTTTCAGCTCACTCAAGATAGTTGATTTTATATGCTGACCTTTGTTCGTCTCCGTCTTTCGCCAGTTGCCTCAACTCCGTGCTTTCACAGGAGTGAACCTAGGTTTTTGAGCTAACACCACTTTTGACCTTAACTCTGATTATTTCTTCTAGTATGCTAACTGCATTTGTCTTTTCCTGTCAGTGCCAGTGCCTCTTTGAAGAGCCTATCCCAGTATCTCAGCTTCCATGTGGAACTTTGTACAGGCTCCTTGTGGCTACTGCTGTAGCTACTCTCATTCAGCCAGACCAAATTTTAGCCACCCCTGGAGGACCTTCTCCAGTCCAACTCTTCCATCTTTAAAGGTCTTAAATTATTTAAAATATGATGAACTGAGCCTTTCCTAGGTCTCTATCTACCTTTCCTTTAGGAGGCATCTGATTTTCAAAATATGTATTGACTATGAAGACGTGAGAAGAAATTTGGAGGGCAGAAAGCACATCACAAGGAAGGAAGTACTATTGGAAACATTTTAATTTACAGGGACTAAATCACTAAACACTGAAAGGTGTTGGCATGGCCCAAGAGTTTCAGTAGATCTTGTTTTATGCCTCCCATTCTTGTTTCTTTGGCAGTTATCATCATCAACAGGTGTCTATCCATCCTTTCAGACTGACCAATGAATTCACGGGACAAAGATTTTTCTTATGGTAGTTATAATACTGTGCTTACTATTTGTTGGGCATCAGATCATTGCCAAAGACATACATGACTTTCCTCGACACATTTTCCCCAATAAGGCTTTGAGGACATCCATATACTGTTCAGCAGACATCCAGTGGAACCTGTATCTATGTAAACATGAACTACCTTTCTTTGTAATGCAAAGCCAGGTCAGTTTATTGGACAATAAAAAGTCCAGGTTGGATGGGGCTTTCAGCAACCTGGTCTTGTAGAATGTGTCACCGCCCATGGCAGAGGGTTTAGAACTAGATCAACTTAAGGCCCCTTTCAACACAAAGAATTGTACGATCAGGATAGTCTAATATATCTTGTCAATGATGTCGTTTAAAAATTCAGAACTCTTCAGCCAGGACCAGAACACAGTCTATTACTTGATTTAGAGAGGAGATTTGGTGACTTTTTTCCCCTCAATTGCTTTTTCTAGTGTTTTTACTCAAGCAGCTGTACATATACCAGCTTTAATGTCAGTTCCTCCAGAACTGCAGTAAGAAATGCATTCAGATTGCAGATTAGATTTTATTTTTTTCTTAATTACCAACTCCTAAATCCAGGTAGTTATCTCTGTGAGGGTGGTAGGGACTCCTTTCATCAAAAGAGGGATAAGGGTAAAACATTTAGCATGTAAAATCACATAGGCCTGATTCTGGTTTTAAGAGAAATGAGCAATTTGAAAGATGACACATACCACCTCCATTTTAAAGCACATGAATATTTCTGTTTCCATATTTTCTGAAATAATTTTGTTTCTCTGTCCCCAGATGTCAGCATTCCTCTTCTACAGTCATTATCCCCAGCTTTCTCATTTTTACTGTTTTTTCAATTGTTGAAATCTCCCTTGACTTCCTTCTCATCTTTTCTATTCAGTCAGGCTGAGCTGTCTCATAAATCATCCTCCCAATAGTGTATTCTCTGGTTTTATGGCTTTCAGAGCTAGAGGCTTGCTAATGTGACATAAGTGGTTAAAAAGCATATCACTTACTTACAAAAAATAAGATGTGAATGAAACCAGGGAAGACAGCTCTTCATTTGCAACATGCAAAAAGTTTCAGTGGTAGATACCATGATTCCATGAACTTCAAGATACTCTACTAGACAGACTGGAATTATAGTATTTAACTCACTTCATGTGCCCTGCTTATCCAAGGCTGAATATAGGTTAATTCAGAGAAAAATTTGGCCAAACTTAATTTTAGAAGAGGAATTTTAATAAAGTAAGTCATTAAAAACTCACTTCAAGCAATGGTGAATTCTTTCACAATATTAACTGTCACCGCATATACAAAGGTGGTCATGTTTAACAATCATATTCCAAATTACTTTTGAGTATGCCAAACCACAGAGCTAATACTCTACACTTAGCACTGATGGAGGAGAGTGTTGGTTGTCTTGAGACACCACGGTTGAGGGGATGAAGCTTAAGAGCTTATTGGCAACAGAAATTGGAACTGAAGTAATCTTGCCTTTCTTCCTTGCCCTTTCTCCAGAAAGAAATGTGGAGTTGTTTGTCTTGTGTATTTGGGAGAATGTGCTGCCTGTTTACAGTCTGTTGTGCTTATCTTGGCCTTGGTCTAGCATTTTTTTGTTGCCTGGATGCCTCTTATTGCCAGCTTGTTTTGGTTTCAGCTGGGATAGAGTTAATTTTCTTCTAGTAACTGCTGTAATCATGTGGTTTGGATTTAAGATGAGAGTAATTCTGATAGCACAGGGGTATTTTCATTACTGCTGAACAGTTCTTGCAGTATCAAGCCCTTTTCTGCCTCTAACCCCACCTCACCACATCCAGGACAGCTGACCCCAATGGACCAAAGGGATATTCCATACCATATGGCATCATGCTCAGAATAGAAAGCTGAAGGAAACCTGGACAAGGGGCTGCTGTTCAGGGCTATAATGAGCATCAGTTGGTTGGTGATGAGCAATTGTTTTTCATTTTCATCACTTGGTTTTTTTTCTGTTTCCTCTCTCTTTTTTGTTTTTGGTTGCTTTGGGGTTTTTTCATCTTTTTTTCCTTTTTTCCCCTTATTACTATTATTATTGTTATTGTTATTGTTATTGTTATTGTTATTGTTATTGTTATTATTTTATTTACATTATTAAAGTGTTTTTACCTCAACTCATGAGTTCACTTACCTTTACTCTTCTGATTTTTTTTCTCAATCCCACCAGGGTCATAAGCAGCTGTGCGGATCTTAGTTGTAAACTGAGGATAAACCACAACATAATTATATCCTTCTTTCTTTGCTTCTGTGAGTATACTATTGTCCACATGCACATGTAATATTGTATCTGACTATACTTTCAGTATGTTACAAAATACTTAAAATACTCTTGTTAGTCACACAACTTCAGTATGCTTCCAGTTGAGTTCAAGGTAAGCTCATTTTAATTATATATTTTCATTAGTACTTACATTTTTTCCCATGTTACAGGTTTCTGATTTGGCTACAACTGGAAAGATAGTGCCCTCCTGATCAGAGAATAAGCATAGCTAGGAAGGGTACCGGAATAGATAAAAAAGCAAGAATGTTATAACTCAGCATCTCCTTAATTATAGAAGCAAATAGGAAGATATTATAAATAACTTTGGAATTAAGTTCTGAATAAGAAAGGACAGGCTCACAAACTTCTTCAGTCTCCAACAGACTTTTTTTTTCATTTGCCTGCAGGAGGAAAATAAAATGTAGCTTATAAATAAAAGCACTTTACAGTGATTGATTGAAGTTGCCAGAGAGAATTTGATTTTAAAAGTACTATTCCCACTTTAACTCTCACGATCAAAGGAGTGAACTATGCCTTGTTACATATTTCAAGCCACACTCTCTTGCTGGTTTAAATCAGTAGAAATAAATTGGTAACTACATTTCCACAATAAAATGTCCAAAACACTTCCAAAACAAACAGCAAATCCTGTCAACCCAGGAAGCAATCATGCTTTGGATCCGGATATTTTAATAGCAAGTTTGTTTGCAGAGGATTTACACTGTACAGTTCAGGACCAGGCAAGGGTCTATGAAGGAGATCTAACCCAGTGTCCTCGATCTGCAGAAATCACCAGTGAAAGTGCTGTCACAGCAGTATTTTGAACTTTACAAAGATGACTGCTGTGGCTTGACCGCTAATCTCCCTTTGTTTTCTTCTTTCAAAAGCTCAGTTAGCCAAAAAGGAGACATTAAGAAAAACTATTAAGCAAGAAATGGGACTAAAAATCCTCAGTCTATATTCAGCCACCTAAATAAACAAATATTTCAGTCTTGGAATGTGTTGAGTTCCTGCATGTTCCACTGCTGAATTACCACCAATTTTGCATGACTGGCATATATCAGCTAAAAAAACCTCATAAAACCAAACAACCCCCAAACTCTTCCTTGAGGGTGTTTTAATCAGTAAGGTAAGTGATGAAGAAAAATAATGCTAAGGAATTTTTTTTGTCACTGAAATAATATAATAGATTGTGGGTTTCATTTTTTTAAACATAGCTGTAGGTATGATTTTATTAATTTTGGGAGACAAATGTTGAGTTTATTGAAAAATGTCACTTTTTAATTAACTTCTAATGTTGTAAAAACAATATTTCTTATTAGCTTTGCTAATTTAGTGCACACAAGACCAAACTAATCAGTTTTGCAATTATTTGTCTTATAATTTTTATTAGCTCGTGAATCTCAGTTATCCTATTCTTGGTGTATCAGTTATTTTAGCAATACCAAAAACCTGGTTTTTCTGGCTATGCTGTCATTGTAAGAAAATCTTAATCAACTTTAGAATGGTTATGGTAAAAAGTCAAAAACTGCAATTCACCAAAACTATGTATCTGAATTCTGAAACCAATTTTATACTCCAAAGAAGATGTTTTGCCAAATCAATGTTTTTTTCCTGTAGCATGCTGCCTCTATTTGACTTGCAAGGGCACTCTTTCACTTTCCAGAAATGCAAAAACAAATTAATATTCAAGGCAGAACTGAAATTATCAAAAATATTGAAGTGTAAAACCAGCTTGCCAAACTACCCAGAAAATACATAGAAATGTGTCCACCATGGAAATTAAATGTTCTGTCCATACAAAATGCTTTTTAAAGAGTCTGGAATTTCACCCATGTATGGAACACCAGTAAATGCAAATGAAGGACATAATAAAATCATGGAATCATAGAGTGATTTGGGTTGAAAGGGACCTTAAAGATCATCTAGTTTCAAGCCCATCTGTGGGCTTCTGAATTATTTTTCTCCATTCACAACAACATAATCTGTCCTCAAACAGAGTTATACTGCGCTTAAAAAACTGTCGATTAAAATATGACTTCATTTGTTTCTTTTTCCTATAATGCAATCCATTCTCATTTATCTTAATCCATGAGACAGTCATTCAGGAATTATCTTTAATGTTAAATGTGGCTAGGATCATAAACTGCTGGTATCACTGTTATTCCTGATATGTTAGCGGGAATATCAAATCCATAACATTTAATCAGTTTCTCAGAGAGCATCTCAGTTTCCATTTCCATTGAACCAGACTTCAAATCAGTTAAACCAGAAAACATCTCTATTATTCCCTGAAAGTTAATGCATTTTTCAGTACATTATTGGGAGATATGAAGACATTTAAGATGGCATATCAAGTGGAAAAACAGGAGAAACTATGGGAAGGTTACAAGACAATTTATAGCCGGAACAGTTTTTAATTTCTTCAGTTTTCTGCAATAACCTGTTTTATTTGCTTCAGAAATGCTGCTGGTTTTCAAGTGGGTAGACAAAATCAAAGCATAGTTAGAAATGCAATAGAGTGAAAATCATTTATCTTTCTAGGAACTTAAAGCTAGAGTTTCATACTTCATTTGTTCAGAGCATGAAGTGGCTCACTCAAACATTGGAAATGCATGTGTGAACACTTTCTCACTAGTCCCTAATTCTCTTATTGTACATGAATAAAAGTTCAATATTGTCTTCTTTTCAGTGTAATTTTTTTCTTGGGCATATACATGAGTTTTTGTGAAGCAATTTTTTTTCCTTGTATATACCAATGAGTCAATTTGTTAATTAATCTTGAGAAATGAGAGACATTTTTCACCCTATCATTTATTAGCCCATATCTCCAAACCTGCTTTTCTCCAAAAAATTATTAAATTCAAGAAATGTACCACTTAAGAAACTAGTATCACAGTGGCTCAAATTCCGTGTATTTTACTGAAAATACTTCATTGCAGAAATATTTTAAGAACTATGTCAAATTTTGTATGCTTTTAAAAAGATGAAAAAGAATCAAGAATGCATATCATTTACATGAAAAGATGTTTATGTTAAGTAATTTGCACAGTATTTCATATTTACAGAGTCACAGAATCAAGTCAGCAACAAAAAATCTTTCTGTTCCCTATTTCGTATTTTCAATTGCATACCAAGGCCTATGACTTAGAAGAGTTCCTTTTATAAATCCTTACTGTAATTCCAGTGGTTTAGCAGGGGTGCTGTAGATATAATTATCTGTGACCTCAAGGCTGGTGATAATCTGGGGAATTAAAAAAGGAATATGTTGCATCTGTTTTGAGAAGTTTTAATGATTTGAAAAGCATAATTCATAAGATAACTGCAGTTTCCTAATTTTTTTGTATAGATTTAAATTTGTACTAGCTTCATCTGCATGTCAGAATTAAGTCACACCTTAAAATAGCAAAATTACAGAACACAACTTTTTGAAAGCTACATCCTTGCAAAGCTGACATACAGCTCACCATACAGACACAGAAAATTAAAAAATGGGTATTTTTACCTCTGGCAACATTGCTTCCTTCTCTCTTTTAAATGTTTTTAAAAACACATTAGAATTTATTTCGTCAGCTGGAAGGAAAACAAGATACGTTAAGGTATCTAAAAAGGCATCAGGCAATCAAGTTTAGGAAGTTAACCCCACTCTTTTAATACAAAATTATTTATTTATTTATGTATTGGAAAAACAAAACAAAGAAAACAAACAACAACAGCAACAACTAAAAAGAGACATTGAATGTAAGGTTTTGCCTTAGCTTAGCTCAGGAAAAGTTAAAAAGGATTTTTCACCTATTTATGTTGGAATTGTTACTTCATTGCCTTTACTTCCTCAGCCATCAAAAATTCATACATATAGTTAAACAAATGCACATACACACTCACTTTATAAAATCAGTCCTAGTGAAAAGGCTTTGAAAAGAAATTGTTCTTCCATTTTCCAAAATAAGTCTTAAACATATAGTTTAAACACAGATAACTTATATACTTCAGATAGGGAGGAAGTGCACATACCGCTGATAAATAAATTACACTTGGAGTCCTGGATTTATAATTTTTGCATATTACTTTCCTCATACTCGCTTCTATACTCATGCTTCCAAATCTTAGAACAAAGTTGGCTTTGACATTTATCAAGGAGAAAAGTGAAATAAAATAATAAGTAGGATAGGATTATAGGCTCTCATAAATGAAGAACGCATCTGTGGGAATGGGTGCTGCACACTGAGTTGTAATACAGCTCATTACTGGAATAGAGTGCATTACAGTGGGAAAAAAACCTGTTTGAAATTATGCCTTTCAGAGAAGCTTTCATAAAAATTTTCAGAAAAATAGCTAATGAGGGTGTTGGACAAGCACTTAGGACTGCTAAAGAAGAAATCAAGAGGTGTATTTTCCTCTGAGATCTAAAGCAAGAGTCTTTGAAGGAAAGCATGTCAAATAGTGCTTAATGTGTAAGTACCCCACATGATTCCATGAAAAAATGGGGTACCTTGTCAAAATAAAAAGAAAAGACTAACAGATAAACCTTCTGAAACATCAGATGGCAGGTGGTGAATCTCTAACCTGGACCAATAATGGATGAAGAGCTGGGAAGTGGTATGAGGGACAAGAAGCTTCTAATTATTTTGTGATTTGCTTTAATTTAAATCAGACTTTAATTTGTTGTCACAACAGATTAACAGTGGCTGCACAAACAAATGTAATGAATTCAGGGTGCTTCAGAGCCAAAGGCTAAACCTGGAGTTATTGTTGGCATGTGCTTTCTTCATCTCTCTGGCATGGGTAAGATTTGTTTCTTTTTTCTATTCCTTTTTTTCCTTCCCAGAGAAGTCAGTGATTTAAAGCAAACTAATGAGAAATAAATAAAATGAAGCAAGCTTCAACTTAACATGGGATTTGTATTTGTGTGGGTATTTCAAAGTAATGCCATAAGCAGCTGTGCCTTATTCCATTTATTTATTTATTTCTGATTGAGCTAAGAGAAAAACTGTTCTCCACCATAGCACTGATTTGGACCTAATCTGGAATAGCCTTTTTATTAATATTGTACTAAACCCCAGGAAATGATGCCATAGGCCACATATTAGTGCCAAAATACATATGAAGTCAGTTGATTCTATTTATTAAGACCATACCAGGCCTTTGACCTCCTTACAGTGCACAAACATTAGGCCAGCTGGCTTACAGACATTCTTTTATACTAAATCTGCACACTCATATCTGTTAGCGACTTTTCATTTCAACACGTCACAAGGAGTACCAGAACTGTAGCTGTGGTTTATATGGTTATATTTAGACTGCATGACTGGCCAGTAGAAGTACATACTGTGTCATTTTCATGCGTTCATTAGTGGTGGCTGATAACAGCCATAACGCTTCTTTCAGGCAGATAAATCACATTGAACTGAGAACCTGGAAATGATCAGATTAAGAATTAACTCTGAACACCCCTCTCACTATATAGCACAGAAATATTTAATTTGGCAGGAATTTATCACTGAAAAAAAAGTCATCTGAGTGCAAAAGCATTTATGAATGTAGTTTCAAAAGCTTGAATAGGCACAAATCCCTTTCTGAGGTGCAAGTATAGGCTAGAGGTGTTACTGATTTTCAAAGCGATTACTTGAATCTGTAATGAAAAGGTGCAAAGTTACTTTCTTTAGTAGACATAACCCACATTTTCTAAGCCCATCAGGTTCTGCAAACTGCAAACAAATGCAATCTGTTTATTTCATGAATAGCCTGTCTGTTCACAACCTCAAGGTCTCAACAGAGACCAAATTCAAAACATTTTATTACCATTCATATTCCTTCACTAATTCTCCAAGCCTATGTGGGAAGGTATCGTATTCCATTCTGGGGCTGAGTATGTAGTGCATCTCTATAATTAGCTTTTGTCATATATTGGGCATAAATGGCAGACTTTTGGGAGCAGGGTGAACTCTGTGGAAGAAGGCAGTGAACTGCCCTCTGCCAGTCCCATAAGATTCCCTAAGGCTGTGAACCAGGCCAAAAAAGATCACTGAACATCAGAAATTCAACGAGGCAGAGGAATTTATTGCGCTTCCACTCAAACATATTTAGAAAGTGCCGTGGATGTGAGGCACAGGAGGCATGGCTGGAGCCACCACCTTGGAAAGAGATTCTCGACAATGGAGGAGACACCTCTGAGTCAAATTTTGCCATGGGTAATGTACCCCAAGGCAGGGTCACTGTTAAGGGACCACAGACTGTAGAGGACCCTTGCTGGGACAGGGACACCACCAGGAGCGCAACAGCAGGTGAACTATACCAGGATAGGGGAGTATTTTGATGAGCAAGAAGTGGTGGAAGAAAATAAATAAGAAGCAAGGAAGAGCAGAAAGAAACCATTAAGTGCAAACCTCAACCTCCTATTCTGCCTGTTTTATGGAAGGGATTGAAAGGGACTGAGTATGACATATAGACCATAATATTTCTGCAGTCAGAGTTATTAGGCATTCCTGTGAATGGATAAAAAGATCAACATGCAATTCTTCTGAAACAGTCTCCTTCCTTTTATAGAATTGAAGTCAAAATATGAGGCAGTGAACAAAAATAAAAATTGGTTCATAATAACTGGATAATAATAGGATGCTAAATCTCTATGCTATGATAAACCTTTGTCATGTAGAGCACTGAGTCTGCCGATTCACAGAGAGGAGGGGATTAGATGATGTTTTTTGTTGTTTACATATTCTAAGATTTTGGGATCCCTAAAGGAATTCACAAACTCCGTTTAAGTCTTCTTTAAATCTTTGCCACTGTGACCTACTTTAAACCCTTCTTGTAAAGGGAATGTTAAAACAGGGAACATCAAGGCCATTTGCAACTTCAGTGTAGAAAAAGAAGGCACTCAGTAGTTTTCAAAAACAGGTAGAGTACAGCCCTTGTTTCTAGCAATGCATTAAGTTTTAAATGCATGTTCTGAATAAGTAGTTTACATAAGGCAGCACAGGTTTAGAACTTCAAGTTTTTCTTTAAGATTGGCTTTTTTCTTAGTAATAAAATGGACCACTGCTTCTAGGAAGTCTTACACTTGCAATTAAACAATTTAGATCTTATTTTTCCCTCCTCCTTGTTAGTGCTGTTCCACATGGGGGAATGAAAAAATGCCTTATTCTTGTGATGACATTATAGGATTTAAATTACTCTATGTTAACAGAAATTCACGGAAATGAGTGCAGTCACTTTTGATTTACAGAAGTAGAAAAGGAAGATAATTGAGCCTTTGGTTAATGGTGTCCTAGCTCTGACCAAGATTTTCTGCTCCAGAGTTATGTCCAGGAGTTTTCTTAAGGTGCACTCTTAGCAATGAGAATTTCTGCAGTGCCAAAACCAGCTAGTTAAGTAATAGGAATCAGCAAAAAAATTCAAGATTCAATGCTGGAAAATGTTTTTGCTTCCACTTCTAAATGTCAGCAACTCTAAGCTAAGTGTGTTGGTCATTGTTTAAATTAAATTTCTTCCAACAGGACCGAGACTTCAATTTTAAACTAGTATTGTCTTCCTCAACTTTCCTTCCTCAGTGCCGGAAGAAAAATCAAAGATTATGAGACCTTTGCATCCTGTAGGGAAAACAGTCATGCCTGAATATCCAAAGTATTAAAAACATTGCAGGTAGATCTTGAAACACAATATAATATAATGTCTTTACGACATAGAAATTTCTGTTCATTGACAAAATATTTCAATGAATAGCTGAAAATATGAACATTAAAAAAAGAATTGGTTTATACTTGAAATTCCAAATAATAATTATGTATTTATATTTTTATATTTATATATAAACTATTTCTACTTTAAGGTGTATACCTATTTATACTTTAAGGTGTAGAAAGCTCCTTAACACTATTTATACTCTAAGGTGTAGAAAGCTCCTTAACATCTGCATGAACTGTGAATCAGGAGTTATGATGTGCTGCATTCAATCTGTGGACCCTTCCAAATCCTAGATTAGTGAGAATCCTGTTTTCTTCACTGTAGAGGTGTAGTTTGCAGAACAAATTCAAGCAGCTTTCCCATCTTGTGTCCCTCTGCTTTTCTACCCTTCCTAAAAGATTTAGGAATCCTAAAGGATTTAGGAAAGGGGAATTTTTTAACTGTAAGAGTGGTGAGACACTGGAATAAGTTGCCAAGAGAGGTTAAGTGCCCCAACCCTGGCAGTGGTCAAAAGCAGGCAGGATAAGGCCTTGAACTAGTGGGAGGTGCCCCTGTCCGTGGTAAAAGGGTTAGGATTAGATGATATTTAAGGTTCATCCCAGCCCCTTAACATTCTATGGTTCAGTGATTCTGTGGTGGTATAATTCTAGGATTTGATGGGAGATTTAGAAGTCCAACATAGAAAATTGTAAGGAGAAAGCCATAAGTAATGGTAAGCAGAAAGTAATAATAGGCTACAAGTGCATTTTCAACGGTGAAGCAGAGGATTCCTGTCCACTTTTCATCTCTCACATATTCTTGTACATCCAGCTTAATTCTGAGGTGATATCACTGTGCAGTTTCCACTTCTGTTTTCCAATACAGACATATCCTAGACTAACAGAAATCAGTGTAAATGAGATCTGGTCTTTGGTATGGAACATCATGATCTCAGGTTTTACAAATACAGATAACCTTAGACATATGCATTCTTTTGAACCTTTCGATGAATTATTGTCAGTAAAGGTTCTATTTACACTGTTGGACTGCTTTTGGGTCATGTAAAATTAATGCAACATGAATTGTAGATCTTTTCTGACAGCCATGAGAAAAAACAACCACATTCTGAGATACTTCAGACCTCAACAGCTACGTTTTTCTGGAATTCCCTGCTGCCTCTAGACAACATTAAATTTATTGCTAATAGTGGAAATGTTCATTTGTCCTTTAAGTGTAAGTAGCAAGGGAGCGTGTTCTTCATTTCCCACCTTAATACCATTCCCTTGAGCCCTCCCCAGCAATCAAAGGTGTGTACACTCTCATAAGAGAAACAAATAGAAATCCATTCCTTAAACTCTTCCTTTTGAAAAATTTCCAGTGAAGATACAAACTGTATTTTAGAACATCAAGAAACAGTGTAGGAGAAAAAAGAAAATCAAATAAAACTTTAAAAAAGGCTGTTCAGTGAATCTGAGAGCATCATTTTGATATTCTCTCTACCTTGTTATAAATTTATCCGCATTGAATGACGCCTTAGATGTTTGCTCCATTGGGTATTCATATCATACCTCACCCTTTGCTTACTTATGGCTAGTACATCTTTATATTCTTCTTGAATGAATGAATGTGAGAGAAATGGCTTCCTAAATAAAGTTATTTCAAGATAAAATGTTATATATATATGTACTTCTGTTCACATTAATGAATATTACAGATTTACTCTCTTCTGCATTAATTAATTTGTTGTTTCTTTTGTTATGAAGACTTTAGAAAATCTTCAAGTTGGTAAATATTTCAAGGATTCTCTGCTGCATGAGGTTGAAAACAGTCTAAATTTGGCATTTTCTTTACTATTTATTTTGGCAGAGAGAAATAAGCATAGCGTTTATACTCTAATGTTAAAAAAATTTGAGGAATTTCTTTCAACAGTGAATGATGAGTTTATTAAAATAAGAAAAATGGTACTGCCCTACAATTGTTCTTTGTATGTAGAATGATGAAAGAAGTTAACAGTCTTTTCATACATGCTTTCAACAGAGCTAGAGAAGCTCTGAATAGAATTTCATGTGATGTAAATCCTGTTGTAAGATATGATAACGTGGTGCAAAAAAGCCCTCTAAAACTTCAGTGGCTCTCTTTAAAAGGGTGACTTTTTAAACTGACAGGTGAAATGGGTAATTAACAGCCTGCAATGTTAAATAAATGAAGAGGTTCAGAACTGAAATGTGTGCTGGAAAAAAGGACAGGAATCCCTTCTGCTGGTTATTCCTATGAAGCATATGTGGTAACACGCACTTAAGTATAAACATTTCCGCTATAGTCAATAGGGAGAATTTCATTTCTCCAGATTAGATTCATTCTTTCCACATATGATTAAGCTCCTAAATTTCCGGCATTTGAAGCCTGGTAAGAGTAATCCAGGCTCAGGTCAATGAAATTAACTTCTTTTATCTTTAATGCAGATTAGCACTTGTGAGAACAAAGTGCAAAAGTGCCAACAGCTTTTTCTGGGGCCCTTGCCTGTGTTTTCGTTAAGCTATCAGACTAAGCCTGTTCTTGTGAGAGCAGGTAACCTTACTGAGATGAAAACACTAATAAAATCTCTTACTTTTATTGTTCCTGAATATCTAGACAGTGGTATTTATTGTTTACATTGCTATCCATGTTTTTTTAGTTTCCTCTAAGCTTCTGTGTTGCCTAGCAATTTTATTAAAAACTCTGAATAATGCATGAGTGTTTGTATACAACTTACAACCTCAGTAGGTTGTATTATATTAATATATGCACTGTAAACCTTTCCAGCTCAAGAAGTATTTGATTATCAAATCATGAAGCTGGTGAATACACATGTAATCAGATAGAGTAATAGCCTTCTACATATAAAATAATGATAATATTTTGCACTTTGAGAGTAACTACTGTCTGTGGACCTCAAACATTTCATACCTATTAACAATTAAACCTTCACACCTCTGTACTGCAAACAATCCATGCAATTTTTTCTATCTGTTGCCATACATAACCACACCTTGAGTACTGTTTTCAGTTTTGGGCACCACAGTATAACAAAGATAATAAATTATTAAAGAGCACTGAAAGGAGGATAAGGATCATAGTGAATGAAGGGCCTTGAGGGGAAGCCGTATGAGGAGTGGCTGTGGTCATTTGGATTGTTCAGCTTGGAGGAAACCGAGGGGAGACCTCATTGCAGTCTACAGCTTCCTTGTGAGGGGAAGGGGAGGTGCAGACACTGATCTCTGCAGTGACCAGTGACAGGACCTGAGGTAATGGCATGAAGTTGTGTCAGGGAAGGTTTAGGTTGGATATCAGGAAAAGGTTCTTCACCCTGAGGTTATCTGAGTACTGGAGCAGGCTCCCCAGGGAAGCACCAGCCTGACAGAGTTCAAGAAGATTTTGGACAATGCTCTCAGGTACATTGCGTGACTCTTGGGGCTGTCCTGTGCTCAACAGGTGTTGAGATTTGATGATCCTTGTGGGTCTCTTCCAGTTCAGGATATTCTATGATTCTATGATATGTATACAAAATGCAATACATTAGCAGCTCAATGCCTCATATATGTAGAGCACAGCTGGACCATGTTATCAAAACTGGAATGATTTGGTGACTTATCTCATCAACAGTTAATATTGCCACAATGTTTTTGTTTATCAAATCATTTCAGTGCAAGATAGTCTCATTCGTGACTAATTCTAAGGATTTCTCACCTCATGTCACCTCAGAACTAAATATTGTAATTAAGCCACAGTGAAATGGAGCTTATGTATTCCTTCAGTTATTAGAGTGCTAATCATGGGTCTTATAGAACGGGACATTAGAGCTTTGGAGAAAATAATGTAACATAACCTGACATGGTAGAGCTCTATTCCAAACAGGGATATATATTTTTTTTCTTTTTTTTTCTTTTTTCTTTTTTCTTTTATTTTTTGGTAAATATTAACTATTTACTGAACAGCATATTTAGCTGATTTTCTAGATATCTAGAAAAAAATCAACCTTTTTTTAAAAAAATCATTATATAATCACAGCTGTGTAGCATATAAAAATGGGAATTGTACACATTTAACATCTGAAATTACTCCAGTTGATATAAATATTTGCGTAGTCTTGGGGCATCAACAGGACTACTTTGTAAGAATTGCTTTGTTGACAGAAGCAGTATAAACAAGATTAGGTGTGATGATGCACAACTGTATGCAGAGGGACCAGTTTAAATAGATTGTAAATCAATCTCATAATGCATTAAGTAAACCAGGAATAATTTGGGATGGTGATGTAGGAAAAGAGTCTTCACAGGTTCATTGTTTGGCAGGGGAAATGAACATTCAATGAATTACAGGAAAAAAGGGTTTCTATAATTTTGAGACATTTTAGCTTGTTCCTATGTCTAGCAAAGCACATGCTACAGAAACAGTATATTAATCTGATGCCTTCAAATTTTATATTTTTCAAATCCTGTACTGCTTAGCGTGTAACTCTGAAGTTTTGTGTGGCCTATTAATTACTGTTCTCTCATGCTGGTTAGACATAAAAAGCCTCTCTAAGTTTGCTCTTCAAGGACACTGGGCCCCAAAATGTGTAAACTAAAGCCTAGGGCAGGGGCAAACTTGGGGTATTTACATCATTAACTAAGGCTATAATTGGAAAATTAACCCTGATACGCAAATAGGCCAAACTTGTAAAAGTGTGAAGAACTTGTGACCCAGGGTCCATCTTAGGTGTAGCCTTTTGGCTACCCAGGGTGTACCTTTGAAGGCCTTTCGAATAAATACCTACCTTTATTCTCTTATTCTTGTCCAGTCTCTGTTTTAGGTGGCCACCTCAAGGCATCAGATTTTTGGCAACCATGAAGGGACGACGAGGCTTCTAGAAACCTTCTGGACTGAGAAAGATCCAGCTTAGCTCCACCTGCTCCACTGGCACTTCGGGGAGGGGCAGTTGCCACAGTCCAGGAGGCAGCAGCGCCCAAGAGCCCAAAAATTCTCCAGATTCAGCGCAGAGGTATGGGAGTAAGTGAATAAAGGTGGTATTTTGTTATTAGTACCTGGGTTGGGTGTTAAGAGATCTCTTGAGTTTTGTTTGGGTACTCGAGAGGGTCCAAGGGGGTTTTAGTTCATTTTCTCAAAAAAATTGATTTATAATTAATTAATAGTGTAATGTTTAAAAATGTGTGAATTGTGTAAAATCCAAATGAGAATTCATAGCACTCTTCTGTCCATATTTCCTGTTTAGTTATTTGCACAAAGTGAGATAATGGGAATTTTTTTACAGCTTTTGTTTCTTAAACATTACACTATTAATTAAATATAAATCAATTTTTTGGGAAAAAAGTGAACACAGGAAACTTTTTATCACAAAAAATTACTTCCAGTATCACTCAAATCATTATCAATATATTTTTCATTACTTGTTTATAGCAACTTTGTTCCTGAGAAAAATTTTATCCATAAAAACCCTAAAAAACATTTAAAAAGCCATTAGAACTAAACAGCATAAGAGAATTCATATATTACTGTGCCAAATATCTATTGGTTATTTGAAATAAAAACTATGATTAAAACACCTACATAGTTATTGAAGAAAATAAAATGCACTGTGCAGGTCATACAGATTAGTGTTTAATTCCACTTCATCCATCACACATTTGCTTCTGAATGCTGAGTGATGCCACAGACCTCTCAGTTTGTGACTGTGAATGTCTTAAATTCATTAAACCTAATTCATTTATTCTGTGTAACAGTAACACTGATGAGCCTCACAACATACACATATAGCTTAAACTTTTATCTGTGGTTGTCCCCTCTAACATACACTTAAAATACATGAAGAACAAGCTCAGCTTTGGCTTACTCAGTCTTCTGTGCCCAGTAACAATAATTTTAAATAAAATTTCACAGTGAACCACACAGCAGAATTCTTAAAGACCTCCTGAAGAGACAAGTTTGAAAATTAAACTAAATTTGTCCTTATTATGAGATGACAAAGCATTTAGTTGAAAACTGAAAGTTCAGCAAATGTGTTTGCCAGAGAATTCAGCTGTGCTAAAAAGCTGTCAGCCTCTTACTCGCTACACTCTACACTCTTTGCAAAATTCACCTGGGAGAGCAGTGAAGTTACAACACTAAAAGGCTCTACAAATTCTCAGCTTTTGTACTGTACCCATAGGGTCGGCTGACAGTTCAGCATGCTTTAGAGGATTTTCACATGAGGTTTTTCTGTGTTCTCTAGGTGAGAGTGAGAAGTGGAATGATACTTTGCAGGGAATTAAAAGAAGACAGAGAAGAATCCCTGTCTACCATTAGACTGTATAAATCAAACCCAGTATTTAGAACAGTGAAAATGTCAGTGTTTTTAAGCTGGAGAAGAGAGGACAGATGGATACCAGTTTTATAGGCTCAACTTTGCTAGTGGCAAAATTTCAATTATTAGTAGTCAGACCACTGAATAAAGCCATTTGCAAGCAGAGGAGGACTTTTCTTCAAGATTCCTTTGACTAGACAGATTTTTCCTTTTTTTTCTGTTATGTCTCAATTAAACTCCTTCAAAAAACGTGTACAAGCACTCTGGAGTACTGTGAGCTTTCTGAATGTATAAAAGATTTCTTCAAGAGCTTTGATGTAATTTGTAAGCTTTCAAAGGTAAGATTTATGTTATTATAATCTTCTTCAAGGCAAAATGACACTAGAGTTACCTTGTTCATGTAAAGTTATAGGGTATTATGATAACAGACATGAGCATAAGACACAAAACAGAAAAATAATCAGAAGTATATTTAAAAACTAATACAAAAAATAGAAATATAAACCAGAAATAAAATTAATAGACATAAACAGTGGAAATAAAATATTTACACCAATTTAAAAGGTACTAAAACTAATAGTATTGCATAGATTTTCGGTAAAATATTACATAATAAAAAATGTTATTTTTGATACTTATTCTATAATCTTAAGCATGTTTCCATATTAATAAAACTGGAGATTCTTTTGTATAGGCACCAACACATATAGAATCACAGAATCATATAACCATAGCATTGTTTGAGTTGGAAAGACGCTCCGAAGTTCCCTGAATCCAACCTCTCAGCCATGTGCAGTGGTATCTTTCACTAGATCAGGGTGTTCAAGGACAAATCTTGAACACTTGCGATGACTGGGCACCCACAGCAACACTTCCAGTTATGGGTCTCTAGGCAACCTGTTCCAGTGCCTCATCACTCCCAAAACAAAAAAAATTCTTCTTTATGTCCAGTCTAAATCTACCCTCTCTCAGCTTAAAAACAGTGCACCTTTTCCTGTCACTACAGCCTCCAGTAAAAAGCCTCTCTCTGTCTTTCTCAAAACATCCCTTTATATACTGATAGGCCACAATAAGGCTTCCCTGGTGCTTCTCTTCTTCAGCCTGAACAAGCCCGACTCTCTCAGCCTTTCCTCACAGGAAAGGTGTTCAGACCCTCCTCTGGAGCAGCTCCAACAGGTCCATATCTTTTTGTGCTGGGGATCCCAGAGCTGGACACAGCTGGAACACCCTCCAGGTAGGATGTCATGAGAGCAGAGGAGGAGAAAAATCACCTTTCTTGACCTGCTGCCCATGTTTTGTTTATTTTTTCCAGCTCAAAATGTGATTGGAACTCTGGATTGTAAGTGGGCACTGCTGGCTCATATTTAACTTTTCATCTACTGATATCCCCAAGTCTCTCCAGGTCTGCTCTCAATGTATTCACCACTCAGTCAGCACTGATATTGAAGATTGCCCCATCCCAGGTGCAGGACTTAGCCTTGCTTAGCTTCCTGAAGTTTATATTGTCTTCTTCTTCAGGCCTGTGAAGGTCCCTCTGGATGGCCTGTCTTCCATCTAGGGTATCAGCTGCGCCACTCAACTTGGTGTCATGTGCAAACTTGCGGGGAGTGCACTCAGTCCCACTGTCTATGTGCCTGATAAAGATATTGAACAGAACTAGTCCCAACAGGGACTGCCAAGGGACACCCGTTGTGACTGATCTCCATTTGGACATTGAGCTGTGGACTGCCATTCTTTGCATGCAGCCATTACAATTACAGAGAATTGATGTTGCCTCCTGAACAAAGCTGAAAGAAATCCTGCTAAATCGTCCTAAAAGGATAGGCAATACTGATACTTTTTCAGTGTAATTCTGGTTACTGATCCATATCTCTCAGTAGAGAGAAGGGTAGTACTAATAGTCAGTATACATTTATCAAGAAAAATGAAATTTAGATCATATAAATCATAAAAATTTATAAAAATCAATCAATTGAAATGTTTGAAATGCAATGTCCAGTTTCTTCATTATTTTCTTTAAGGGACTGACTCCTCCTTTTTGGCTTTGTTCTTTGTGGGTTTTTTTATCTTATTAAAAGAAGATACAGAAAAGAAACCGGCTAAAAACTGTGCAGAAACCCTTAGAATTATTTCTATTTTTCCCTTAATTTTTTAATGTGACAATTAGATTCTTACATTCTTTTTCTAGTTTTGCTCAGAAAGTTTGCAGTTAAAATACTATATATTTAAAAACAAACACTTCTTTTACTTTTTTTCCCAACTTTTTGACAGGGTTCCTCTTAACCACTCTCCCTTAGAAACTTTGACCCAAGCTGCACTTCAAGTTTTTAATTTGCAGGCTGTTAGTCACTAAAGTAGAAAAAATTGGTTTTGCACATAATTACACACGTGTCTCCCTTTACAGATATATATATATATATATATGTATCTATATTGTTGTCTATATCTACACACATAAAAACATCTATCAGAGAAATATTATGTTAATATCACTGAATTGTATGGTAATGCCAGCCTCAGATAAGCAATAAACTTAAATATGGAAAGGGCTTTCAACTCTGTTTTCTTGCCAACTGGCGTACTAAGTTATTGTAATTTATTGCTGACCTTGGTTAGCAGGTGTGAAATGCATCAGGGGAGATGTAGTGAATCATCATGATTTTGTTTTCAATTATTGTGGTTGCTGTCTGCAGCTGAAATGTGAATGAAACATATTTTATGTAGCTTTTTTCAATGATAGCCAGAGAAAATACATACAATACATACATTTTTAGAATTTCTGCTATGAAATAATTCCTATCAAAGTGTTTAGACACATTGTACACCCAGGTTGTATGTACTTTTCCTGTGGTTAAGGAAAAGAAACAGTAGGAAGGTTTCTGTGGTAAGAACACTCATTACCTGCCTCATATCACACTCATGTCCCAAAACTCTTGCCAGAGGCTCGCATCAAGTATAGAATACTTGACAATTAAACTTGACAATTGCTCCAAACCATATACACTGTTGTAGCTTCTTTGGTATCTCCAAACACAGTAAGATATATCCTTACTTAAATAACAAGAACTGGAAGGATTTCCTTCTGCAAGGTATAAAGACAACATTGTAGCTTTGCTGTTAGATGATGAGTCTCAAAAAAGTGGGTTCTGGTTCTGGAACACAACTGACCAAAGTTTTGTTGGGTTGTGCAGAATTCTGTGATATCTCTTTACTAGTAATCTCTTCCCTTTCACTAAATCTAAAGAGACTTACTCTGCAGCACAAGTATGGAAAATTAAGCTAAACTCTTAATTTCAGCTATTTCCCACCATTCAACTCCTGACTTTCTCACTTCTTTCAGGCTCAGGACAGCAGCTGCACAAAGTATCCAGCCACCTACCCCTTCTTTCAATGCCTACACCTGGATACTACTAGTGCTGCACATAATACTAAATTCAGATAAGTGCACAGTCACAGAATATTTTCAAGGGGATGGAGAGTCTTAGACATGTAGACAATTCCCTGCAGCTGTTCAGATGTGTTACTACTCTGGTTTAAAGTAAATAATATAATTTGAAAATAGCTACTTATTGAAGTTATTTCTTTTAAAGAAGGATCTAAGAATTTGATGTTTCACTAGTTCACCTTGCACAGACACGGCATCTTTGTAAATTTTCTCTTAGATCAGGCTAATGTTGTCTTTGCAAATTTATGCATGAAATTTAGTTATTGCACATATTTTTAGATTATACTCTTCAAAAAATTTTGTTGCTGTTGCTTCAAAATATAAATGCATTCTACATTTTTGCTTTGGTCTGTGTACAGATGTAGAAGGGTTTGGATAGAGAAACCAAAACCACAATGCACATGTATGCTTACATATGTATATATATATAGTTATTTCATATAAGAAAGGATAAAGATCATCTTTGAATAGATAGTTAAAGAATTACGGGAATGATGGACTTAATCTGAAATTTTACATGTAAATTTATTTTCTTATATTATCAAAATAAATATATGACAGTTTAGGAGAGTTAAACATATTGATTAGGGGAAGAAACAAAAGTTTAGTCTGTTGATTTATTGTTGAATTGCTAAAATCTTAATATTTGGAATATTATAGCCTCTCACCTTAGTGCAGTCAGATAAACAATGCTTTAGCTGGTATTTCAAGGCAGAACTTCTGGCTTTTACAACTTCATAGATATGCTTTCAAAATTAATTTCATTCTATTCTTAACTCCGAACCTACAAAATTCTAAAGGTTTAAAAAGAAGTAATCTGCTTCTGCAGTAGGAGTATGGCCTAGCAACCGTATATGTGCTGTATGTACGGACTTGTTAACACATTTTCTTGCTTTCTTATTTTCATTCTTTCTTTCCTACCTTTTTTCTTTTTTTTTTTTTTTTTGATTCTATGCATAATTCTTTGAATTCAAACTCATAAAAAAACTGTTGATGAGATTCAGCTTCAGAAGAACAGTTTTTGACTCATAATATTTCAAAAAACACATTTCTGGAAACTTTGCCATATTAAATCTTATTAATATAGGGGTCTGGCACAGTCATTATTGAGTTGTCATCATAGTCTACAGGATATAAATCTAAAAAAAATGCCTCCTGTATAAAGAGAATTCTTTATTAAAACCACCTTTCTTTAAAACTATATTACATCAATATGTGATTTTTTTGTGAGCAGAAGTTCCTTTTATGTCACCATGGTTGGTCAACTCCCTGCTTGTGTTGCATCAGTAGTAGAGCTATTAGAAAATGTGGAAAGCAGCTTGAACAGATGACCTTTTAAAGAAAAGCTTGTTGAACCACTGATCCCAGTAAGATCTTCATTAAAGTGAAGGGAGTATCTGCCTATTTTTGTTTTTTAAACTTGAGAATTGAAATATTCTAGGATGATTTAGTTTACTTATGTTTGATAGCTCCTTATTTTACAGTCCAAGTCTGATTCTGTATGTATTTCAAGGAGATAACGTTAAGAAGCACTAGCAAATCATTACTTCCATGTCTGGTCATAATCTGACTGACATTATTTTAGCAAAAATTTTCTACAATACATAAAGTTCTGCTGCAGATAGTCAGAGCATAATGAAGGAGATCTCAGTTTTATCAGGGCTCACTTCTTAATAGTCATGGGTATATAGAATATTCCTGTAAGCAAATATAGTTGAAATTAGTCAGCAGTAACCAATGCATATTTCAGATGATGTTGTTAAAAATGTGAATTTCAGCGGGTTAAAGATGACTTGTCAGGATACCCAACGTGTATAACAAGTTACCAGCTAGCGCTTCCACTGATGTTTATCACGAATACAGAGTGCACTAATATTCCACATTTAACAGACGTCTGGATTCAAAATAGTCTCTATCTTATGTGCCAAGCCCCTCTAGGCTGTCAGTTGAACACAGCTTGTTTTACAGTTTGCCTAGATTTCACAGATTGCCTAGTAGATTCTTGAGAATCTACTCAAGAATTTTGAATGCATGAGAAAATGTAAGAGGAATTTTTAATCCTGTCTTTCTTCAGCTCAAGGAAGTTGCCATCTGCTTCAGTCATGCAAGAGAAGAGTTCAGCTAACAGCAGCTGACAGGTGAATTCCAGACCTGTTGTGCCAACACTTCCAAAGCCACGGCTATGTCAGTAATTGGCCAGCTAGAAACAATCATTAGGTGCCACGATTCTAATTAGCAACAACTTGATGGTTATTGTTTTTTCCCCTTTAAACAGTAGAAGATGCAGGGCTCCGTCCTCTTTCAGAACAAATATATTTTAAAAAAATGCACTTAATTCAAAAAAATAAAAATTGTCCATCACTACTGCTAAAAATACAATACAACAGGAGGATAGATTGTATACCTCCTAATACTGAAAGACAGAGATTTGTCTTTAAACACTTGATATCCTGAAGCAGTATGAGAAATTTCCTCAAGTTGTACATAGTTCATGGCTGCTTTATACTTCTTACTCTAAGAGGCAAGTGAAGTGATCTTTTCCAATTCTCAAGAACACACTTTTGCCTGGGAATAAATGCTGTGCCTGTTTTCTTCACTGGGTCTATCTGTGACCATTTGTGCTGTGAATAAAAGTGCAGGGAAGATCTGGTTGCTAAGCTGCCAGAAATTGCATCACAGTTAGATAAAAGACCTGGTTATAAAAAAAGGGCTAGTGGTGGGAGAAAAGTAAACATTTTCGCAGGTGACTTGGCTAGAGATTTAGTTCATCAAAGATCTTTTTTTTCCTTTGAAAGAAATAGGAGAAAAAAAGAAAAGAGACGGAGGGCTTTTTAAAAATTCTTTGGAAAAGAGCAGAGAGAGCAAGTAGGAAAGTTGTCTAGAAACATATGAAGTAATTATGTTAGAATGGAAATTAAATAAAAGCAGATAGGAGTAAAAATAGCTGTAATTATAATCAACAATAGAAGACCTATGCTAAAAATGGAAGTAGTTTCCTGAATCAGGGCTCTAAGAACCCTTACAGCATATTTGAAGAGCAAAATGAGGCTCCCCTTGTCACTTAGGGTGATTTTTGTTTTAAGCTCACATTAAAATGGAGTCTTTGTAAAGACTATCAATAAGAGAATTCTTATATTTTTATTATTTTAATATTGTAATTATAGTTCAAGCTTATAAAATAAACTATAACTTCACTAAAAGACCTGTCTTTACTCTGAAGAACCCTTTTGATCACTCATATCTTTCTTTCAGTTTAATTGCCAGAATTAATGTTTGGACAGGTGGGAAGCCACCTGAACATGGCTTTTTAATATAACCTTCTAAAGAAATAAATTTTCTGAGATAATGTTGGTCATCTTTCTTCCACTCCAGTCCTTCCTTTCACCAAAGCTGTTGAGTGAAATGGTGCTTAGTTAAACTTAATTATTTAAGAAAAGAGTTTCTACAATTTTTCCTTGAACTGTAAAAAATCATTTATTTTTTAATTAAATTTCATTAAAATGCACAGATTGATTTTGTGAGCTTTTTAGATGGATAATTATTTTCATTCTATTTTTAATGAAGAATTTAGCTTAGAAATACTGAGAGTTATGAGTATTGAAATCCCATTTATTTAGTTAGTTATTGGAAACACTGAGATAATAATCTTTAGATTATTTTATATATTAATAGTAACAAAGAACTTTTTAGTTACTGTTCATTTCATCCTAATACATGTTTAAAGTTGATCACATGAGTTCCTATTGCTCTTGACTCATTACAGAGTATTAAGAACTCAGTAGACTATATTCACAGATTTATAGAATCTTCAGAATACTTCATTTGCAGTGAAAACTCCAAAAATATTATTAAAGATTTTTTTTTTAGTTTCATTTGCAATGCTGAAAAACATGAACAACTTTTAAGTCCATGAACTTCCCATGTCTTTAAAACTATACTGTAGATCCAGCATGAGGTAAGAATGAGTCTTTTCCTGTTCTTTCCCACTATTTGATGCTAAAACCTATCCTGAATTACCAGTTTCAAATTTTCCTTAGATGTATGCAAATCCTTTAGATATCACCTTATATTTTGTCCTTTTCTTGTATTCTGGTAACACAGATACGAAATCTCTTGCAGATTTTGCAAATGATTTGCCTCTGCTTAAAATATTTTTATTACAGTACTAATACTGATAATTTTATAAGGAATAATTGTCACCTTACATGATGTCCTTCTTTTTTTATTAGTCCTACTGTAAATGTTGCAGAATTCAGGAGAACTAGTCAATCTTCTCCAAATCTCCAAAGCTTTCTCAATTATTTCTTACAAAATTTAAGTATTATGAAGGGTTCTACATTTTTAGTCACAAGGAAAGGTATAATTGTCTAATTAAAAATATTTTGTGTTCTTGCTTCATATTTGCTGCTTAAACATTGAAGTCTAGACTTGAGTTGAGGAAAAGGCACAGTTATGTCAAAAATTTCCAAATATGAGCTATCTTTGCTTTTTTCTTTTTTCAATTTTTCCTAGTGGTTTCTTTACCATAATGAAATCACAGGATGCGAACATAAAAAGTGTGAAAAGTGAATAAATAGTAAATAATTTATAATTATAAATGGAATACAGATACTCAGATTTCTTTTTCCTAAGAGGCATTCTGAGTGGAGGTTCCTTGGAACAACTTTTCACTATGGAGCTGATGTTCACTTGAAGAGAAATAATGTTTGCACCAGACATAACTCTTGATCTACCTGTCAGGTTGAATCTCAGTTTATGCATATATAGATAGGCCTGTTGACTTTGCAGATCTTTTTGGGGAACTAACAAAAATATAATATGAATGCAGTATAACATAAGCCAAGATAATCAACACAGGCAAATATTCTGTCTGTCTCTGCCAAAATTTTTGAAGGTAAAGCTATTACCATCAGAGATACTACCATTAACTTTACTAATAATTTCAAGTAATAAGGTTCAAGAATTTATATTTAGATTAAATGTATGGATTAAATTTATATAAGGTACCTCTCAGCCTGATATTCATTTTTACTTAGGTGCTCTTGATGTTAAGACCTTGGAAAGGGTTTCACAAAGCATTTCGAGGAGGTACATGGAATGTTTATGAATGCAACAATCCCCTGGTTTTCATGGCCAGTCTTTGAAAATTTCAGTGGCCAGTGTAGTAGGAATGAATGCTATGTTTCTGTGGTTTATGGGATAGTAAGTACATAGGAAGTTGAAGGTGCATATAATTTTTCAACTTTCAGGTCCATTTCAGACAGATAGCAGAGGAGAAGATAGTTGTCTATAACTGTAAAGTTAAAAAGAGGTATGTGAAAGAAAGGAAAAAAAAAAGTTGTAGAGTGCTTTACCCTTGGAACTGAACCCACTAGACAAGAACTCAATCTCACTGACAAAAAATTTAGGGTATCTAAAACATATTTTGGAGTCTGATCAGGTTTTTGTGCTTATGTGAACACAAGTGAAACCTTAGTCATTATTTTGAAAATTTAATTTAAAATACACCAAAACCCACCATTGTACATAATTCATATGTCCATTGTACATAATTCATATGTGAATGTCTTTTGGGATGTATCACTTCAAAAGACTTACTTAGCAAGTAAATGAGATTTTTGGTCTCAGTCTTTACGTCAAGTAATCTAATTTGTCTCAGTTATACATAATCACCTACACAGCATGCAAAGTCCTCTTTTAAATACCACAAACTGGCTGCAGTCTTGATGAGTTCAATAATTTTAAAGATCTTTCTGTAAAGTTTAAAGTTCATCCTGTTTTTTGTAATTGTGCCTTCTGAAACCTGAATAGGTTTCCTGGTCTTTTGCCTATACAAATTTTGAATTTTCACAACTCTTGGGCTTTTGTCCTTGGCATTTACTTACTGCTCACAAGGGAAACTTTACTACCCTTCTCCCAGTACTGCAGTGGAAGGCTAAAAAAAATTTTTCATCAGGATTGAGAGTAGAATCCAGGAAAATGGGAAAGGATGACCATCATTTCATATTTATGGGGTTTTAGAGACTAGAAATGTTCTCTTGTTCTCTTTTGAATAGCTACTGGACTAAATCGCCTGTCAGCACAACTGTTATGAAATATAGCCTATCATTAGTTGACTCCTTTCTCTTAGCTGCCAAGCTGTAGCTGCAGAAAGAAATCTACAAACTTTAGTGCTTTCTGAAGGCATATTAACTTTGAACAAACTTCTGCATTAGCATCCTCCGGATCAGCCACAGGTGACCATGGTGTGGAAAGCCACATCTCCTCAATTTCAATGGTAATCCATATGTCCACCCAAAAATTTTAACAGCATCCTTAAGATACTGAGCTGCAACAGAGAGCTTTCCAAATGGTCCTGCAAAGAAAAAGATTTTCTACTTCTCTATTTATGCTTATGTGGATTTTCCACATCAGGTCCTCCAATAAATGGTTGGAAAATTTCAGCTCAAGATCACTCCATCTTTATATCATTGTTAATATGCTGAGATAGGTTGTTTCCCCTTATCCACTTAAAAATATGCTTTAGAGATCTGACAACAAAAGGCTGCATAACACAAGCAACCTCAGTTCTGCCAGCTAGAAAGGGTTCGGACTTCCATCAAGCCCTTTCTTTTTTTATGGCTCTCTGCATTCTGACTACAAAGTAAAACAGGATTCTTTCAAAGTCCTGGGCATTTTGCCACCACTTTGGGCCATGGGGCCAATAAAAATCATTAGCAATACATAAATTTTATCCAGTGGGCTTTTCTGAACATGTGCAAATGTTCATAAGGTTAGAGAACAGAAATCCATATGTTGTATCTTACATGCTTGGAATGCATTGAGTTTAACTAGTTTAGAATAAGTTCATATGAATACCCTGATATTTTTATATCAAATTAGGACACATGTGGTTCAAGTACCACAATAAGAGTCCTGATTAAATAAACAGATTGCTATTACATTCCAAGAGATAAAATCAGTCACTGCAAAAAGCACTGCTTTTTCGTCTTTACTGTATTATATTAACACTAAGCTATAACATTTGTGAAATATCCACATTCTCTTAGGTGGAAATTTGCCCTTTTAAAATAGTGAGTTTCCATTTAACGTTTCCTGTGGTAAAGCAACACTCTTGAGTTATTTGGGTGTGGGGGGGCTGTGAAATCTAGTATTCAGTAAAACATTTTCATGAGATATTTTGGAATATTTCGGACCAATTTGAAATCATATATAACTAACTTTCCTCGTATGACTGACTTTTTCAATAAGAAGCACATTCTGTTGTTTAATTATAAGTTTGGTACACCTGGAAAAAAACACCCTATTTCTGACTTGTTCTTGTGCTCTTTTGAATAAGCAGGACAGCTAATATTTTGGGAGTTTGGTTTGTTTTGGATTTCTTTTTCAAATGTGCTTTTATTTTTTCTAGGCTAGTGTCAGGTAGTAGCATGATTTTAATGTGAAAGCAAAAACAGCAGAAGAAACCTGAAAACTTTTAATAATATCAATACCTTAGCAGCACCCAAACTTTTAACAGGTAACCATATTGGTTCTGGTAAATATGACACTTAAAATCTTGCACACGTTGCTCTGTAATGATATTATTTTACTGAAAATTGTGCCATAACAGAATTGAGCATTTTAATATCCTACAGCACATTTTGGGAGTACACTTGAAAACAATTTCCCAGGGCTTTTTTTGGAGTTAAGTGGACCTGGAGTTGAAGTGTTCTATACTTGCATTTTATTTTGGCTCTGGCTATACACCTATACACCCAGATCAAAATGATTCCTTTCTTTGGGCTATTAGATTTTGAAAAGTGAGGGTATTATTGTACATGGAAGCATTGAGGCAGAGCTCTTCTGAAACAGAGATGAAGACCACTAAAATTATTTTGCCTAGGTGTTTAAATTGCTAGGATGATCCTAAAATGATTGTCAGTGTAAACATATCTAGGAACCCCAAAATAAATCAATTCCCCCAAGGACCCATCAGAAGTAATAGTTAAAACTGCTGTTGCTGAGATGTCAAAACCCCAGTAAGAGTACGAAAATATATATTAAAAAAAAATACTATTTTAAGACATTTGATTTGGCCTGAGGAGATTCTTAATTTTTATATGTTATGATCTCAAGTTATTGATGTCACAAAAATTTTAGATCCTCAGACTGATTCCAAGTGACTGTAGAGGAAATGTACTGCGTTTATGTTCCTCTTGTGTTAAGTCATGGTGATCTCAATTTTCTGAGCTGTGCTCTGGTTGTGAGAACAAAGTGTCCTTATAAAATGTGAACATTTTTCTTGCATGGGGTTATAATATTTAATCTGGGTAGGTTGTCAAAATAATTTGTCTATATATCGTGTTTCTTTTAGTTGTTACTAACACCTTTCTTAATTTATTGCATAATTTTCTGCTGTGTAAGAGTGATTAAATAAATAGCACATATAGTTTACTTTTGCTAACATGTACAGTATGCTAGGCACTTTAATAAAAATAAGAAAAAGCAAATGTGAGACAACTGGACCATTGACTGGATCACATTAGAAATACAACTATGATAAAATATATTATTACATTTATTTTTATTGATTTTTTTCATAAAGAAATATTTAACCTGTTATTTTCAGATAATTCTGTATCTGAGTAGCAATATTCCCAACTAACCATGTAAGCATAAGAGGCACATAATATATTTATATACAAATTTGAATTACCATAATCAGGGAAAGTGGCACAAATTGCAGTGGGAAACTTAAAAATTTAATGTATTAATATAAATACATTGCTAAGCATGGAAATTTTAGGGTTTTTTCTTTATTTGATATAAGATTTTTACTTAAAATAACATTCAACCTGATTGTTTTCAAAAGCTTTCCATTTCAAATTTTTACCTGCTTATTCAGCTCATGCCCATTGTTTAAGACTAAGATAATAGTCATTCAAAGTTAGTTCAAACCAAATTAGATGCCCTGAGTTGAGTCTCAAACTAACAATGCAAAAAATCATTGATCCATTTGAAATATCAATGGGATTATCAAGTAAATTATATATATATATATTTATATACATACATATATATATATATGTATGTATGTATGTATATATTTAATAACATTTTAAATAATCTTTAAAAAATATTTCTACCATTTCATGATATGGGAGTTTCCAAAAGAAAGAGAAATTTTTGTTAGATGTGTATATCATCGAGATTCTCTATCATTCCTCTCTAGAAGAACATACAGAATGTTTTTCAAGACAAATAGGACAGAAGGTGTGTGTAACATATATAATATATATATAATATACATACATACAACAGATATAATATACATACATACATATATATACATACACACACATATATATAATATTTTTTAAATCTTTCTCTTCTTTCTCCCTTTTTCCTCCATCCAGTAATTAAATATACCAGCGTTTCACGCTGACAGACGATGTGTTGGACTAACCATTACATGCCTTGCAGCAGCACTTGCTCACACTGCAGCCTGACTCATTTATGAGGTTACTTATGTAAGTCTTCAGTAAAAATAGTTTGTGTAGTGAGCTAAAAACTCCTGTCAAGCACCAAAATGGAGTAGAAAGGATGTTCTGAATTGTCACTTACTATTTCTTACATGTAAATATCCCTTATTACATTAGCAGAGTAATTTCATTGCTGGGGGTATTGGTATCTGTAATCATACAAACTGTAGATCAATGCGAACTTTCACTTCTGCTCCAGATTTTGAAAATAGAGTGGCCAAAATACACAAGCACATTTTTCAGATTAAAGCATGAGCAGATGAATGTTGCAAATAGACAGTAATGCTAAGACCTGAAATCACCTGATAGAAGGAAGCCAGCCCTAGGCAAGCTCTTGGCACCAGGTATGCACCATCTCAGGGCTCCTGTCAGAAAGATCCCTCACCGGATACTCTGCTCTGTGTCTGTCTCGTGCATCACTGAAATAATTTCATTATACTCTACAGCATTAAGTGAAAGGAGAGTATCAGTAGTTACTGATCATTCACAACTCTTCAACATGTATTTTTTCGTACAATTAAATGCACCTGATTTATCTGGTTTTTGGATTTTTTTTGAACTTCGTTTTTTACTGGATAATATTGTGATGCTGCAGAAAACTATAGCCTTGGATACACTGGTATTACCTAACCAAATATTTAACAGTAGCTAATTAACTTTCAGCTATTCATATGAAAGATCAATATCCAGTTCTCACCTTAGGGGTTTTTTTGGGTGAATTCTCTGCAAAAGTAAAACACAAATTGCTAAGAATTTTATCTTTTTAAATTTTTTTATTAATTTCAGTTCTATGTGGTTTTAAAGTGAAAGGTCTGGGTTTGTTTTTTTCAACTAGAAAGAAATTTTTTAAAAAAGGCGAGCTCTTGTGTTTAGATACGATAATGACTATGTCTTTTTCAAGGACTAAATTTCATTTTAAAAGTATTATAATTAATTTTAAATCTAAACTGACATAAAAACAATCATTATTTTCAATTTATTTCAGTGGTCTTTGTATGTTTTGTATTCCTTTTATTTCTGCAAAGAAGGCTTTGTTTTTTGGGGGATTTTTTCACCTCTCACAGTTCAGATGAGAAGTGTATAAAAAATCAGGGTAGAAGTTCTGATGAATATAATAGTTAGTCTAGGACAGCTATAACAAGTACTTTGCCACCAGTACCACACAGTCTCTGCTATTTGTATTCTTACCCATACCTGGCACAAGTTACTCCCTAACGTTTTTTAATTTTTGAAAGGAAAGTGCTCAGCTCTAATCTAACTAGCATTGTCGTCGTTGAATGCTGCTTTTTTTCCCTGCAGAACTTCCTTTTTCACTAGATTTTACAAACTTTCTGTCAATGAAGCCTTCTAATGGAAGTGTTTTGTAAAATCTGGAACATCATTTGAGCTTGAATTTCCCTTAACTAAAACCAAACAGAGTCTTAGGTACCTGCTTGGAAGAAACATTTGGAAAAAATTAATATGGAGAAGCACTGGTGATTATAAACATCTGTCCTTCAGCACTGTTTTAGGCCCACAGACCATTTTGAAATCACTCTGACTCATTTATATTAAGTGATTAATGCAGCAGCATTTAAGAAAAATATCTATGAGATTTACTGTAGGGAACATTTATTGTAAAGAGAGTAATAGACCTGCTACCATATGAAGGATAAGTTTGTCTTTTGCCTTCCTTCACTGGTGATAAGTTTTTTGTAGTGTAATTTTATGAGAACAACTTACTGACAAAGCTGTATTTAAATTTTATATATAAATATATATCTCTATGTCTCGTGAGCACCACTGAACATCAAAAAGGCATGTCTATGTCCTCTACCCTTTTCCTTTTTCTTTTTAGTGCTGGAACATGGAGCTGCAGCATTGTTCTGTATAAATAACATAAATTACATAACCATCATCTTTTGGGAAAATAAACCATTTCTCATCTGCTGAATAAAATACCTTTTTCACTTTCAAAGCTATGCAGAACTGTCGTATTTTATACATTAGAGAATGTTTATACAAGCATGCTTTAAAAAAAATATCTGGATGAACAGACTTTATCAGGTGTCAAAAAGCATCTGTTGATAAATGGCTTTGTATGTGCTCTGAGTTAACATTAATCAAAAGAGGAAAGTATTCCTTCTTAATCCAACCTCCTAGAATAACCATACATTTAAGCAGAATATAAATTAACTGGAATACCTTTGTAAGGCAGGTATGCCAAGATTTTATTGCGGAAATAAGACTGGAACAAGTAGGATTATAACTACAAAAATGACAAATATTTAACTTATTTTTAAAAACTAGCATATTGTTTAAATTTCAGATATTCTATTTATTGGATTAATGCTAATTTTATATTGTAAATGGAATATTTTCTCTCTGCCAAAGCAAAATAACTGTGTAATACATTAGGTATTATTGTTCATAAATAATAATGGCAAGGTCTTGCTCTGTCTTACAGTTATGTGCAGATCTGCTGTTCACCTCTTAAAGGTGGTATTTGTTAAGCAGTAGAAGCATTATTAGGTCATAAAACAGAGCAAAGAGGAAAACAGCAAAGCAACTCTAAGGAATAATGCAATATTAATGACTGGATGATGTGTACTTCTATGTTAATGAGTTCAGAAATTCTTTAAACATAACATTTTGAGATGTGTTAAGAGTCGTGGAAAATGAGGCTGAAAAACTTCTCAAACACTTCAGGAATCCATCTGTGGAAATTCCCTCCTGAAGAGAGGGTCACTATATCTAAACTTTTCGTGACAGATGTTTATCTAACCTGTTCTTAAAAGCATCTAAAGATAGAGATTTCACACCCTGCTAATATATACAGTTACCTCACTTAAATAGCCTCAAGGCTGGAAAGTTTTTCTGTGTGTCTAAGTTAGATCTCTTTCAATGGAATTTAACCTATTTCTTTTTTCCTCTCCCCTTGGAGAAAGTACATTTATTCTTTCTGCCATAATCTTACATAGATTTGAAGGCTGTTATTTTCTCTCCCTTTAGTTTTCTGTCCTGTAAATGAAACAAGCTGAATTCCTCACTTTCCTCACAAGCAGTGGTTTTCTAGACTTCTGGCCACAGTAACTGTCTTCCAGTCTCTGTCACACTGGTTCAAATCTTTTTTAAAATGTGAGGTCCAAAGCCAGGCCAAAAACTCAGCTGAGATCTCACTCATGTTAGACAGACAGGAAGGCTTTGCTGAAATGTCTAGTTTATGTTAATCTTCATACGCTCTTTTATGTTCTTCTCAGAGCAGGTACAGGTACAACTCCTGTATTGGGAGTGGCAATCAGTCACCTAGGACCTGTGCAACAAGGAGATGGATACTAAGAGCAAGATTCATTAGCCTTTAAAAATTAGATGCCTTTCTATTAGGACTGCCTCTGAAGGCTGAAGAGCATACAGCCAGTCCAAAGGTAGCACTTCTGTAAATGAGATCAGCAACAGCCTCTGTGAGAGGGCTGAAATATTTCCTGTTCAAGTCTAGAAAAGGTCTGCTTTTGGTCTGAGAACTTAACCCTGGCTCATTATATTCCCACTTGACCCTGGGAAATCTCTCACCTTTAGGAGAGAAAGGGATCCTTTAGGATGTTGTGTGTGGTCAGCGTGAATAGTGTGTAAGGATGGGAGCGACTGCTGCATCTAGTCAGCCTGCTGCCAGGACCCATCTCTGCCTTTTGTTGCTCCAAGTTCCTCCATCAGAAGATTCAGCACACTTCCTTCATATGCACATTTAATAGCTGTGCCCCAGATTTCATCTCAATTTGGAGTGTAAAATATATATTAGCATTGTGGCAGTTAAATCCTTTATTTGCTTCTTAAACAATTAACAGATAGTTAATCTGGTTTGTACATACAAAACACTTTTTCATTCTAAAATAGAGACTATCAATTCTCTGTGAGAAGTGTCTGTGCCCTGTTTGCCTTTACTAAAATAATAAAATCCAAAGTCTGTTTATAAAGTAAGATTAAATCAATGTTCTATTTCACAGAAACACAGAGACTTTTGAACCAAATCCCTTCCTGGTGTATTTCAATGTGGTATATCCCTGGTCTCTTGGCTTAAGCAGAGTTGGGTTTTTTTTCCTTTTTTTTTGCTTGACTTGAGATTCTTTTAGATGATGCAGATTTTATTATATTTTACTTTATGTTTCTGATGCAGAATCCTAACCAAATTATCCGATTTTTTTCCCCTCACAGGACCTCATCTGATCTTTAATCTCCCTCAGAAGTAGCTCTTGTTGCCTCAAAACAAACAGATCTGACATATTGCAAATACATTGTCCTAATCCACTAGTTCCCTAACTAATATCAGTTGTTAAGCAGAGTTGATTAGCAGCTCTGTGTGGAGCCTCTGCCTGTTTGCAGAGCTGTCGGCTCCTGCCTACACTGGTGTATAGCAGAAATGGACTTAAACAGTGTTGCCACACTGAAGATAGGGAAACATGTCTAGAACAATTTAACTCGCAGGCAATTTTTTAAAGGATTTTGTAGTGTCAAAAAATGTTTATTTTCAGTGACAAATTACAACAAAAAGCAGGGGCAAAAATCAGTTCTAAACTTAGTCCTAATCTAGTGGCACATAAAAGAAACCTTAGAAAGGTCTGACAATTCTGACATCCCTGGAAAATGCTTTAATTGTATAATGATGTTATAGCAGAGAAGGAAATAATATGACCTCAGCTTAATGATATAGCACAAGATCATTATTTAAAGCCTAAAAACCACTCATAGATTCTTCTTCATTAGGTTAAGCTATATCATATATTTTTAGACCAATTGAGATGAAGATTGATATATGTTTTGTGATTTACTTCTACCAATTCAATCCCCCTTTTTCATTCAGTTCAGAAAAGATAGCTCACATATATATACACAGGTGTGTGCATGTGTGGGCTCATGTGTATACGTGCTGTTTTTTGATAAGAGAATAATTTAAGGCCAATTATGTAAATTTAAAAAAAAAAAGTCTGACACCATAGGCTCAAGAAAAACATCAGTCTGAGAGCTAGGAAATATCAATGATTTACAGTTCCAGCAACACACTGTGATAGGTTGCTTCATTTTATAGTAATTTCCAGCATTTAATATTGTAAATAGATTATCTTATGGTGATGTATTATACCATGAAGTGCAGTAAAAATAAATGCAGAAAATATTTGATTTATATAAAACTTTGAATTCAGATATTCATGTAGAATGGGAAGTCAAGCATGAAAATAGTTCTTTGGGTTTGGAAAAAAAAAATCTTTACAGAAATAATACTTTACACACACTTCATTGGCTTACAGTAATACTGCATATTGTATGCCACCACTAAGTTTTCTTTGGAAGTTGCATAAACTGAATCCAATGAATTATAGAAAATTTAATAACCCCCTGTTCTTATAGTAGTTTCTGAGACATGAAACCTTTCTGATACTGAATGCTTTTTTGTGTTTCCTAGTATTTTCCAGGACGATAGCGAACAGGCATTTTCAAATTTTTCTGGAAAAGTTCGCTAAACCAGTTACAAGGCAGAAATATCAAAGTTTCTGCATACCAAGTGGGCAAATAGTAATCTGCAAACCATCATAAAAGACTGCATAGTGCATAGTAACTGCCTATGGTCTAGAAAGCAATAATTGCATACGATTTGCAGGTAAAAAATGATCTTAAGTTGTGCAATATAATTTGTGGTACCACTTTGTTTTTATTCTAAAGGAACTTAATTATGAAGCTTTATCACAGGATATTTTATAGCATCTTTCTGTTTCTGTTAACAATATTCAAAAAATTTTAAGAAATACTTATTTATGCCTGCAAAATGTACCTATCTTTAAATACCTAAAGATATAGACCACACACATTTATATCCCTTCATGTATTTCTTTCTATTACATTCTGAATTTAAAAATACTTCTAATAATAGTACAAATCCTGCTGTTCTCATTCTCTAGAAGCAATAGCTCAATGTCAAAATTTGCAGCAGCATATTTGATAGCTTACATCAAAGTGCTTGCATATGACCCAGCTGTTTTGGGTTTGCATAGCCAGGTAGGGGAGGCTACCAAAGGCGGGGCTTCTGTGAGAAGCTGTCAGAAGTTTCCTCCATGTCTGGCAGAGTCAATGCCAGCTGGCTCCAGGATGGTCCCACTACTGGCCAAGACCAAGGCAATCAGGAATGAGAGTAATGCTCCTGTCATGACATATTTAAGAAGGGAAAAAGTTACTGATAAAATGTAATTGCTCTCAGAGAAGAGAGGAGTAGGAATATGTGAGAGGAGGAAGCAGCTCTGCAGACACAAAGGTCAGTGGAGAAGGAGGGCGAGGAGGTCCCAAAGCTGAGCCCAAAGTGCAGACCGTGATGAGGCAGTTGCGTCCCTGCAGCCCATAGGGGTCAATGGGAGTGCAGAAATCCACCTGCAGCCCGTGGAGAAACCCATGCTGGAGCAGGTGGATGCCTGAGAGGAACCTGCAAACCCACGACAAGCCCATGCTGGGGCAAGCTCCTGTCTGGGACCTGCAGACCCGTGGGGAGAGGAGCCCGCTGGAGGCTGGAACAGGTTTCCTTGTGACCCTGTGAGGTAACCATGCTGGAGCAGGCTATGCCTGAAGGACTGCACCCCATGGAAAGGGACCCACACTGGAACAGTTTGTGAAGAACTGTTGCCCGTGGGATGGACTAATACTGGAGATAATCATGGAGAACTGTGTCCCATGGGAGGGACCTCACACTGGAGCAGGGGACAGACTCCTTCCCCTGAGCAGTGTCAGGAACAACATGTGATGAACTGACCATAACCCCCATTCCCCATCTCCCTGCACTGCTGAGGGGGATGAGGTAGAGCCTGGGAAGGAGGGAGGCATGGGGGGAAGGTGTTTCTAAAGTTTGTTTTTCTCTCATTATCCTGCTCTGATTTTGTTAGCAATAAATTCAATTAACATCCCCAAGCTGAGCCTGTTTTGCCTGTGGTGGTGCTCAGTGAGTGATCTCTCCATGTCCTTATCTCAACCCATGAACCCTCATTCTATTTTCTTCCCGTTTTTGAGTTGTGAAGGGGTGTGTTAGAGTGGCTTTGGGGGACATCTGGCATCCAGCCAGGGTCAACTCACTTCACAACAAAAGAAAGGAGTTTACATCTTCACCAGTGAAAAATATCTCACTTGGTGAAATTAATTGAAAAATTTGAGCAGATAGGTACTACTCAATATAAGTAAGGTCCTCACAAGTAAGACAAAGAGAATTAGAAATAGTTCTCACTAAATACTTATATGTATACATCACTTCTTATATCTAGAATGCTATACAACAACAATATTTCTAATTTACTTTTTCCAATTCCTCTACCAATTTTATTTTGAAAAATATTTCAGATTTGAATTGTTTGGGATTTTTTTCTATTAGTAGTTTTATCTCACTTTTTCACTGTGTATGACTTTTTTGTGTTTTGATAATCACAGTATTAAAATCTTTGTACTGTAGGGATGTCTCAAAACCATGGTACAGGTAAGTGTGAAATGGAAACCCTGTGTTATGCTTTGCAGAAAATCTGTAGACTTTAGAAAATTACTTTTCAGTGAAAGATGTCTATTGCATCTGAAAGTTACTTGATCTACTTATTAACTAAACTGATGGGTAGAGTTCTCTCTAGCATGCTCCAGATAGGGCCAGCTTAAGGATTCTCAGCCATGTACCAAGTTAATTTTGTCAGACTCTGAGCCTGGCTCAGAGGTAAAGGTTTAGGGAAAATAAGATGGAGATAAGATGGTTTGCTTCATCTGTTGTCTTCAGGGAAAGACATAGCTGGTTGGCCTCTATGGTCTGTGGCAATTCTCTTCCCTTAACACTACAAATACCAGGATGAAAACCCAATTCCTCACTCACAGAAATGAAGACAAGGTTGCAGGTAGCATGTTTAGCCTACTATATTTTCAGTATCTGCACTGTTTTTATTAGGAATATAACTCCTGGATTTCTAGGTTTTGAATTCAGATTTCTAGGTTCATTTCATTTTTTCTACATGCTGTGGAGGGCCCACGAAATTAGAGGATTTGGGATAATTTGCTTTTATTATTAAATATATTCATAAAACTGAACTCCATGATGATTCACTTTAGTAATATTATCAGGTCTGTTGGCTACTATAAAGTGAAGTAGGAATGAGCAAATTAAAATTGATGTCTTACTAATTAGCATCTTTCTATAAAATCACAGCAAAATGTAAGACCATGAATACGGAAAATTGGTCTGGGAAAATATAGACTGTGTTAAAATTGGCAACATTCTAATAGATAGTAAAACTAATTATGCTGGTATTTTCAAAGCAATTTACTTACCTTCCTGTCCATTTATGAAAAGCAATCTCGCATAAATTCTCTCAGTTGTGGAAGCCCTCATTCGAATAACAGGCCATAAAAAAAGTTAGTCCCTGAAAGTAAATGATATAAAATCACAGAGCCATATGTTAGGGTGTTGGAATGGACCTTAAAAATCATCCAGTCTTAACCCCCTCCCCACCTCTTCCACTGGACCAAGTTGCTCAAGACTATATCCAACCTGGCCTGGAACACTGCCCTTGAACACAACCTCCCTGGGCAACTGGTATCTCATCACCCTGTAGGTACTTTCAGGATACTTTCTGGACTTAACACAGACTTTGGGAAGGCCACAATCCCCTCATTAACGACACTGAAGTCCTCAGCTAAGTTTAATCCCAACTGGAAAGAAAAGTACACTTGTAAGAAAAGATTCAGCTGTTTTCTATTCATATTACATAGGTCTTTCTATCAGCACCGAGAAAATGTAATGCTACCAGATGAGAAGATAAGTCTATTATTTGGCTTTCTCAATACCATCTGTTAAATTTGTTCAGTTTTCTCTTAAAACACTAGTAGAATTTCTACTGACATAGTGACTGCACTTGACCACCCAGAATGATATCTTTTCAGAAAGCTTTTCCATCACTAAAACCAAATTTAAAATCTCCCACCGTTAATCCTTACTATGTCTTCACTAGAGTTTAAACAAACTCCTCTTTAAATATAAACACTGTGATAGAAAGCAACTAAAAAGCTTCTCTCATAAATATCCAGAAATATTACATATTAATGTAACTTAAAACATCTAATATAGCAGTTTGGCTTTTGGGCCACAAGTGTTTAGGAGAAAATGTATATACTGTCAAATGAAAGTTAAAAGACACTACTACAAACTTTGTTCATTAACTCTGGAGAGTTTTCCTTTTCACTTTCTGGTTGGCCACTACCTCTGACTTCTCCCATCAGACTTTCCAAAGACAACTGAGCAATTACCCTTTGTCTGTGAGGTTAATTACCAACAATACCCAGCTGACCATTAAAGGCCTACATAATCAGTATTTGGGCAGACAGCAGACAGAAAATGTAAAAGCAAAACTAGAACATGTTGGACAAGGCAAACTTCCACACTTTAGGTGTATTATGTACATTCAGCTAGCCATAAAATATGTAGAATTCCACTAGTTATTAATTCTGACAGCGCTAACCTTTACTTGTCTGTAGCATTCTGAGGGTGCTCCTAATAATTTCTTTCTGATGCTGTCCCTTGGGGAGGGGGAAAAAAGGCATGCAGATTGATTGATATAGTTTTTCATTGAAAAGAAATTAACCCTCTTCAAACTGTGACATCAAAGAGCTCTTGACACTGAAATTTTCAATATCAAGCACTTGCAGAGGAAGAAAGGAAAAAAAACTGGAATGAAATAAAAATGAAAGTAATTTTTATTATTTTAAAGCATTTATCCATGACACATAATGTTAAAAAGTTTGAACCCTGTGTGAATAAGCACTGAACCAAAAGCTTGCTGTTGTACTTTGTGTAAAAAATTAAGCACCTACAATAGAAGGGGTTCAAACCATGTGTTGTACAATCCTTACCCAAGGCTGCAACTTCATGATCATTTAGATCAAAGCACACATACCAAGTTAGTTGTAACTCAAATCAGTTTACCAATCAGCTCACCAGGTGGATCCCCCAAAAAATGGAAGGGGTTGAGAGCTGAACAGTCAGCTGAGTCAGGAGGAAAGGTTAAGCCTTGAACCTCAGCACAGTCGCCCTGACCACACAAGGAAGTGTTCAGTAAACAAAATTGATTGATGAAGACATCTAACAAAGTACTTAAGAGCATTTCAGAATCTAAGTTCCTCAGATATATCTTGAGCCAATATCAGAGTACAAGTAAGACAGGGAAATTTTCTGCCCCCTTCTTTCTGCAACCTATGTCTTGCTTTCCCAGTAAATGAAATTCCAGATGTGCTGTAGAAGAGAGGTAAAACTAGGTAGTTTTCAAAAGAGAGGTACACGGCATTTCTGCCCACTGCCTGAAGCAGATGCTGGGAAGACTGGGAGGTACAGCACACCATGGACCAGTTTTGCATCTCAGTATAAATGAAGCTGAAATTTATCACAGAACATGCTTTATTCTAGCATAAAGAACATTCCAGGAGAGATGGAAAACTTCAGCAGAGATTATAATGTTTGGTTTGTCATTCTTCAGAGGAATAATATCCAGTACGTTCCCAAAAAGAGAGTGGTTCTTTTGGTGTCTTATTTCATTTGGATTAATTCTTACCATTTACCAATTCCAAAATCCTTTCCTTGACAAATTGACAAAAAATCAAAGTTAATATAGTATTTTAGCGATTTACTATTATAAACATTCCACTCCTAACAGTTGTTTGGATTAATCCTTTGCTTACAGAAAGATATAAGCAATCTAAAAATGGTTTTATTCATTGGCTTTAGTACCTGTTTTTATTCCCAGATAATGTATATGGCTAATTTTTTCCTCAGTCCTGTGTGAGTATTAATTCACATCTAGCTTCCCTTTGGTGTGACCAAACAGCTCCCGCAAAGAAAAGCCTATATGTGATTCTCCAGATTATTCTTCCTATGGAGTTTTACTTGAAGGCTTAAAGAAAAAATGAATGAAATTTGTATATTTGCCATCCTGTGACTTTTTCAACATTTTGCCAAAAGAACCTGCATTCCCAAATGCTTCAATAAGATCTTCATTCCGATGTTTATGCAGCCATCTGGTCTACACAGACTTTATCTACTATCAGACAATTTGAACTGAAAAAAATAACATATATAGATTGTGAGGGTCATAGAAACGTAACAAGTGCTGAAAAAGTCTCAGTCCTCCATGTTATCTGTTGTAGAAAAAGATTAATCCCCTCTGGAGAAGTGAACTGTTCTGGACCGTTTAGCATTTGTGCCTGCACGCTGCTGTGAAGTGCCAAAGAGTAAATTCTCAGTGTGGCCTAGTATTTCTTCATTATGTAGTTCCATCACATTCTTTTATACATGTTGTACCTTGTTTTATGTGCCTGAGTAGAGAGAGGTTTTGTTATTTTGATGAAGGATGATGTAGAGAACATTTCTTCAATTTTGATTTACTTTTTTGGGTTTTTTATTGTGACATAATTGGAAAATTTATTTTTGTTCCTATTGCTGTTTTTAAAATACTAGTATTCCTATTCCCATCTCCTTTCTTTTTTGTGTTATTTCTACACATTGCTTGCTACAGTTGATATATGTTTGTATTGATTTTTATTGTGTTGAGAATATCAATTTCTTTGTAGTTTAATACTTTGCTATACCAGCTTTCAGTAATTTTTTTTGCTTTCTCCTGCTTCCCTTTTGGTAGATAACTAACTCTTCCAGATGTATTGTTTTGGCATATATATACACTTCATTTAAAGTTATGAGAAAAGAGATCTGTTTATCAGCCTGTGATTAGGAGATTACTCTCAGAATCTTTGAGTTTCTGTTTACTTAAACCAGAGATTTTTATACAGAAGAATAGTAGTATCCTCTTCCAAAGTGATGTTGACTGAGTAAATGAATTAATATGAAGAAGTAGTTTTTTATGCACTATCATGGGAAGATACATATCTTTATGTTAGGATAAGAGACTTATTCGTTATTATGACAGTAGCTGAAGAACTTATCGTGCATTTAAGTGAGATAAATAGCGCATAACAAATGCAGTGGGTAAAAAAGAAGGGAGGTTTGTTGGGTTTTTTTAGCAAAGCTGTGTGATACCACTTATTCTGGGTGTTCTAGCATTTTAATACAACTTGGTTGCAATTAAAGTCACTGAGAATATCCAATTTGTTTTAAAAGTGGGCTTTGAATAGGTGTACAGTTAGCTTACCATGGGCTTTCAGAATTGTCATGTTTCAGAATCCCTTAACTGACAAGATGGCTAATGCAACTGCATCTCATTTTTCTCCTTTCTCTTTTCACTATGTACATTTCAGTTTCCCTTCCAAAACTCAGGACAAAATTTCTTCTTGATGAAGGACCAAGTATGGTCTAGTTTACAAAGGAAAATCAGAAGTCAGGGAACAAAGGGGAAATAATGTCTGTGAACATACACACATAAAAAAAACAGTTTTGTCTTGTTAGGCTCTACCATGGTTGGATTTTTCACAGAGGCAGAAACAGATGTGGTATCTAAGTGGAGAAGAAGTGTTAAAAAAACAAGGCCAAAATCAGGCAATAGTGGCAGACAGTAGGCTGTATACTGCTTCAGATCTGAACAGTGTTGGCTGATACAGGCTGTAGATAATCAATGTGTCCATTTTGTTGACACTTCTGGGAAAGGAGGGGGGTGGAATCCTTCTGAGCCCTTTTTTTACAGCAGCACAGATGACAGCTAGAAATAAACAGTGTTTTCATGGCTGAAATGTCTGCCAGGCGTGATCATACGCAGGCTCTGCTTGAGGCAGCAAAATACTGAGCAAAGGGTTGGGGTAGTAAACTTGACGAGAGGTAGCAGCAGCCCCACATTCTCTTTGCACATTTAACCCACATCGCTAATGCATAGGAGTGATGAGCACTGCTACAAGTACAGCTCGTATTGAATCCAACTTTAAGTCTTGATCTACCCCTTCCTAAGACCTTTCCCCCTTATCCTTTTGTCAATGATTGTATGTTTATGTGAAATCAATAAAAAAATGTGTTTTTTAAGAAAAACCCTGAAGTCCTGACCTTACTACAGAGCTGAGAATTCAACATTCAGCTGAGGATGATATCACCCACTGTGCAGAGCAACTGGCCAGCTGGTGAGAAATTCCGGCTGTCATCGCAGTGCAGGGAGTTAACATATTTATCAGATACTTGAGATGAAAAAGTGGTAGTTCATGGGGACTTTTTTTCCCTAAGCCATCTGGTCCTGAGGTGCCTATTACATCTATTATTGAATCATTAAAGTCAATGAGGTGAATAACACGATTAAACTTGTTTACTTGTCATGTAACAGTCGGTTAACAGTGAAATGTAACTTCTACTTTCTGGTTTACTCTGCATTTAAAATACATCTCAGTTCCTCTAAGTGATACCTAAAATTAATGCCAGATAAATATATTTTAATTTGGAGTCTAATTTAAAAGTACATTAATTCTTTTAATTCTGCTCTACATAAGAATATTGTATTGCAGTCACTGCAAAGACTGCTCCTTATAATTAAAACAATAAAATATAAATAATTGGCAATAAGTACAGATATGTATACTCATCATTTCACTCTACTAATCAGGTATGTGCACATTTATGCAGATTCTGCACAAAATGCAGTTTGCTCATGCAATTGTAGGAAAAGCAAAAAGCAGTAAATCTGATCAATATATAAAACTCCTATTTGCATAAAAAGGTTTAAAGCATTTCATTAGATACACTCATAAAAGTGTGAATAAGCAGTTATTGTATTACCATAAATGGATTATACTTCTTTGTACTAAACTGAGATTTAAATAATATGGATTATACTGTACGAAATAATTTTTAAAGCCAGGAAATCTTACTGTAGTGATAGTGAAATTTAGTGTAAAGGCTTCAACAGCTATAATTAATGTTACCCTAGAAATTAGAAACTAAAGATGCCCTTTTATATTTATGTTAAGACCTCCTTTTGAGATCTGCAAATTTTTAAAAGTGCAAATATTCTTAGAGTTAATGTGAAATATTTCCAGTTGAGGGAATCATGTTCCTAGACTTCACTAGGCTTTAAATCAGAGAATTAATGAATAATATTATATAGCAATGTAGATAATTATTCATACCAAGAAAAATAGGATTAAATAAAGAAATTAAAAAAAAATTAAAATGTATGTATAATCATTGAATTTGCTAGAGTCATGTCTACATGGTCAGCTTTAAGTGGTCTCAATGTTAATCAGCAACCTCACACCCCATGCACCTAACCATCACACATTACACTGTATATTAAGAAAGAAGTATAGTTTGAAATATTACACTGAAAAGATCTTCCTCTGATATCTCGTCCTGGTAGCTTGACCTCCAACTACTAGACTATCAAGCAGGTAAAGTTGTGATACCTGGAAAAACTGTATCTCATTTTCCAAAAAAGTGAAATAAACTAAGTAACATTATTGAAGGTTGCTTAAACTAACTTATTTGACTATAGCCAGAAGTCTACTGGGAATGCTCACAAAATCATGGAATCATAGAAACATCATAGAATGTGCTGAGTAGGAAGGGACCCATCAGGATCATTGAGTCTGACTCCTGGCCCCACACAGGACACCAAAAGAGAGACGTCCCACATACTCTCTGAGAAGCTGGTGTTGAAGGGCTGTCCTCTTTGCAGGGATTTTAAACCAGCACTGACATGGTCCAAAGATATATTGTCAACTATTTAAGTGCTCTGCTGAATGAAACTATTGTGGATCACAATGAAATCACTTATCCATAATACCTATGTCATTAACTCCAAGGTTTATTTTCAATGCTATTCTATTGTAATGTAGTCTTCAGAGAAGAATGTTTATTAATATTTGAGTCTTTGTATCCAGTCAGAGTATACTTCATTATTAGCATTGTTATTGCTTAACCATTCAAACTTGTTTACATTCTGAACACTTTGTTTTGTGTGATATTGGTGGTGGTTTGTGTTGGGATTTTTGGTTTTGGGGTTTTTTAAAATTTTCTTTTCTGACTATATAATAAAGAAGGATTACAGGTGAGAAGGTTTGTACCTCAGTAGACCCAACAAGGTTTAATAAGAGGGCATTATCCTAGACTCAGATGAAAGCTCACTGCTTAGGATTTCATTATTATATTCAGGCCATTAAATGTAATATTATTATTAAATGTATTATATTCTCAGCTATTCTTGCTTTTACTGTCTATTTCAGTTCTCCATCTAAGGAGCAGAGAATGGATTTTTAAAATTATTATTACATTGCACTGTTTAATCTCCTCTAGTGTTTTATTTTACTTATTTTCTTGATATTATTTGAACAAATGTATGATTTTTTGAAATTTAAAACTTCAGTGAAATGTTACATTAAGGAGATAATTAGCATATTACGTTCCATTTATCTATGTGCTCTAGGTCATTCACTTTGTTGATTGCTCAAAAAAAATTACATGGCAGTTAAAAGATTTTTTTTTTTAATGAAGACAAAACTACAAAATTAGTGGAATCAATCCAGTTTAACACAGCTGTAGATAAGTGATGTAGTCAGTTAATTGGAATTCCAAAGGGACTGATAGCTTTTATGCATATCCCCCTGAAATATCCACCAGTCTTTGCTCAGATTTTAGAATGATTGGAACATTGCACAAATAAAGCAAGCACAGATGTACATCTATGACAATATTTTCCATTTTGAAGACCAGATAGGAAAGTAATATAAATGGGCTAGAACTGTTGTCTTTGTAATTTAATGACTGAGAATTAGATGGAGGCAGGAGATACACCAGAATTAGTCCATTCATAATTTAAAAAGCACTAAAAGAAAACCTTAAACAAAAATGATTTCATTATCAGAAACCATAATATGTGTTCCCTTACCACAGCAGGAATTTTCCTAGATTTGAATTTTTCCATGTACATTTTCTGAAAGGAAAATAAGGTGTTCAGCATCTATTTATTTATTTTTAAATCAAGAAAGTTCCATTTCAATTTTAGAGTTCCTCCAGTTAAAAAAATACAGTAAGAAACAGTTGACACGATTTGGCTTATAGTCTTCTGACACCCACATTTCTCCATCTCTTCCACCTGGCAGCTTGGGAAAGCTGCCCAGGTTATACCAGAATGCTTTGGAATAAAACCAGTCCTTTAGCATACTAGGTGTTGACAGGCCAACCTGGTTAACACATGGTTTTGCCAGGAAAAAAAAATTGCTCTCTGGATAAACTGAATCATATTAGCTTTGAAAATGTCAGATGATCAGTTGGAAAATGTAGTTACAATCGTAATGTGATCCTATTCATACTGTAGAAAAAATCTGAGTGACTGAAAAAAATAGCAGTCATCACTTTGTCCTCAGGTTCTTAAGGCTTTAGGGGGAAGAACTAACAAAGTCGGGTCAGAGTAATAGGTATTTTATATATTATCTATACTTTTACCTCTTTGTTAACCCTAGCAGGTAGAGGCATCACACACTGGAACAGCTTATTTATTTGTATTAATTATGAAGGGAGCCCAGAATGGAAAGCTTTGGGGTAGCAGTCTGCATTGCTGATGTCTCCAACTGATCAGGCAAGGCTTATCCTTGCAGACATATTCATTACAAATTGTAGAATAATATGTTGTTCTACCCAGGAAACATCCAAACTGGTCTGAGTTTCAATTACAAAAGAAAATATAATGCCATGATATTCATCTAATGATTCATGAACATCAGAAATTATTCAAATGGTTCTTCAGGGTTAAGGCTGGGGGAGGGTTTTCCCATTATTATCATTATTATTGCTGTTGAAGTAGTATCTCATTATTTTATTCTCAACTGTCTGGAATGATGCAGACTGGATAATTTCTAATTTTTCAAGCTGCTCTTTAGATGTTTAGTAAAAACTCCAGTTTTTCAGTACTAAAATTTATCTTACTAATGAGAATAAGAAGGTTTATCTCCTTATTTGTCTATTTCTGTGATTTTTGCAGGTAAAGAGTGTCTTGAAGCACAGACATAGGAAACACCATTTTTATCCTTTGGTTGGTCAAAACCATATCCAAGTATCTATCTAAGCATTGGTACTGTTTAAAGTGCACAAAGAATAATCCCTTTTGCAGGCGCATAGGGCACAATGACTTTTTGGCAGAAAGGACAGTGTGTCTCTGCTTAGATGTTCTGCATGATCAGAATATCTTTAGATAACAGAACTGGACCATTTTGGTGCTGTTTGTGGAAAATTACGATATTGCTGCTGTTCACAGAGAATGATTTAGTCTTCTGACTTCTCTAAAACATAATTGATTTATATTTCACTTACTTTTGCCGAAAGAATGATTTTGGTGTAGGGTTGTATAAAGCTTCCAAAGGTAGAGCTCAGATAAAATTTTCCCAATTTGTTCTGCTTTTCTTTGACACTGGTATAGAGATGTATTCTAAAAAGGATGTAAAAGACATGTAAAATGTGTCTTTGGATGCATTCCCAAGCTGTATGAAGTATGTTCAAAAAATTCAATAATTTATGTACCTGAGGAAATATAAGGATTCTGTCGTGTATCAGAGCAGCATCCTGCATGTCTGTGTTTTATAGCTCTTCAGAAAAAGGTCTAAACTTTTAAAGACAATCAGCACCATCAGCAGCAAAATTTTTATAATAATTTTAATTCTTTCTAGGTGGATGTCTCTACCTTTTAAGAAATAATCCAAATTATTTTTTTTCAAATGCTCTCTTTAGTAAACAAATGAAGCACCAAAACTGGAAAGAAGGATGAGTACTCAAGACAATAATTTATTTGTATTTCCAAAAGGACTTAAAGAAACAAAACCAGATGCAAGGACCACCCTGTTCTTTGCTGTGTTAACTAAACAAATATCATGTTTTATTTGGCTAGAAGCAAGATCAGAGGTTGAAAATTGTAGTATCATAGCCACAGTTCACTTCTCCCTGCAAGGAGAAATTATGTTACTGTTTACTTGGGACTAAAACTTTCCAAGAACTTGCAATATCTGATACCAGATATCCCTTAGGCAATTTATTTAATCTACCTATATGCAAGATCTCCAGCAGCTCTCTAGCAGCTACCATCAAAAGCTGATCATGTTTTATAATTTTTTGTTTATTCTCTGGGTGTTGCCACTGTGAGGCAAGGTCAGCATTCCAGCAAAGCTCTTTTTCATGCTTTTTGTAAAAATGGGAGAGATGGCATGCATTTGCAGGAGCTATTGTTTTTATGCAACATCCCAACTGGTGGTTAAAAGAAGGTAGAAAATCCTAGAAAATTATAAAGCAGCTCACACTAATGCCATGTCATTTATTTAACTGCTTAGATATAAATTAATGAATCCCTGTTTAGGGACATCTTTAGGAAATTAGTGATTGTGATAGCATTTTGTTTTGGTTTGGTTTCGTTTTTTTGTCTTGGTGGGCTTTATATGTGTTTACTTTGGGTTTTGGTTTGTTCTGGTGGGTTACTTTACTATGTTACCACCATGTATAGATCATACATATTTTTTCTCCCAAAAGAAGGACAAAGAGATGGCTGCTGTGAAACATGTTCCAGAAAATGTAGTTTCTGAGGAAAGAAAGCAGGAGTCCTCTGAGAGCAGAGAAGCATATATCACTGTATACTTATTTATTTTAAGGGATGCTTATTTAAAGGAAGAGAACGTGCTTTACTTTTGGAGTGAAATGGAAGGGTGACTTTTTGCCTTGGGATTGATAGGAGTTCTGTAAAACTGTGAACCCCTTCAGCTTTCTTTTAAGAATGTGCATGCTCTTGAACACCAGAACTCATAAAGGCCTAGGTAGAAAGCAGCAGCTTCTGCAAACTCCTTCCAGCAAGGCCACCTTCAGCACAGAAAGAAAGCCTTGCTGGGGCATACACCAGAGTAGTCATAAGCACAGCAGCCCATCCTTGACTTTCTGTTCCTAAGGAAAACAGCACATCAATCAACAGAGGATCATCCAGCCACTTGTATGCAGCAAAGGGCAGCTTAAAATTTGTGTTTCTGTGCTGTGGCTCCTTGTTGCCTGAAATCTATGCAGCCCTTGGACAATAGAACCAGATTCATTTCCCCAGACTTGAGCTTGACTTAGAAGCCAAATTGACTTAAGCTCCTTCGGTAGAAAATTGATAAGTTTGAACCTCTCAGAGGCTGAGCTGAATGAACCCTTGCAGATGATTCTTACCTACAAAGAGATTAGAATGGTTGCACTCCTCAGCCAGGTGTTTCAGTTAAGACCCCACAGAAAGGTGACAGAAATAGAGGCCATAGGAGGTGACACAAAAAAGCAGTCACATCTATCAAAGGAGACTTTGACTAAGCTCTCTTCAAGGATAGAAATAAACTTCTCAGTTGAGACACAAACTTTTGTGGAAAAATACTATCAAAAATAAGAAGTTTTACTGGTAAGCAACTGTGACAACAGATAGATGTCAGCAAAATAAGAAGTGGTTTAAAAGGTACTTGTGAGTCCTCAGCACATGCTTCAATTACTGTGGGAACAAGGTAAATTAAAGTGTGTGCCTTGTCCACACAAGAAAAATGCTTTCATTAAGCTAAATTGGTTTAGAAGTAGATCTAGTGATACTGGGGAGAAAAAAAAGTGTGATTGAAGATGGCCCCTTGTGGTTTTTGCTTTTCATTTCTTCTTTTCCAAAAAAAAGCTGCAACTGAAAACTTCCCACATGCTATTATTTCCTGATGCTGCTCTACTTTTTTATCATAAATAATTTTCACAACTTTTTTTTTCCATATTTCTTGTATAATTTGCCACCTTTCTTGATGTAGGGTGAAGACCACAGAATCACAGAATCAATTAGGTTGGAAAGGACCTCTGAGATCATCAAGGTCTTGACTGAACATCACCATGTCAACTAGACCAGAGCACTGAGTGCTACGTCCAGACTTTCCTTAATCACCTCCAGGGATGGTGACTCCACCGTGTTCCTTGGAAGCCCATTCCAATGTCTAATAACCCTTCCTGTGAAGAAATTCTTCCTGATGTCCAACTTAACCTCCTTATGAGCAGCTTAACACTGTCCTATAAAGATGTCTAGATTCCTGCCACAAATTATTCATATAAGTAGTCACATTTTGCAGTTCCCCAAATACAAATTTTCAAGACCAAATATGCTGGAACATTTGTTTTTTACATTTTAAATGTATGACTCTTTGAGAGAAATGCAAGTGGTGTGGGTGGTTGTGGTAGAGGGTGATGTTAATAAGTTTGTGAGCGCTTTCCAAATATTTTCTCCATTCTATTAGTATTTTTAAATAGTTAGGTAAAATACAGTGGTTTCCAACATAAAAATAATTAGCTAGTCTTAATTATAAAAACACTTATGAAGCTATTTCGGTCAGAGTTTTTTAAGAGTTTTAGAAAAAACTGTTGAATAGCAATAGAATGTAGAATAGCAATAGAAGAGAACTTTCCTTTTCTGATCCTCTTCTTGCAATTTATATATTAAATTAACAGTGTTCATTTACCTACACTTAAAGGATTGGTTTCATGTTCGTTTTTTTCTGAAGAAAAACTCTGACACTTTTTCTAGAATGCTTAACAACACCTATTGCACTGAAATGGTGTTCCAAAATGTTTGCTATACTTTTATATCTGTATTATGTAGATAATTAATTTAACTGATTTGATTGTAATGGTGATATATATATATTCTGTACATTAAAAAAGTTAATTTATCTTCTCCTACTCTGCTCCAGCCATATTTTACTGCTTTCTTTTACTATTCCATTTTTTTCCTATTGTTTATTTTTCCCAGGGTTATCATCAGGATTCATCCCTTTACCAGCTCTCTTCTTTCTGATTCTCTTACAACCCTCTTTTTCTTTAATTCCTGTTGCATCTAGTGACTTTCTCACTCCTCATAATTTCCACATCACAAAATATTCTACCAATTTTTCACATAGCTATGGTTCCTCTCATTCCTGTCCATGTATGAAGAATGCCAGTTTTCCATATTTCCAAATCAGTATTCCAATGCTATTCTCTTCAATTATCAATCATGAACTCACAGCTTCTCACAACCACTCAACTTCCAACAGCTTCCACTAATGACTGCTGGACATCTAGTTTGATCGCCACTTTCTCCTGACTTATCTGAACTTTCTGTAAAGAATTATTACAGCAGTAGCAAGACAGAATGATGCGACCCTATAGTACTTTTCAGAGTCTCATTTCTAATACGCTGCACACTTTTATTGCACATTTTTCCCTCTGTAGACCTCTCCTCTTCACAGATTGTATACAAAGCTACGTCTTTCAAATAAAAATAAAACTCTCCTGGCTGCACGTTATTGCAATATACACTTTTCGTTTAAGGCAAAGTCTGCAGTTTCAGTTCTTACAGGAATTTTTCCCCTCTAAAATATTTGTTCAGTCAACAGCCATTCTCTCACAGCTATCTCAAAGGCATTCAGTCAAATAGTTCAAGTTCCAGTAAGAAATTACACCTCCTTCTAATGCCAGATGAATCATTAATGGGAACAGTCTCAGATTTTCTTGCAATAACAAGCAGCAGATAAAAATATAAGTTGAATGCATTTCCAAAGTCCTTGTTTATCTATAACTAGAGTACAGGGTAAATATTTTCTTTCAGGAATGCATAGTTAATTGCAATTCAGAGAAATTTTAAATTTTGTATAGGTTATGTACTATTGTAACTGACTTGAATCATTTAATCCCTTCTTAAATCTGTAATATAGCATTCCAATATATTAAAGAAGGAAAAATGATCCAGAACACTTCATTTACATTAAGTGGCCTTGAAAACTAATCCAATTTTTACTGAAAGGAAGTCTGAAAATGTTACATATTATTTTGTATGAAGTGCAAGTCCTTAATGTGAAAGAAAATGATTGCCCTGAGATTACAGACTTTTTTTAAGGGAAATAACATTCCCCCCCCCCCCACTTCATCCCAAGCTTCAAAGGAAATAAAAATCTCTAGAAAGTATTTAGTATTATATTTATATATTAATAACAATGTTTCAGTCTGAAATGTCTTTTCAAGGGTAACTTTTCTCTTCAGACAAGTCATTTGATGTTGAAATTGTGACAAGGATACATGTTGTCATAGTTCTGCATTAGAAAATATTACTGTGTCTCCTGACAAAATTTGTTCAATAATTTATAGAAAACCTTTTTTTTCTGATAACCTTGCACAAATATATGACAATTTGGTAGTCTAATCTGATATAAACTGCTCATACCCAATGCTTTCTAAAAAGCAAGGTTTCCATCTCAAGGATTTTTGGTTTTGTTTGAGCTTTGGGGTTTTTTCCCCAGATTTGATTTGTAACCAAAATGAAAAAAATTTATTAGTTTATCTATTTTCTTAGAGTGTCTCATTGTAAGAAAACAAATCATTTATACTTTTGGTTTTTTCCTAGGTTACCTACATTTTTTGTCAACTGACCAGAATTTGAAGATCTTTTTTTAAGGCATGTAATTCTCCCTCATTGGTTATGAAGTCTGAAGGACAAACAGGAATGTTTAATACTTAAAAAGAAAAATCATCACAGTGACTTTAGGGGAATATATATAAATATGTATCAGCTATTCTATGTAGTAACAAGAATCTTATGTATCCCATCCACAGTACTAAAGCTTACATAGGAAATCTTTCTGTATTTTTCTAAGTTTTGTGGTTATCATCTGTATAAAATTGGGAAAACTTGTAGCGGAAAAGTCTTTAATTTTGGTTGAAAGGTATATATTACCCACTTACTGATTTACTTAACAGCATGTGAATACAACTTCTTTTTAAACTCTTTTTCTGTTTTCTTGTGGGGAGAGGAGGGATTTGTTTATTCTTCTTGCGTTTGGTTTTTTGGGTTTTTTTTAAGTTCTGTCAGTGTGCTTTTCTACGTTTCACATACAAATGGAGGTAAGTCTAGCTGGCTCTGTAACAGTGTCCTGCTTCAGGAAATTCTTAAGAAAGGTAGTGGTCAATTATCCAGAGAAAGAACACTGCAGCACAGCTTGCCAGCAGGATGTGGGAAAAGTGTTGCTTTCAAAATGAAATCAGTGGGTTGTGGATATGGAGCACTCAGTAACCTGGATATGCACCATCTGCCTAGCACATCTTTGTGCCCCGATTTTCACTAGGGAGCAGTGAAGGTATACAGAGAGCAATGAACTCCCGTAGATCTCCTGGGATGGGTGACTGCAGGGCTCCAGACTTCACCTAGAAGTAGATCTATCCCTTGCTCATACACGTTAAGTTGGTCTCCAGGTAGATATTTGCCTGTCCCTGTGAAGTGAAATCAGGAGACTATGGACCATGAAACATGCTGGTAAGAAATGCTAGCACATTAAAGTGATTCTTTCCTCTTCTTGGCAGTATTCTGAAGATGTTAGTTTTTATAAAAGAATAGCATTTGTCAGATGCTATTGATTCTTGACTGTTCAAAACTAGTAAAAAACTTACAAGTATAGATCACAGCTGAGAGCTGTCTGAGTAGTAAAAACATAGTGATTTATCTTCTAATCATCTTTGAAATATTGATTTAATGTCTGTGAATGCTGATCATCACTACAGAATAAACCAGAAAGACTGTCTTAGTGAAGTTTGATCTGCAACAGTGGATGCACATGTTCGAAGAGCCTAGCCTAGTATGAGAGTCCATGTGTTCAGGTTCACTGCCAGCATGTTTCTTAAGACTAAAGGAATCAACTGTTCTGTTACATGCTTTCATTAAGTATTTTTGGGAGTTCACTCCCTGACAATTACTTAATACATTTAATTATATATTACGAAAAATGACTGCATATTGAGAAATTTGTTCTAATTTGAGCAAAATTGTTCAGAAGGAAAGTGAGGTTCATTAGACTTACCTGCTGTGAAAGGTAAGCACATGCCATCATTCTCTTAATTAAAACTTTTGTAGGTCTTGCAGGATAAATACTGCAAAAACATTGGGACATCAAAATAAATGTGTAAAATCTCACCTTTCTCTCTGTTCTTCCATAGTACAATATTACCTATGTTACGTATGTTTGCCCAGAAAGTTGTTTTATATAGGTCACCGCAGCTCCTGATCCTTCTCTAATCGCTGTCTGTCTTGTGTTCTATGGATAAGAACTTTTGAACACAGTTGCCTGCATTTCCCCCCAGCTTCTCCTTGAAAGGGAAAAAATTGAAGCTGTTTAATCAAGTTAGACAGCAAGTAATTTTAAGCTTCATCCTAATTAGTTCAATGAAGGTCAAACCATATGACAGTATAGACAAAGTTTGATAATTGCATACTTCATTTAGGGAAAAACTGTGCTCATAGTGGTGAAATTACTAAGACTTTTATATTCTTCTTCCTTGATATTATCCCTATTTCACTCAAACTGGATATATCACCAGCTGGAGAAATGTGGAAAAATAGCTACCACAGGCTAATATAATTACCTATCTAGGGCCATGCAGAGTGCTCATAGGACTAAAAAACACCAACCCCCAAGCACCAGGAAAAGGTCACGTCACAATATCTACCAAAACAACTACTATATTCACACATAAAACCAGACCAAACTGAATGAAGCCAAACATTTCTTCTTGACAGATTTTATGTCAGTTAGATAAATCTGGTACAAATCACTTAATTTCTGTAGAAATATTTCTGATTTAAGAAGGTACAAATGAATCAAGATTAAGACCCTAGAAGCAGCATTTCATGATGCTCAGTTGCAAAGTCTTTAAACCATTTCGTTCTTATGGTTCTGGAGAAGCAGTAAAATAAAACAGAAAAAGGAGCACAAGTAATTTGTTTTCTTTTTATGTCATTTCAGTAAAGGCCAAATTCCAATTACCTGTAATAATTAAGTAGCTTTAGCACTAAGAGGTTCTAACCTTCAGCAAGGAAATCTTTCTATGACTTCCAGCAAAGGTCAACTTTCTATTGATCAGTTATTGATTAGGTTTTCTGTGTTCTTGCAATGTGAGATTGCTAACCATGCGGTGATTTATGGGATTTTTGAATACATCTTTGTTGTTCAGGAATAAAAAACAGCAATGGAAATATGTTTTTATCTCCTTATATTGGAAGGGGTTTAGATACTAATTCAGATATCATTTTTCTAAGTCCTAATATAAATTTAATTGGTTTGAAATCCATTCCTGAAACTTTTTGTCCTTTTAAACAAACCTTACTTTCCTTTCAGCTAAGAATAATGGCATTCAAATATATTCAAAACGAATGAGAAACACGTATTTTAACATGTGAGTGTAGGAATGGACCAAAACTAAATTATTACCTCCACTTATAGAAAACAAGCAAACAAAAAACCCCAAAGAAACAGAACTTCTCAAGCTTTGTTAAAGAAATGGGAAAATCTGTGGTCATGAACAAACAATTTTTATCCAAAATTATAAAAGCCTAAATATTCTTAAACTATTTTTGCTGGTATTGGAAGCAGATTTTATTTTGTAATACAGTAATATTATAATATATTAACTATACCCTTTTATGTCACTTCCTTTCTGTCTGTTTTTAAAATTTACAAAAACAGCACTCTTTTAAAGATCCTTAATGCTCCTCAGCTGTGCCTAAAGATAGTGCTTAATTTGACCATACCCTTATGGAGACATAATACTTTACACTGCATAAAATACTCCGATTTTTTTACCTTCTTATTCTGTGTCTGTCAATAGGTTGAAAATAAATCCTTCTTCTCAAATAGGCACCTGACACAATAAAATAATCACTGTAATGTAGGATCAGTATTAGTTTCTAATAAGTGCTGCTATAAAATTACTCCCATTATAGACATTCACTTCTACAATCAGCAGGTGATATTCAGCTCTGAGCCTGATATACTACAACTGTCACCAAAAGGCACTTTTAATCATTAGGAGAATGAACTTTTAATTAGGTAGCTGCATATAATCACCTTTTGAATACATACACACAACTTTATAGAGTACTAGATGATTTTGGAGAAGCAGGTACCAGCATTAAATGAGTTCAGAAACCTAACCTCTCAGCTCAATTAATTTTAATCTGGCACAAGTAGAGACTCTATTAGCTTTACGTGTGATAAATAGTATCTTTCCTCTGTGAAAACACATTTAGTGAGAAAAGCATTAAATGGTATTTGAATAGCAAAACTTAATCCATAGTAAATAATTGGAAACATCTCATTTGAGTTCTTGCTCTGCTTAAAAAAAAATAAAGAAATTCATTTAACTACACAGATCGAGTATTAGTCTTAACCTGACATGAAAACATCATACTGTTTGTCTTTTCTGACTATGAGTGGGGGCTCACAGTTCTTTCACTGTTCCATCTGACAGCTTCTATTTGAAAGATTTGTCCCTGGTAAAATCTCCATTTCCTTTGGAATTCACAGGATACTTGACCAGAGTGCTACTATTTCCATTAGGGAGGAGAAACTAGTTTTGAGTCAGTCAACAAGTGTTGTAGGGGGTTTTCTACCACTGTTGTGATTTAAGCCCAGCTGGCAACTTAGCACCACTAAGCACCAACTAAGCAACAGCTGCTTGTTCTACGCCACCCGCCCACCCTCTGCGGTGGAATGGGGAGAAGAATTAAAAGTAAAAGTTGTAGGTTAAGATGAGAACATTTTAATAAAAGAAACAAGAGATAATAATAATAATAATAATAATTATTATAATTATAATTATAATTATAGAAATAAACCCAAAATAAACCAAGTGTTGCATAATGCAATTGCTCAATACCTGCTGACCCATGCCAGACCCCATCCCTGAACCCCAACTGGACCCCCCTTCCAGGTAACTTCCCCAGCTTATATACTGGGCATGATCCATGGTGTGGAACATCCCTTTAGCTAGTTTGAGTAAGCCATCCCAGCTCCCTCCCAACTTTTTGTTGTCCCTCACTGGCAGAGCATGAGATACAAAAGAGTCTTTTATGTAGGATAAATACTCCTTAACACCCATCAAACATAAGTGCGTTATCAATATTTTTCTCATCCTGAATCCAAAATACAGCACTGTACCAGCTACTGAAAGGAAATTAACTCTATATCAGATGAAACTATGACAATTGTAATTCCCTGTGGACAGTTGTGGATCATTTCTGCTGTATAGAAGATCACTCAGTACCTTTAAATTGCAGGTGTAGGTATTACTCTTTAAATATTGAATTAGGGAAAATTATAGACTTACTGCAAAATACCTGGAAGGAGGGCACAGCGTGTTTATATATGAAGTGTAGCACTTCTTAAAAATTCTTGATAACTTGAGAAGTCCTAAAATTAAGAAGTGAGAAAACTAGAAGAAAAGTGATCTCTCGTGGAAGGATAAACCTGTTTCTGACATCTGCTTATGGTTGTTACTTTCTTTCTTTACCCTAACTGAGCTAATGTGCTCCTCCCATTTTGTATCACATAGATCCTTTCCAACTTTGAAGCTGCTTCCACGGGAATAAGCCACTTGCAAAATATTGGTGGAAATAATCAGAGGAGACCAGCTTTTTATTTTTTTTTCTGAGGTACTCAGGATCTGTTTGTATTTTTAAACTTATGATACACAAGATTTCTTCATCCTGTTCCCATGATCATCTATATCAGACAAATTTTAGTGCACTTGCTGTGTCTTCTAGAGTAAGACAATTTACTCCTTTAAAATTAATCTTAATAAAGTTCTGGGAAAAAGTTATTTTAAAGACTTCTCTTAATAGGCAGCGTGAATTAAACTGTGCTGTATTTATCTCCTTTTCGATTAACATTACTCTACAGTTATCACACTTATTTTATTGCATTTTGCATTGTCACATTCTACTATTTTTGCTGTAGAAAACTCCACTCCTCTATGCTGCACCACAGACCTCTCATTACAACAGACATTTTAGATGGTCCTTGGTGAGCTGACCATACCTCAATTATGATATGGCATTGTCTCCAAGATTTTACTGCGCTGTTAGTGCCTCTGTATCAGCCAAGTTGGGTGTGCTTAGCTGTCTTTTTGGGACTAAAACGTAATCATTTTGACTATTAAGGCTTTTGATTTGTATGATATGTTTACATAGAAACTAGGTAGCTGTATATAGACACGTAGACATGTATCTCTCCATACGTTTATTTATGTGTGCCTGTGTATATGTATATGCATTACCAAATATTTTCTACAGCGAAGCTTCTGCTCTAAATTATTGCTCTTAAATGAATGTCCTGCTGCTCTAAATAAAATTAAATTGAAGGTGTTATTGATTTGCTGTTACAGATGTTTGGGTCACTACAGATGTTTGCTCTTGGCTATTTACTAGCTGTGTGTAACACCACTGAAAAATAAGTACAAAAGAGGGCTTTATTATGTCAATGTCAATTTCATGAGAAGTTTACACTTGTTTACACATTTAAAATTGATTAAGAATAGTAAAGAAATTCTCAGAAGTGCTAACATTGCATTGCAATTTTCAAAAATCTGGCTAAGCACAGGTTTAGTCTGTTCTTACTAGAAAAGCAGTCCCCTTGAGATTTACATCTCAAAAAAGGGAAGAAAACTCTAACTGTGGAGGCCTGTCATGCACTATACGTTAGCTTCAAAGAATATTCTAACAGCTAAAACTGTATGTTTACAGAGAACATAAATAACCACAGGATATCCATTGTGGGAAGCTCTCATTATTCAGTCCTATTAAATGTCAAAGTGTCTGAGAAAATTAAATAAAAAGGCCTACTGATATGAACAGATAAACTGCAAGCCTTGTAAAATATATGAAATAGAACTCAGGGCAGAGCTAAGTGAAGAATTCTAATATAATATAAAGCACATTGCCATAAATCTTTTTGAGTTACTTACATCATAAAGAATTTATTTCTAACTACTTGTTGCTCACTTCTGAATATTTCTTCATCTTTCCAATTCTTTGAAGTAGTATTGAGAATCAATAGAAAATGAACCGTGAAGGCTCTGAGACCCACAGGGAATGATGCAAGTAAAAGAGCAGCAAAAGAAATAACAGCAGTGATATAATAACAACAGAACTCCTTGCCTTCTGCTATAGATTTATATATCTTGTGCTTTTTTATTCACTCAGAACACAGAATTTTCTCATTTTAGGTCTTGGTTTAATAAATTGATCACTCACTTTCCATTCTTATTGATGCACCAAATATACCCAGCAATGTAATAAATTTTAGTCATAATCAATTGCAGCCATTTTGAGACATAAAACTGAAAAAAATATAACATTTATTTCCAAAGTATTGTTCAATAACAAATGGAAGCTATGTGATATGTATATAAATAAATAAATTCATTTTTTATTATCATTGGTAAAACAGAAGTAATTTTCATATTACTTCCAAACTGCAATGAACTATCATGGTCTTGATTTGTCAGCAGTTGGATAAATTGTCCCAGTCATCTTCTATTTCTTTAGCCCTAGGAGCATTTTTATTAACTGATAAAGCGAGCATTCTCATTTTTATCTTTGTGTCTTAGATATAAAATGTATTGTGTGACAATTTGAACAACATTGTCACATCTGATAAGCTTAAAACAGTAGAATTAGTGTCATCTATTCAAAGCAATAATTAGCATATCCAGTCTTTCAAGAATAGTGTGTAGTACGGGATACATGCAAATTTTCTGGGTTTGTTTCTCTGATGCATGGTTAGACAGATGGACTTTACATTCAGTTATCCATTTGGTTTTGAGAAGTACCACAATGTTGATTTGCGAAGCACAAAATTTAGAGCTTCTTAGGAAGAATGAAGAACTTAGAAGGATTTAAACATTAATGCATATATTATATTTAAATATACAGGTTTTTTCCTGATAAATATAAAAATCTATAATCTGCATTCCAGGTAATCCCAACAATTCAGCCAGTCACTGAGAAGATCAGATCTGAAGCAGGCCTGTTCAACAGCACAGCTGGGGATTATGTCTCCCATATGAGCTGGGGAAACCCCTGCAGAGTGCCGAGGCTCCCATAAAGGCAGCTCCAGAGAGTGCTGTGGACAGGATGGGCAAACAGAGCAAGCCGTGGTAGCCAGGGTGGGATGTGGCACTCAGCAGCTTGTTGAACTGCATGAGGTTTGGCCAGGCCCACTGCTTGATCCTGTCACGGTCCCTCTGATTGGCGCCTTCTGTCTCACGAATCAACTGCACCACTCAGCTTGGTGTCGCTGGCAAACTTGCTGAGGGCGCACTCAGTCCCTGTCCGTGTCATTGGTGAATATATTAACTACTGTAGGTTCCAGTATGGACCCTTGAGGGTCACTGTTTGTTACTGGTTTCCACTTGGACATTGAGCATTTGTCTGTAACTCTTTGGATATGGCCATGCAGCCAATATCCTGTTGTTTAATAGTCCATCCCTGAAATCCAAATCTCTCCAGTTTAGCAGAAAGAATTTTGTAGGAGACTATAATTACTATTTTTATCCAATTCAGATAACACTAATGTTGATTTTGCTTTCTCATGGTTACTTCCTTATTTATCAAAAAAAAAAAAAAATTCCTTAAGACCTATAGAGCTCCTTTCTTCACAATTTTGTGCTGAGTAGGTTATTTACCTGAATTACTGACCCTTTTTTATTCAGTTAGATGACCTACCCCATAAGATACAGGAATGTGTATCAGTAGTACACTAATGTTTTTTAAATAGCTGATGATTATTTTAAAGGTCTCATCACATTTTCTCCTTCATAGAAATGAAACTGAAAAGTAATGTGAAAAAATGTGAAAACCACTTTGCGGTTATTTTGTTCTAGCAGCTCAGGGCGCTTTTTAAAGAAATGACAATATTTCCTTTGTCTTTTTTTTTTAATTTAAGTAACAATAAGCAAAATTAATACAATTCAACCCTATTAAACAATCTGACATGTTCCAGTTTTCATCCTCCAACAAATTTTAGATCGTATAAACCAAAGGAAACATTATTTGTATGTATTTTGCATCTGACTGTAAAACAATACTATACCTAAATAGGTAGCAACTCTATGGAGTTGCAGAAAGCTAGTTTCTCTGATAGTGAAAGACTTCAGTAGGCTATAGATTCAGATATTTTTAATTCCTTAGTGGCAGATTTGGCTATCTGAGGAAAATGTAAACATTTTGGTTAGTGTTGACGTCTCATGAAGTGGAACTACAAGTAATATTTTGTTTTATGATGTGAACCAATTTGAAAAACTTCCATATAATAAAGAAGTGTAGCAAAACAGAGATGCTTTGTCCTGAAAAAATTCAGCCAAGTCTGAAGGATGGAGAGAAACATTCTTCTGAGAGGTGAAAGCTACTGAAATAGAAAAAGAGAATATTAAATGTTTGATTATTTTGCAGAGGGGTTTAATCTGATTTATGTTTGTAACTGCTTCCAGTAATTGTAAATTTGTGTTTTAATGACTATAATTAATAACTGAGCTCATGTTTTTCCAAACATACATGAATTTTTGGTCAGTATCACACTAATTTACTATATGCACTCTGTCTGCAGAAAGATTTATAATATTTCATTACACCTATGGAGAAAATGCTGATTAAGTCCTCCCAAAGGGGACAAGTTTCATTTACAAGGAATTATGTGATATATAACAAAGGAATAAAATAGCTGTTCTAAAATGAAGCCCAAGATTGCATGGTAGACAGAAGGTCACTACCCCAATGGGTATGTAGAGCAAAAAAAGAAAATAAGAGGAATGAGTATCAGGAAATTTCTTTTTGGAATAATGACCTTATTTGTCCCTCAACTCCTTCTCAAAATTTCCACTGATTTGCTCTGAAATGCCTAAACCCCACACTTATTAAAAGAAAATTAAATTACATGTTGAAGAAGAACTATTTCAGTGTTATTAGTATAACAGAAGAATAAAGTAGTAAATTTGTTGTGGAAAAAGTAATCCAGGAAAAAGCAATTAACTTGACTTGAATAAAACATCACCAAAAAAGTCTGTTGCATCATTAAGGATATTAATTAATAAATGTATTATGAACTATGAATAAATGAAAAAATAAAAATTCTCAGAGTAATGTAACAAAAAGCAGTGTTAGAGGTCAGGTAGCAAAAAACAGATACCAATACTGACGTTTTAGAAAGAAATTTTCAAAATAGAACACAATTTTTTTTCAAATAGTCCCCACAACATATAGTCATATATCACTGTACATTCGAAAGATAGAGTGTAGGAGTTCATGGATGTGGGCAGCATCAAAAAAACCTGAAAAACATTATTATAAAGACATACTAAAGATAATGAGGCATAGTACGTGTCTTAGGAGTAAAATGGAGCAGAAGATGACAAGGCGAGGAAGATTTTCTCCTTACAAATACCTCTATCATTTCCAAATAATAATATGAATTCCCATGTATTCCAACTAGCTTAAATAGAAAAGGAAAAAAAAGGCTCTGATAATTAATGTCAGAAAACCAGGAAGTATAGTATATTTCTAATCCTAAAAAACAAGAATATGTATTTTCCCAGTGACTCCTTCCCTTGCCCCAAACCAGCTATTCAAGATAATTAGTGCACAGAGTAATTGAAGACTACAAATGTTTATAGCCAGGGAGGTAAACAAGCGATTAGTGATAGCACAGGTGTGAAAGGAAGTTAAGTGAACTTACAAGGGAGCTAAGCTGGAAGTATACAGTCTATGTTTGCCTTAAAAAATAACAGTGTGTTCAGGGAGATCTAGAAGCAAAACCAAACATGCATGCACAAAAAAGCCCAAACAAGCAAATAACCAAGGCAAGGCTGAAAGACACAAGAAAGGAATTTGGATTTAAGATTGTCTGAATAAGGCAGTGCCCTTCAGGAAACCAACTTAGGTCTGACACAAAGCAGCATAAAGAAAATCAAGGGTGAAGGATGTCACAGAAACTTGTCTTGGTTATGCTGATATTTCAAATGCACAGACATCAACCATTAATGAAAGTTAACTTATCAAACCTCTTCATCCCTAAAAGAAGTGTGGTGTACTTTCATAAAGATAATAATAAGGAGGGAAGGAAGGAAGGAAGGAAGGAAGGGAGGAAGGAAGGGAGGAAGGAAGGAAGGAAGGAAGGCAGGCTTCTTTCTAAATAGTTAACATGCATTTATTATTTATCTAAGGCACTATTCAGATGCAGTGTTCTCCTATGAAATGTATACATCTGTTTCATACAAAAGAGAATATTCATTTGGATATATATTTTTTCAAATGCATCTGTTTTGTTTTGCAAAGATTCTGCATATATACTAAAATATTCAATTGAATCAATATCTTCAGTATGCTGCTTCAATCAATTGTGAGATAGTAAACTAAAAGAAATTATCAATACTAACTTTAAACTTTGATTCTCTAACTTTTTTATTACAAGAGAAAACTAAGAAAGTTAAATGGCTTATAATACTATAATGAAATTCTCATTAAGTATTTTCTGTAACTATTTATTAAACTGTTATAAGAAAAAATATATTAGACATAATTTTATGCCTTCAGGCTAATCACATTCCAATTAAAATTAAGCATTTAGAAGACATTTAATCTCTACAACTACTTTATGAGCAGTTTATGTTGCAATATATGCTTCACCATTCTGGTCCTGGTAGAATTACTTTACTTCAAATGCCCCAGAGGTAGCCTGAGGCAAAACCTCTTGCTTATCCCTCTACTGTTATCCTTTTCCTATATATGACCTACTGTGAGCTACTTAAACATATCTGGCTCCAGGTATTCCAGTTGCTTGTTCACACATCTTTGAGCAATACTGCTGTATTGCCAAGTCCAGCTAAATGAAGCTTTATACAGGGAAGATTCATTGGTCTTCATTATTTTATTAGGTAAATGATTGACTGCATTAAGAGCCTAGAATGAAACTTTATAGCTTGCAGTACTTGAAGAAAGGAAAAGTGGAACAGCTGTTATAAACAGCCATGCCAGATTTAGTGTAATGAAATAAAAATTTAGACAGAGAGGGGAAGGAAATAAGGTCATTTCTCCTCTAGTACAATATACATTATGTAGTAAATAATCTGTTTAACTGAATGTGGAATTAGAGAAATTATAAGATAGAAACTTTCTAAATAATTTCTAGCTTTTCTTTCTGAAGTAGTCAGCAAAACCAAATAAACTGAAAAGAAAGTATAGTATTCAAACAGCAAACCTTTTTCTAGACTGCTAAGATGTGGAAAAGTAACTAACTATAAAATTATTAGAACAATTATGACAGTACACATTTAAATGCAGTGTTATGCAGAAATATAAAAAAAGCTTGTTACTATTATTATACTTACAGAAAATCAATATGAATGCTCACATTTAGAATATGTGAAAAAATATGGTATAAAATGTTTTGTTCTTTTTACCTACTTCATCAGCTATGACTCAATAATAAAACGGAAGTATACTTAAAGTCAATTAATAATATTTTTTTCAATTTTATTGTATTTTTTCAGCCAAATAAAATTCTCTGAAAGCACCAAATATTTAATTGCTACTAGTGCCAAATGTTCAATTGTTACTTGTTTCTTATATTAAGTTACCATGATCAGAAAATTCTGGTAAAATTGAAATAGAAAGTACCTTCCATGCTCTCTGCATTTTTTGTCTTAGATTTTATCAGTTTAAAAATTCTTAATAACTTCTGTAGCTTTTCTTAAAAAGTTCCAGGAATGAACATTCAGCAACCTAAGTGATTTGTTTTAGTGTCACTAAAATTCTTATCCTTACTTTGCTATTCCTAATCTTTAATCTAAATGTTTGTCACCATTACATATGCCCAGTACTTCTCGCCCTAACCTCACTGGATCCGAAGGAAATACCTTCTCTCTGTCTGCCATGAAGGTTTACAATTTCATAAGTTAGAATTCTCCTCAAACAGATAAAATTAACCCAGCTCTGTCAGTCTTTCCTCATCAGCTAGATATTGAAATCTCAGATAATTTTTCTTCTTTTGATTTTATCATTGCAGTCATAACATTACCATGCCTGGATAAAACATGCAGGAATTTGAAACTAAGTGTTCTTGATAACAAGGATGTTTCCTTCTCATGACTTCAGCTGAATCTAGGAGCTGAGGACTTTGCTAAAGCCAGAGTACTAAGTAGCAAATTTAACACATCTAGATCTGTTCTGTAGTACTGAGGCCAGCTGATACAGAAGAGTCTCTGATAGCAATATCAAACCTTGTTATGTGCAAAACAGTGTGCTCACATGCAAATTGACTCTTGGAAACAGTCAGCCTGTGTCAGCTGCAGAAATTAGCACAGACATGCTTTAGGAGAGGCATAATTGGCAGCGTCCACAGCTCTGTCACAGCAGCTCTGAGAGGTTATCAGTTCAGATGATCCTGTCCCTGTAAACAGGAATATTTGCTATCATTGTTTAAGTTACTAGTATAAGCTTAGACTATCCTTAAGAAATTATACCAATCTTCATAAAAAGAAGACATACCATTATGTCTTATATTACTGTTATATATATAGTATATGTGTATACAACTATCTATACATATAAATATGTACACTATTACTTCTATAACTATGTATAACATAATATTGCACCAAAAAACAAACCAGCAAGACCTTAATCTATGTGAAAGATTGGCCCTAAAAAGACATCTATGCTAATTACTTCTTGAAATTCCTAAGAAACTGGAGATAACTTTTTGGCTTTTGTTTAATTAATTACCCAATTCCCTGTGAACAAGAATCTGCTTGGGCTGAGAGTTTCTCTTTCTTGGCTCACAGAATCTTTTTGGTCTTCCTTTGGAGCATCTGCAGTTAGAAAGGAAATGTTGATTAGTGTGCTGTGACAGTGTGATAACGAAGAAAAGAGATGTATTTTTCTCATATTCTCAGGGCTAGAGAGTAATTTGATTTTATATCAGGTAACAATTTTTTCCTAATTTATATTCATAGGATCTATTCTTCCTTTTGTTAAGGTGAATCAGACATCTACAGCTCCTGAAGTCCCTGATGTTTCAGAGGGCAAAATATTGCTTCCTGATCTAAACTTTAGCATTACCTGTTTTTTCCTAGATTATTGGTTCTCATGTACTAAAAATTGTAAGTACTATGGGGATGTGATTTAGTAACTGTCTGTATGGGAAACAGACCAAGAACATGTGAGTATGTGGAAGCTTGTAAAGTTCCATTTCATCAATGGGACTTTTACTTGTCTTGCTAATCCCTCCTGGGTCCGTGTTTCTGTATATGCTGCTTTTTTCTGAAACTTGATAAGACTTCATGAAATATCAATTGGGATATCTCTGTCTCACAAGTAAGGACAGGTATTTATTCTTTTCTTCTCTATTTGTCCAGTTCCATCAGCTAGAGTCCTGTAAAAGACAGGACCTATGCAGATCCTGCTTCTTATGATGTCTATGCTGACAGAGTGCAAGTGTGACATAAAAAAAAATCAAAAAGAAAATAACAGAGGTACAGAGATCCTCCAGACCTCAGACATGTTGTCCAATTACATAGGGCCAATTAATTTTCTGGATCAAATCTCTTAAATATCAAGAGTGTGCTTGTTCCTTTTATGTAAGAACATATTCACCTTACACTTTCCACACTTGCTTTTGCTTGAGTCCAAGTTAGAAGTCCTATACCTGAAGCAAAAAAACCCAAAAGTTTTTCCCAGCAACATAAATTTAAATAGAAAATGCTGAAATAGTTTTAATAAAAATAGTTTTATCATGAGATTGCTTCTCTTGCTGGGAAATAATGTTGTCAAAATAAACACATGGGTTACTTTAAATTGTCCTTTTATGGTTTGTAATATGTGACCAACTACCTTTTCAAAGTTCCACCAGAGCATCTGTTCCTAAAACTCTATATTCTAATCTTTTTTTTGCAGACAAGATAGATATTTGAGGCACTGATAAAATAGATAGAATAGAAAATACTAAAATAGACCTTTCTAAAAGAGGCAGGTGATGTTTTCCACAGCTTCTTTCTCAGGCAATTTTTAATAAGTAACTTGCAATGTCAGAGAATCTGTTTCTACTCTATTTTAATAACTACAGACAGCAGACACTTATCAATTGAATATTATCTGGTTACAATAGGTCAGCTAATTATCCTGATCATTAACCTTTAAAAGTACAGAGGCTATGATAATCAATGCCACCCTTGGTGTGTGCCACATCATCTAATGAGTCTGTGTCAGAAAACGAACTCTTTCACCTCCCAATGGTGCAGTTTCTCATCATTAACTTTCTTAGTCATTTGGTTTCTTAAGAGAATATAAGAAAAACTGGCACCTGGCATGAATCAGCTTATTAAAAGGAATGCGTAAAATAAAATTGGTTACTGAAGATGGAATAAAGGAAGCAATATTTCCAAAAAGCTTTATGAATCATTGTACAATTTGAAAACATCAGGAAGTTTTAATAGGCAGAAAAGAGACAGAAAGTAGTGATCAGTTAAATAATGTCCCAGTTTGAGACAAATTATGAGGAAACATCCGAAATGAATGTATCCTCTAATAGAAGGCAGATTTAAACAGCTCCTCTCTCACCAGGTTCGGAAAGAAATTCCTCTGAGGAAAGTGAAAAAAAAATCTGTTTATTTAACAAGCAGGATGCACGCAGGCATAAGAGAATGCATGATGTTAAATAACAAAACCTCTTGCTGTGGAGAAAACCTGAGTCCTTTCTGTAGGTGTGGCTTTGCTCTCTCCGGAGCTGGGGTGCGGCTTGGGCCCCGCCAGGCCAAGGTGTAGGGCCTCCTGGTGATGTTCTGATGTTGCTGAACAATCCAGAAGAAAATAAGAAGCCAAAGCCCCAGGGCAAAAACTTTCTTGCCTCAGCTAATAAGCTAGCTAAAAAGGAAAGAATTTTAACTCTCTGTCTCTCTCTTAGGAAAACAGAGTCGAAAGCTGGCTAAAAGCAGGAATGTGCTTCCTCGGCTCCGCAGCTGTGAGAGCACAGGGGAGTGTGTGTCAGTCCTTGAACACAAAACACTCTGAAGAATTTGCCTGGCTTCTCTCCCCCCTCTCCTGGACCACGTTTAAAGACACAGGAAGGCACAGGTTTTATGTCTGGCGTAGAGCAGGTGATAGGGGATACAGCATCATAATGTCACCTCAAGACGTTGGAAAGGAATCATCTGCTGTATCCAAATAGTTTACAGTTAAATGGAAGACACTATCATAAACAGAATGGAGAGTAGCAATTTACAAAATGCAATTAATTTACCCCAGCAAATTTTTATGTGTATTTTTTGTTTCAGTTTCATGTAAGTTATGAGAAGATACTGTTCTCCTTCACCTGAAGAATATATAACACAAGAGCAGGCAAAGTGATGACGGGCAAAGTGTGCATATGAATCTCACTCAGTAAATGGCTAGAATTAAGCATGTAGTATCAGGTCATTATCTAATAATCAAAGGAGTGATAGAGAAAGGCTTATCCAGGACGCTGTTCCTCCTCTGTATTTTACAGTCAGGTGAATCACTCTCGGGAAATCCATATTTCTTTCAAGTATCTTTTGATTATACTCAGCTCTTAGTGTCAATGCCTATTTTCCAAAGGGCTTAAGCCAGGAATATGAATCCCAGCTACACATGAAATGATGGCTACTGCCAGTGAACTGAAACCTGAGCAGGGGACATTTTTCAACACTTTTCATAGTGTCAGAGCCTTAAAATGTTTTTTCTACATTGTGGACTGATAATTTTCTTTTAGTAGGCAGATAGTATCAGAAAATTGTGATCCCGAAAAATATGTACATAAGGCCAAGTAGTGGACATGCACCATCCAGGGAAAGGCATGGGCTACTGTTCTGTCCTTCCTGCTTCCTGACCAAAACACGTATTATGTCAGTGCTGACATGGAGTCCAAGATAGCATTGGAAGGTCCGTCTGCCTTCTGAAGTCGTGCCATGATCATGACACTACCCTCAAAAGTGATGCAATTCTATCTATAAAGAAACATTTCTTACCAGAGAATTCTCTTGCAGTGAAGACTGAAAGATTAGGAATGATGTTATTCCTCAAACAAGGAATGAACATAACAAAACATTTTATTTGGAAAGCAGTGAGGATAAAGGAGCTGCCATTAATCTGAATCTCAGCACAGTTCGCTTCTGAGGCACGAATCACAGTGCATTGGTTACTGAGCATTTGTATGAGTACCCAGAGTCTGGAACAATGTTAAAAGAACGGTGATTGATTGCAGTAGAAGCTCCCCTTGATCTCTGCCTGGACCCTTGATTCCTCTTACCCCCTACTGCTGTACCACAAAATTTCACATTCCAGTAACTTTCCAACAACAGCTTTCATTTAAATAAGGAAGCACCAGTGGCAGGAGGGTTCTTCTAAAATCAGTAATCATTTTTATACATAATGTATAAACAGAAGTTAAGTAGTAAGTTTCTTAATGTCTTCTTTTTGGTCTTATTCTGAGCACATGACTTATGGCCCTTAATCTTGATTCATGACTCCTAATTTGTCACTCTTGATTTCTGGTATATGAGCAGATGTAGGACTTTGAAACAGATATGTCTTTTCATGATAGGAAAAAATATTTTTGACACCTTGCTCAATAATTTTAATGATACTGTGTTTTAGAAATCATTGCTGTATACGTGAAACACCTGAAAAGAGAGAGACAAGGTAGAAATACATCTATTTTGATTAAAAATATGAATATAAAATCTTCTAGTTACTGTTTTGCAAAGCTAAATTATTTACAACTGGAGTGTTTATTGAGTGAAATTAGTTAAATTGGCAAAATGTTATTAACTACTAGAAATGCAAATCAGCAAAAGATGGCAAATAAACCAGTAAATCGTCTGAGGGAAACCTAGGCATAGAGCTGTATTTAAAGATTGAATCATACATTAACAAACTGAACAAACAAGAACAAGCTGTGAAATACACGGTTTTTACAGAAGAAGAAAGCCCCAGGAAACAAACAAAAAAATATGGACTTGGGCCAAACTCCAAACACAGCTATTATGGGATTTTATTTAAATATATTTTAGGAGATTAACATGACAAAGGATAGTGTACAGCTTATGAAAAGATGTGTAAAAAGTATCACCATAGAAACTTGTTTGAGAAAATCAGGATCTCTCTTCAAACTCTGGCATAAATTTGTGCAATTCAACTTATGTGAATGCAGATCTTTCACAGAGAAACACTGGAAACTTCATTAGTATGGGGAAGAAAAGGAGATAAATTTAAAAAATAAAAAGAAGCTTTGCAGGAAACAATCTAGACTGTAAGATAGGTACCCATCTGTTATTTAAGATAAGACAAACACTCCCACAGTCAATTCAATGATGCAATTGTTAAAGAAAAAAAATATTTTCATTATCAGTATAAAGCAAAATATTTTAAAGAGCTCTTTTACAATCCTTAGGTGTGTACTAAGGAAACAGAAGGGTGTTTTACTTTACAGTTATTACCCCATGTCTGTCAGAGCTGAAACATTTTGGTGAATTCAGGGATGCAGTTTTAGCCATGACTTCAACTAAAAAGACATTTAAAGTTTTTAGACATAAAGCAGAATGTAAGTGTTGGAGTTCTCTTTCAAAATATGCTTTTTTTTTCTGCTCACTTGTGTTCAAATTACAGTTCCTTGGCTCCCTCCCTTCATATGAAAGCTGAAATTATATGCATCTCCCTAGAAGGGCTGTCAAACGCAGTAAAGTTTGTACCCTGACTTTCTGCCTCTGGTAACTGTAATAAAAATGAGGCGAAACCAAGCATAAAAAATATCCTAGAAAAAAATGGTCACCTTCCTGCAGCTTATTGGCAAATTCAGGGGGAACATGACTTTTCCCAGGAGGCAAACTGTGGAACTGACAATAATCATAGGACTGAAATACTCCTTTTCCACATCTGCCTCAAATTAGATTAGCTTGTTTCAAGGTGAATTTCCTTTTAGAAATTATTTCTTCTGAAAATCTTTATGTTTTTACTTTCTTACATCTTTAGGCAAAATGATAAGAGTAATATAAAAAATATTTTTCTCTTCATCTTCATTTATTCATTGTTATACCACTTGATTAATTAATAAAAGGAGTCACAGTTTTTACTCAGACACATTTCACATTATTGCTTCAAGTCTCTTGCTTTCTACTTATTGATTAGACATTCATGACACTGTGTTTCATTCTCTCAAAATTATTTCTTAAGCTTCAGCTTCTTCTCCTGCTTCAATCCAAATTATATTTATCATATTTACACAGTACCTACAGTCTAATTCACAGTCTAGAAAGTGCATCTGTGTCTTATTTCTGACAAGTGCCATAGTTTTGACTTCTTCATCAGCTTATTGAACCAAAACAACCAATATATACAGTTCTGCAGAATTGGGTGAGGCTTTCATGCTTATTTACCTGCTTGAAAGTCTAGGGATTTGCATTAATTACCCCCAGCTTTGATAAAACAGCCTTTTCCTGAATTTATGCATCCATAATGCTGTGCATCTTGGTGTTATGGTCTTTGAAGTTTCCATGCTTCCGAAGACTTTCATCTGTCACAAATGGAAATGAGCTTGTACTGATGGGGCCAGGTTGCATTGGCATAACTCCATCAGTGGAAAATTTACTCCTTGATATTTGGAATATTAGCAACAATTATCTGTCATATAGATTTAATCACAGTATATAGTAACTAATAAACTACAGAAGAAGAATAAATAACTAAAATTGACTTCAAAAGTGGAAAAGCAAGAATTCTTGCATGATCTCTATGGTTTTTTATGTTTTGTCTGGAGAACAAATATAAATATTAATTTAAAAAAATATTTTTCTCATCAGAGCAAAGTTTTTCGCAGGTGTTTTAGGTATTGCTACAGCTTAAAACAAGGTGTTTGAGGGTATCATTCATGAATGACTAGTAGATAAGAAGGTAGTTCAAACATATAATGAAGCTCATGAATAATGCAAAACAGGAATGTCAGAAAAGAATTGTGAAGCTAGGATCCTGCTGGCCAACTCAATCTAGTTGGTGCTCAATGACTTCTAAAGACCCTCTTAAGAAACTCAGATATGAAATCTTTGAATATGTTATGCATCATATAAAATCATCAAAGACTAAATTATGAGTCTCTGAATCTCTGATATTAATCTCTGAATTGATATGAATCTCAGATATGAATCTCCTATCTCTGAATTAGTACATTAAGCCAATATATGGCTCAAATCATTCTTGATATCAAAGAGACGGAAAGTGACTTTCATAATATGTTGTTAAAGAGAACTTTGCAGACCATTGTCATGTCTTGGTGCAGACAGTGAAAACAAATATTGTGAATATGAATAAACCTGGTATACCAAAGAAAAACACAAGCTGTTTTTGTGCATGCCTCATAGATTCGTTAGTCTTTAAAGAATCAATAAGATTGTACATAAAGATCCTTCCAAAAATCTTTCAGGAACATCTCACATCAATTGTTCCTAAAAAGTAGAATTCTAATGGGCTGCTGTGGTTCTTCCCCAGGCAGCAGCTCAGCCCCATGCAACCGCTAGGTCACCCCCCACAGTAGGTGGGGGAGAAATTGGAAATTTAAAAGTGTGAAAATTCATGAGATGAGATAGAGAGACTTTAAAGGGAAAAGGTGTGCATGCAAGGGAAAGAAAAACAAGGAATTCTTTCACCATTTCCAATGGACAAGCAGGTGTTCATCCATCTCCGGAAAAGCCCAGCTCCATTATGCATAGCGGTGACTTAAGACAAATGCCATAACTGTGAACACTCTTCCTCCTTATTCCTCTTTTTTAATTGCCTCAGCTTTTACTGCTGAGCATGACATTGTACAGTATGGGATATCCCTTTGGTCAGTGAGAATCAGCTGTCCTGCCTCTGTTCCCTCCCATACTCTCATGCAACCCCACTCTGTTTGCTTTCAGGGCAGCTGAGAAGCGCTCGACAAACACTTCACACGAGATGCTGTATATGCACTTCTATGAAGAAAATTATCTCTGTTCCAGTCAAAACCAGTACAGGAGCTAAGAGATATGGTCCTTCTGTGCCTCACCAAACAAAGAGTAAAGGAACAAGAATAAAACCAAGAAGATACTCATTTTCAGTGTAGTTCCAATGCTGGAACCCTACCACAATACCTGCAGAGACTCACACTTAGTATATTCATCACAGAGAGAAGAAAAAGGGTGAATACCAAGGGATAAAATTTGTACATGACATGCAATTTCATACAAGGTTGTGATCACTGGCTTAAATCTGGCTGCTGAAGTGAAGGAATATTTCATAATGTTGAATGACAACAAAGTAAAGGAAATTCAGTGTTGGCAACTAGGGATAGTATAAGAAAAAAGGATGAATGATGACATGGAACAGGGCACAGATTTAGTTTGGAATTTTTAGGAAAAAAAGCCTGATAGGGAGGGGTATGAGAATTCTGTGCAGAAAGGAGTGGAAACTGAATACCAAATTATTATGTATCTGTAACAATTAAAGCAACAACAAAAATGGATGGCTGAAATTACCAAGCAATAAATTTAGAGCAAACAAAATTGGTTAACCTGTGTATGATGTATAATTACACTGTGGAACTCATGAATGCAGACAATAGAACTGTAAAGGGATTTTTGAAAGGACTGGGAAACTCAGAGAAAAGAACTCATTGTTATCTATTTAGAAACATGGTAAGGTATAATCTTTGTTTCAAGAGGTGTTTTACGCAGATTGTTGTAGCTGCAAGACTGTATCTGTCAAAAACCCTGTAATTGCATCAGTCATTGAGTACATCTGTGATCTATAACTGTATTTGCTTTGGTTCTTAGTACCTTTTACTTTAATTTCTCCTTCAGATTGCTAACAAAAAAAAAATTAACTAGATGAAATGAAGCTTTATTGGCAGACGGTAGAACAGTTGTGTTTTTAGAGAAGAGAAGAAAGGAATGTAAGTGGTGAAGCAGACCAATTCTTGTTGGCAGTACTAGAAAGTTTCAATTTGACAACCCTTTTAGTGAAGGAATCTTTCTTAATATCTATTCTAAACGTCCCTCAGCACAACCTGAGACTTTTTCCTCTTGCTCTATTGCTTTTTACCTTAGAGAAGAGACAAACCCCACTTTACTACATCCTTCTTTCAAGTACTTGTAGGGAGCGATAAGGTCTTCCTGAACCTCCTATTCTCCAGGCCAAACACCAGCTCCCTCAGCCACTCCTCATAAGACTTGTACTCCAGACCCCTCATCAGCTTCATTTCCCTTGTAGGCACTCCAGTTGTCTGAGTCATCCTACCAGATTTCCATGATGGTAATTATGTCTCAGTTTTCCTGCTGTGCATGGCAACGTCAAAATAGGAAAAATTATGAGAATCACCATTCATCCTGGCATAGTTCTGGAAGCCTCTCTTAGCATAAATTACTAATTGCCCATCTAGTGAGTAAGTCATAGTCAGATTTAGGATGTTGTCTATCAGGGAATTATTTCTGATTTATGCTTTGTTACTTAAGAAAATAAAGTTAGATCAAATTGTGTATAATGTTTAAAGGCTAGAAAATAAGGAATGCAATAGAACAATCTGAGCAAGAGAAAGGGAAAAGTATAAGTGGTACATAAGCAGAAGTGTAAGACAAATTATTTTACACGTCTAATCTTAATAAAAATCCACTGTTAGTAAAATGAATAGATAATAGTTTGTGTATAGCAGTATGAAAGCGTAAGGGTTTATTCAGACTAATAACTTTTTCTGGTTTTTCCCCTCTGTTACTTTTTCAAGAACTCAGGTAACACATTATTTTATATATTGGATCATTATAATTAAATATGAGTCCACATATATGCACACATTTACTGCTCTTTCAAAATGTTTTGGTAGCCTGTAGAATTTCAAAAGCTAGGCAGTTGAAGATGCTGTCAGACATGGTCATTGTTACTGATGAGTGGTTCAACTGTATTCAGAACAAAGAGGTGTCACTGTGTTGCCTAAAGAGAAACCCAGAGGATAAATCATGTCTCAAAAACTTCTGAATCCAGGGAAAAATTAGACGGGACTTTGGTTTACACTGGGCAAATATAAATCACCCAAAATGTCACCATGGGGCTAAGCTGACAATGGCATCCATGCCTGACCCTTAAACACAGACATGAATTTGGATCATAAAATCAATTATTCTTTTCAGTCTCATTCAGCACTACCTTTGAAATTTCACTGAGTGGAGATCTTAATGCTATAACCATCTAAAATCTTTAGCTCTCTATATGAATGAAATCCAGATAACTGATAAAAAGGACATTGGCAGTGAGGAAATATTGATATTCAGGGACAGTGCTTAACAGATAATGGTTCTTGTGATAATCCCAAGGAAGAAAATTGTATTCTGCTGAAACAATGTGATTGGAAGGAATATTCAGGAATAGAATTACAAGTAGGTTATTAACAATAATTTTAACTTAAACCCTAGATATCCTAAATATTTTTGGCTTTAAATTTCTTCTTGGAGCTTTTGTAGTGCAGATGTACAACCACAGAACAACAGGTTGGAAGGGTCCTTTAAAGTCCATCTAGTCCAAAACCCTGTTGAAAGCAAGGGAATCCTATACCAGATATTTAAGAATCTTGTCAGGTTAACTTTTGAGCCTTAAGTTCTCTTATTCTGTCTTCATTTCAAAAGTATCTCAGTACCCTGACAATCTGACCTGTAATAAAGTTGCTCCATTATGAAAATGTTGTTATTACACTGGGGTACAAAAGTCCGGACGCAACAATTCAGGTTCAATCTCTCAAATGCTGAGTAGGTGCAAGCCACCCCTTCCTTCCAGCGCTGGCTGCACTCCTGGTAATACACTATAGAGTTGGCTACTTTTGCTGACAGTGCATGTCACTGAGTCATGTTCAACTTGCCCACTGGGACATGCTGGTCTTTTTTCCGTAGAGATGCTTTTATTTAATATTTTTTTTTACCCAACAACTACCCAAACATTGTTTGTTGCACCTGTCCCTAGCAGAAAACTGCATTTGTTTTTGTTGAACATTATGAAGTAATTTCAGACTATTCTACAGCCTATCAAGATCTCAGGGAGGAGCAGTTCCCCACAGCTTGGCATGGCTTGGTGCATTCAGTCCCATTGTACAGGACTTTCAGATGCATAACTATAATAGCCCCAGTATGGAATCCTGAGAAATGCCACTAACCAATGACTTTGTGGTATCACATCACAAAATCAGGAGGATCCGCCAATTTATTTTCACCTTTAAGTCCATTTATCCAGTCCATAGCTCACCAAACTGGCTGTAAGGTTTGTACGCAAGATCATATCCAGGACCCTGATAAAACCAACATGCACAGCATCCACTTCTCTTCCATTCAGAGGAAAGCCAGGAACCTCATCACAAAAGGAAAACAAATTGGTCACGCATTATATGCTCTTGGTAATTCCCTTATCTCTGTTCCTAATCACAATCTTGTTCTTCATTTGCCTGCTTCCAGGAAGATTTTATCCATAGCTTTTTCAGGTGCCTCGTTTAGGCTGATGATCCTGTGGCTCTCCAAACAGTCCTTCTCGTTGTTCTCAAAAATGGCCTTAGTGTTGCCTTTTTGCAGTCATTGGGGGGACTCTCTGATTGTCATGTCCTGTTAAAGACGTAGAGAGTAGACACACAATGACATCACCCAGCTTCATCAACTTCCCACATATCTGATCCCATGGGGTTGCAAAATGTTCAGTTTGCTGAAGCTGTGTAGGTCTATATGACTACAAAAGTATAAAAGCATACCTCTAGGTATTTATTTATTAATATATTTTGATGATATTAACGCACTCTCTCTTAAAGTACTGTGATAATTAATGAACATTAATTACTTGGATTCTTTTTGTAACAGAGCATGAGGCAGGCCCAGAGAAGCCAGTTCTATTAGCGGCAGGGCTGACCTGGAGTGATAAAGGAAAACAGTGTGGGGAAAGCAGAAATTTATGAACAATTCTAGATTTTCCTAAAGGCAACATTGAGAACAAACCCATGCCCATTCCTGTTTATCCACAAGCCTATAGCTGTGAGTTAAGTTAGGTCAAAGAAAACTTATTTCTATCTCAGGAAGCAAAATTTTTCCTGTTGCTACCTCTCTATGTTGACCAGAATTAATTTAGCAGTTACTGCTCATCTGAAATCTCTCAGAATGCTGTTGGGTATTGTGCTGGCAGTCAAACTCGCTACTTTCAAGAACAACAGCTTCCTAAGGATATATCAAGTTCATATTTTCTCAAAATAGTGTTCCAAGAGGTCAGTTTAAATAATAAGAGGCGTTACTGTAGTTATGTTAGAATGACAAAATGAAAATAAAAATTATTATTTGAAATATGTTATTCATAATATGCAAAATATAAATGCAGGAATTATATGTTTTTATTTTTCTTTTTAAGTCCATGACGAATTAATGGAAAATTGAACATAGGAGAGAGATAAGTAAAACAATAAATATATTTAAAAAAAAAAGCTGTGCCTATTTTCATGTTATTTGAATGAACTTAGTAATGATGTTTGAAAGAGCAGACTAATAGGGATTTTGGAGAAAGCATTTTGAAATTATATTGTTATTAGGACAATGAAAGCTTGCCATAAGGCTGAAAGTGTCAGTAGAGAGTTAGATGTAGTCAAACACACAAAAGTTAGTGTCCTCTTCTGCATAAAAGGACCAAGAAGAAAAAGCACCAGGAAACTCCCTCTATGTCAAATTGCCAGCTTTCTGAATAGAGAAGAACAAAGGCATCAGGATTCAAAAGAAGCTGCTTTCAAAGCAACTATTTGTTGGTAAACTTCCTGACTTTTGCTCTCATATGTGTCAGCATCACTTTGATATAAACATCTGAGCACAGCCTCAAGCCAAGTTCTTCCCCTGTGGACTGAACCCTAGGGGGTTGCCAGTCTGTATCCTAACACATACAGTAACCCCACTACTGTATGGAAAACTACTTGTATGGAAAATACAGACATATGAAACTTGAAATGCACTACAGCACAAGAGTGACAGGTATCCCGTGAAGCCTACTGTGCCCAGTGAAACTTTCAATGCTCCTAAAAGAAAATGCCCATGATTATGGGAATTTAGAAGTTTTTTTGTAACAGGATCAAGTACCTGAAGTATAACCCCATGCCTCTCTAAATTGATGCCTGTCTTCAACAAAAGCAGCAATATCAGTTAGATGATGGCATAGAAAATGGTGGGTTTTTTCTTGAGATTAAGCTTGGTGAATTTAAAGTATGACACATTTTCTTCTAGAGAAATTGCGCAGAATTTGTCACAGAAATTGTTTTTACAGAATCACAGAATCACAGAATGGGTAAGGTTAGAAGTGACCACAGTGGGTCATCTGGTCCAAGCTCCATGTTTAAGTAGAGTCATCCCAGATCACATTGCACAGGATTGCATCTGAACAGTTCTTGATAAACTCTGGTGAGGGAGGCTCCTCAGCCACTCTGGGCAATCTGTTCCAGTGCTCAGTCATTTGCACAGTAAAGAAATTCATCCTCGTATTCAGGTGGAACTTTCTATGCATCAGTCTCTGCCCTCTGCCTCTCATCCTTTTGCTCAGCACCACTGAGCAGAACCTGGCTCCATCCTCTTGACTCTCTCCCATCAATACCTATAGACAGTGATGAGGTCCCCTCTCAGCAGTTTCTTCTCAAGGCTGAACCAGCCCAGCTTGCTCAGCCTTTCCTTGTAAGAGAGATGCTCCAAGTTTTCCTTGTGCATAGAAGTGTTGATAGTATGGGTAAGGAAGCTGCAGATAAGTAAATATTTGTAAATGAAACTGTTTGGGTTTTTTTTATTTGTTGAGATTAATAATTTTTGTATATTTCAGACCTCATGTAATGACTAAATCCTCTGAATAAATTGTTTCCTTCATAATGTCTTTTTTTTTTCCCAAAATGGTAGGCTGACCCTGGATCAATAGATTTTTTTCTAGCAATTTTAGATGGCTAAAGGCCTGAATGTAGACTTTGGAGAAATGAATTAAATTGTGCCACTGATTTTCCTCTGCCTTATCAATTTTTATCAATTATAAGATCTCTTGCCACTTTTTGGAATTTTTCTTTTTTTCTAAAGAACTTGTGTCTGACTTTTTACAATTCAAGGGTTCACAAAGTACTAATAGTTTTCTGCTTAAAAACAAAATCATATCATTATTATTGATTATATATTTAGGCACTTATAACTATTTAATGAATTGATTTGTATTTAACAAGGCCTCTGTAGGTCAGGTGCTCAGAGAGCTAAAGCACACAGCAGCCCTCCACAAAAATAGAAAGTGATATTTGATTTTCTTCAGTTCAAGCTATTAATTTGGCTTATTAATGCAGTGAATGAGACAAGTAAACGGTGATAACTGAGTTCTCTTTATCAGTGGTTACTAATTGTCTTTGAGATGGGACCTGAACTCTCAAAAACCAGAATAATTAGTCTGATTTAAAGAATCATGAAGATTTAAGGGCTATATAGGAAATGCAGGGCATAACATGGAGTAGGCACCACAGAGAATCCTCAGCCTAAACAGGCAGACTTTTATTTATTGTGCTGAGAAGTCAGCACATGCTTAAATTCTACGGTGACTTGAGACCTGATTGAGTTACTACAAATGGTATATCGGAGGTGATATAATGAGAAAATCAAATCAAAATCAGAACCAGTTAAATTAAGAAAAACAGCATGTATTTATTTGTTGTTAATAGTTTCTTTTGCATTGTATAGAATGAATGTGTTGTGTATATGCTGTTCTACATTGCAGATTTTCAAGGGCACTTTTGAATTCAGTCACGTCAGTATAGCTTGGAAAGCAAACTGGAAACATTTCCCATTCAACAAATTAATTCTCAAAACAAATTGTTTCCTCACCATTACAAGTAGTCTCAAAAAGCTTGTTATAAACATTCTGTAAGCAACAATGGCAGCAAAGAAAAGCATTATATATTTAACTCATTGTATTCTGCCTATTGAGTATGCCAAAACAATATACTGAGACAGAAACAAACCCCTGATTTTTCAACATCCTAACAAAGCAGATTCTCTTTTTGTGTCTGAAAACACAGAATCAACATTTGTACAAATCTGTATGGGGCTTGGCTTTTAGTTTTGGAAAGATCATTATACCATTAAAAAATTAGTAGCACTTTTACAAGCAGAAAAGACAAATTCAACTCTTCCAAAATAATTGAAAAAAAAATCTTCTAGCTAATCAAATCACAGAAGAATGCATTTTAGAAAATACATTTCTAAAGGACAATTGGTATCTGACATATTGTCCTGTGGTTTAGCTGGAAACCTCTTACAATTATTTGTTAGAGCATTTAAAATAGCTCTCCAAATATATATGTAGTTATCTGAAACACTTTTTTAAGTGTCATGCAAAAGTGGAGGTAGGGACAAATGTCATCTGGGAAGATGAGAACTCTAGGACTGGGTTCGGTATCTGGAGTTCAAAATGGCAATATGGATGAAAAACAGAAAGAAATGTAGAGTGCTGCAGGTGGGTAACAAGGTGGATCTCTTGTCCTGTCTTCTTGTCAATAGATGCTTTGTGGCTCTGAAAACTGTTACCCACTAAGAGACGGAGTGCAGAAGTACAGAGGTAAGTACAAAAGTTAATATTATTCTCTTACCACATACCAATTAGAAAAGGATACATAAGGTTAAAAAAACTTTTCATTTAACAAGTATTTTGTTTCTTTGACGTATGGGTGACTCTGTGGAAGAGATTTTAGCATTTCTGATTGGAATAGTTTAGCATGGAGTTGTCATGGGAATTCTGAGAACCAAATTTATTGCCTTGATTTCGTGTGCCATGCATAGAAAGACGTTCACATCTGAAAAATTAGTTTACAAAAACAGTGTTAGTATGAGTTTTTTTTCACTGATGAAGGGAGATAAGAAATTATTCTTCTTGCAGCAACAGATGAGTAAAACAGCACAATTCTTGGAGTTACAACAGATATCTTGTGATGTTGCATACTGGAATGAATGAAGAATCTTGTACATCACTGTTAAAGCGCAGAACAATGAGTGCAGGACTACACAAAGTAGAAGAAGAAAGAAATGCTAAAGAGTGTTAAACACCTTTCTTTGAGGGGCATTAATATCCTCACTTCTTTTCCTAGGTCTGCATGCAGTGCTGGACAGTTATTTAGCAGCTTAATTTAGCACATGAGTGTAATTAAAGAGCAGGGGTATTTCCTCTGAAAAGTTACCTACAGAATATGTTGCTGCTTCTTTCAATGCCTTTTTCATGAGCCCATAATGTCTTTTGACACAGTAAGTGATCTTGAAGTTGTTCCATTATGGAGAAAATAACTTAATATTCATTAACTAATAGTAGAGTTGACCCTACTTAAGAACAAAGATCTGCATGGACCTGTGGTAAAAACCTCTGTCGTTTACTCTTGTCCTTTTGGATATACATTAGTTGAAATAGAACTTATCACATAAAGATTTCTGAGAAAACTTATGCATGAGGCATGAGTGAACAAAAAGAAGACATAGGTTTTATGGGAGGAGGATGGAGATTGAGTGAAGAGAAGCTGAAATATTTTTGAATGAATTCCGAGAACACCCAAGTACCAGTAGTAATTTAAAGACACAAATTAAGTTCCTCTATGTGTTAGCCTCTTCAAGATAATGCTACAGAGCAGGAAGATGAGTTTTAAATGACTGCAACCTGGACTTGGGTGCCAGGAGCAAGAGCTAAATAAGTAATCATCTTTCAAGAGGCTTCAAGAATGTTCTGTGCTCAAGGCATATTCCTGTTTACCATATTTAATTCAATCTAATCTGCCATGTTTGCATAGTTTACATCTTAACCTAGTTTATATCAAGAACATTTTCAAAGATCTTTGAACTTGTAGCCAAAATCTCTCTTTGCCTCAGCTCTGTGTTAACAAATAAGAATGGTAATAAGGGTCCATTGAGCTAAGTTCAGACTGAAAACTAGTGTTACATATTTATAAAGTATTTTATTTTTGTTTGTCCTTTTCCATTACATATTTTTCTCCCATCTTGCCAAAGCACTGTCATCTGTTTGAAGATTCTTTAAGAAGCGGAAGAACTTAAATACCAGAAATAAGTGATTTTATCATTGTTGCTCTCAATTATTACACTTAATTTTTTCTTTTAGCTGTATTTCACCTCAATTCTCTGTGAAGAGAAACCTCGTTGTGTTTGAGTGCCAGCAATCATATGGATAATATTTAGATCAATTCCAAAAAAAGGTATACAGTAGCTTCTAACTCTCTCTTAACAAATGCCATTATGTGACTCAGGAACAACAGTGTTGGGAAGAAAATATAGTTTTAATGTAGTAAAATTGACAAAAACACTGGGGCTGCAGGAGCGGGGGTGAGGAAGTGATATTTTCCTTCCATGGAAGGAAATTTCTGTCAGTGAAAAAAAGGTTATATTCCCAGACTTGCTGTGCGCATAAAGCATTGCAAAGTTTGGCAGTTTGTAAGTTTTTATGAACTTCTGAACTTCTTTTTTGGGCCAGAGTGATTTAAGACAGACTCCTGAAAGTTTAAGGAACACATAGCAAGAGTTTGGAATGGACTGTCTTCTGCTAAGGTGGTTCACCCCAGATGGAACAGTGAGATAATTATATAATTGTGAAAGAGAGAACAGAGATCAAGTCAGTCTTCTCTTGCAATTGAAATAACTCCCCAGTTATGATTTCCTGGGAAAAAAACAAATCAAACAAAAAAACAAAGAAAGAAACAAACAAAACACCAAAAAAACCCCCAAAAAATATTAAAACAGAGAGAAGGAAAATAGAAAAGTAAATGAGAAAACTTAGGTGTGGGTACTTTGAGAACCAAAGAAAACAGAAATATGTGTTATTTACATATGTTGCATAATTTAAAAAGGCATGATAGAAAAAATAGACACAGTCTTTTTTACCTTTCAAAATATATAAAAATAATCCAAATGTTACTAGTAAAACATGTATAAGGTTCATATTTTATTCTGTTCATTTCAGTTTTGAACCTTTTCCCTTGTGAAATTAACGTAGAAGAAGCTAATATATCATCTTACAGGTTTGTTACTACATTCTAAATTAAGATTATTTGTAGGGATTTTCTGTCCTCTGCATTAGAGAATCTGGAATTAGAGAGATTGATTCTGTTCTCACAATCATAAATGAGGATAGTATTTGGCCTCCCACCTCATCTGTCATACTGATGCTTAAATAGTAGCTTTTTATGCCAAGCAGATCTGGAATGAGTTCTCCTACAGGCAGAGGCTGTAAAGTAAACAGCAAAGACAGATCTGTACAAAGGATGGAGGAATCTCATGATCAGGAAGGATGAACAACAGTCACTTGAACAGATGTTATTTTACAAACAATAAATGTCAGTGTTATTAGAGACCAGCAGAAGAAGGCAAGGGAGACACAGTGAGGAACAATAAGGCAAAACAGAACTGAGAAAGAGACAGTCTTAAAATAACTATCAGAGATTTGAGTACCAGGATATAAAATATTTCGTGGTATCAGGGCTATAAGTCAGGGGTCACTCATCTGCATTTACTTTTAGTTTTCTAATTTCAAATTCTTCCTTTTGTTGTTTATTAAAAAGTGTATTTTTTATCAAGACACTGTCAGCCATGAAAGTGATGTAAACAAAACTCGTCGAAGGCTTGTACAAAGATACAGTTCATTCAGTAATGAAACCAGTTACCTTTCAACCTTTTTCCTTTTCTTCCTTTTTTTTTTTTAATTTATGCCCTTTTTTTTCCTGCTGAGATGAAAGAAAAGTTGTGCAAAAAGTCATTACAAAATAAAACTCTTCGTCTCACTCTATCATTTCAATTGTCCCTCTGTGATAAATTTCACAAATAGATACAGGATAAAACAAGACATGTTACTTTTTTTTATTTTCACATTTGTCCTCATCCTACCTATGCTTCATTTTGCTTATTATTTCTACTGATCTTCAACAGATCACATGTTTTTCCTCAGCATAAAATTCTGAGAATAGGATGCTGCAAATCAAAGTCCTGTGAAGCAGTAGTGCTCTTGATTCCCTGCAGCGTTTGAGGTCAGCAACAGATGTGGCCTGAAGTTCTGCTCCTTGAATCTTGACCTTCACTGAGTGATTCTCTAATGACTGGGGAGGGACATCATAATTAGATAAAATCCTTGCCTATCTTTATTAAAGGGCACCAGATTAAACTCTCTGCATGTTTGATGAGAAGTGAAGTGATTGTTTTCCCCACTTCAAATGCTTCAGCATGCCTTTTCATTAATGTTTTATCACTTGCATACTGAATTCTGATGCTTTTGAGAGTTTCTAAGAAAGAGGAAAAAAAAAAAAACACTCTCCTTACAAAACTGAAAATCTTTTGATGGAAATTCTTTCAAAGATAGTCATATTTTGCGTATATACATATTGAACATCCATTTGAAAAAGGTGGCAGTTTACCTGAGCAAAGTAATTAAAAATTAGTATTTTAAGTAAACCCCAGTAACAAATTACTTCAAGCTTTCAACACAATAGGCCATGTAATGTAATCAACGCTAAAGTGAATTAAATGCTTTTACTCTTTAAATTGTTCGATAAACCCGTTGAGTTACAGATGAGCTTTTGAAGAAGGGATGATAAAATGTTTATTCTGTTGCAGCTGAAATGACAAACATCCTGCTGCTCATTTTATTTTAGTAAAAAGATTTACGAAAGCAATTTAGCTCCAGAACACATTGCTGCAGGCACTCATCAGGCAGATCTTTTGCACAGCATGTTATCAGAAGAGCAAGAGGTGAGATGTTAAGTAAAAAGCAGAAAAATGCCAGTGGCATTATCAAATTGGAGAAGAGAGAGCAATTCTTTAGAGGGTGAAATTTGGTAAAAAGTCCTAGTCATAGTGGTCTCTCAATAATGAAAGTCAGTCACTAAAAGTCACTTTCAATTTATGTTCTTCATTTGCACTCCCTGTATTCTTGTTTTTTTTGTCTGATTAATGCATCTGTAAGGCAAAACCAACAAGCTTTCTTTTGTAACCTATTCATGATCAATCTGGTACTATATACAGATTAATATGCCCTTTTTACCTTTGCATCTTGAAAATGCTGGGATGTGTTAAAAATGCCCAAACCTTTAGTAGTCAAGATATTTCAGGTCCTTTGGGTTATTAAAAACAAGAATAAGTTTTAAGTATTACTAAAATATTGCTTGTGGTTACTATAAAATATACAAAGCAAAACAAACACTCCAACACTCACATTGCGTTGTTAATACAGCTATTCTTTTCCCATAAGGTCTGTAGGGACCAAATTCCAAGGGACTGCCTTGGGCCTGTTGCTTTACTGCTCTGTCCCTCAGGGAACCTAGATTGCTATGTGTCACAATTTCTGGCTCCCATGTCTATGTCTATATCTATGTCTTATGTCTTTGCTTAAAAGTAAGCAGTAAGTAAGTAAGTGGAAGAAATCGGCAACAGCCCTTTCCAGCTCCTCAGAGGACAACGTTTGATTGGTGTGCATTCATTGCTTCTTGTACTTTCTGGCCATAGCTGGAATGGGCATATTTTAATGGCTTGAATCTCTTCTGTCTCTTGTGCCAGGTTTTATCACAGTTTGAACAAATGCCAGTGTACTCTGCCTTCCAGTTTTCACAGCTCTTTTAACTCACTTGCTTCGTTACATTCTCTTGACTTTACAGAGACATTATATTTGCCTCCAAGTTAATTTTCACTACTACTTTTGGCAAAATTTGGCTTTCTTATTAACCACTGATCTATGTTACTTCTCCCAGTCATCCTCGACCTAAATGTTCATTCATTATATCTCTGGTTGTCCTATTTAGCCACAGGCTTTAGCTTTGCCTTTAATACAAGACTATATAATTTAGGAATACCACTCCGGAGACAGTCCATTCCTTTCACTAAGGTCCATAAATGCTTTGAGCTAACTTCACTCTCCTGAAATTCTACTAACAAAAGGTGCAGGTTCTTTAAGAGGAACAAGTCCAGAATCTCCAAGTGATTTCACAGGCATATTCTGCAAAAACCTGATGCAGTCAGTTTAAAGAAATTTGGCGTATTTGAACTCTGGGAAAGATTGTTCCTACTTTTGACCCTTATTTATGACATTATGATCCTTGTATTTAGCCACGAAGGTTTTGTGAAGCCTGGGGAGGGTTACCTCAGTTAAAAATTAGTAAAATGGGAAAAAAAACAAACAAAAGCCTACTTTCCAACTGAAAAAAATTAAATTTCAATGGTGTATACATTAGAGATTTTTAGACATCTGTGATAGAGTAGTAGGAACTATACCCACTTTAAAAGAGAATCAGGTAACAAAACTTAATACATATTCACTGTTCAAACTTCTGCCTATTTTTCTGTGTTTTTTGTGTCTTTAATAATGATTAAAGAAAGAAAACTAACTGTCCAACATTTCCTACAGTAACCTCACAATTTCTTTACCAACACATCCCATACTAAAAATACTCTGTTGCACTTAAAAACGCTTCACATAACAAAAAGGGGGGAGGGTGAATGTAAAAGTAGATTTTAACAAAAGTGAGTTGCAGAAATCGTAAACAGAACACATATTCATTTTTTTATAGTCCACCACCCCAGACAAACTTGTTCCAGTTCAAATTTGTATTAATTTGCCCTGTGTGTCATACACAGATATATTAATGCCACTGATCAATGAGAAACCAGCTAAAGGTTGTGAAACATAATGCCTTTACTCTGCAATATTGAACCAAGACTGCCTGGAGAAAAGAGATGGATTGTTTCTACATCAAGCTTAAATAAAGAAATGTGGAGCTCCTTCAGGTTGTCTGTGGCTGCAGTTTTATCACCTTCACAATGTCACCACAAACACGTGCTCTCACTCTCTGACCTTTAATAGCCAAAATAAGAATGAAAGTACAATAAGCATTCTTGACCTAGGATTTCATCTAGCTTGACAAATACTGTGTGCTAAGGGTAGTCTTTTGTCATAGAATAAGATACAGATATTTTGTAATTGGTGATTAGAAAAAATTATATTGGTAAGGTGGCAATAATTCTAAAATCCCTGTTTTCCAGAAACACTAATATAAATTTGCTATAACACTTTCTCTGTACAACTGCATTGATGTGGTAAGCTTAAATTTAAATTCTGCAGTCAGACTATAATTTATAACACTGGAAATTTTTTGATTAATAATTGGGTCTTTTCATTATTTGATTCTTGAACTTAGTTGGTACCATTTACCACCAAAATAAATCCAAAATACTAAGAAGTCATTTCTACATATGTGTTAGCAAGGAACAACAAAGTATACCAACAAAGAAATCAGAGAATCTGGTTAGTTAATTAAAAAACCCAAACCAAACAAAAAAACAACCCGAACAATAGAAAAAAGCAAAAAAATTTACAAAGAAAAAAGGCCCTAAAAACTTCAGTGTCTATGGTTTCATTATTAATCATCAACATTTTATGAGAAACAAAGAATTTTATCTTTTTTCTTTGTAGTCCAGGTCAAGTATTGCAGCAGTGAGCAAAATTGTGTCTTTGAAAGAGAACCCTAATTAATTAGTGTCATCTTTTACCTGATTAATACTAAAAAAATGTGCCATAGTATCTAGCAAAAAATCCAAATATTATCAAAAAGCTAATCTTACTTTAATAGTTTCAGATTAGTTGAATATCAAAATTCTTAAATACATGAGAAATATTATCTAGTTTGGTTATTTATAACTGTGCTCCTAAAATTACCTTCTTTTTAACAAAAGTGTTAAAAGTACTGTGTTTAACCTACTTAGACTAAAGACAGGTATGCAATAATGCTATTGAGACATTAATGTTTTAAATTTCTGGCTAACGTAATTGTGATTCCTATATCCCAGTACATAATTGATGTTGTCTTTTGAAACTTAACATAAAAATGCTTGGGGAATCACTTTAATGTAACAGTTACCATTCTCTTCAGTAAAAATTGGCCTCTGTTATATGAAATGTTTTTAATCCTCTATACTGTGTTAATTTTTTTGCAAGATACTTCTGTTATATATTCCCAAAAAAGACTCGACAAAACCCGCCAGGAAAATAGTCACAGAAAACACTCTAAAATACCCTTCATCTTTTTCATCCTTATCTGGATATTTCTCAAAAGAAAAAAAAAAGCAAAAATCATGATGGACTTAAAGATTTCAGATTTCATAGACATTTAAAAATTGCTTAATTGAATTACCATATACAAGAGGAATCTGCCAAAGGTCTTATATACACATTTCTGTTTTCCTTCTCAGTGAAATGACTTAGCTGTGTTAAACATAGTATCTTTACTTAGACCAATTCTAAACCATGCAAGGCCTTGGAGGTGAATAATTGACAAGTCAATAGGAAGAAAATAAAACCACTAGCAATTTTACGAAGTTTCTAAAATTACCTAAGTGAATTGGATAGCTATGCAGGAAATGACTGCAGGCTCATGAACACAAGGTTTAGCGCTCACTTGCATAAGCATCTCATAAGGAACATGGTAAATAGCTTTGCAGTGCAGTTCTCCATCCTCTGCTTTCTGTAGACTGTCTTTTTCTGTTGACTTAACAATATTGATGAGGTAGTTTTCGTGCACTACTGAAAGCAGCGGTGTTGTCCCACATCTAGGCGTATTAATTGTGCTAAGAGTAAATTCCAAAACCAGCAAATCTTTGGCCTATGACAATATATAGAACTACAAATTTCTTTATGTCTTTAAGATATCAGGGGGATTTTTAACTTTGATTAAGTGGATAAATTGGTAGCATTAGTGTAGGCAGTCATTTCCTCATTCATTTTGATTGTCCATTAACTGTAATCCTTTTGGCTTTTAGGCCCTTTTCTAAATGCTTTTTGTACACAGACTTGTTTGTTTAAAGCTTTGCATAAGAAATAAAAAATCAGAATATAATTTAAATAATTACTAAAAGGAAATAAAATTCATAAGTCTTAAAAAGTGAAACTGCACAAGGCTGACATGGTACTTTAGAATGCTAATTCATAGATGTCACAACACCACTGAATATTCCCCAGCAGTTTTCTACTTTAGTTCAGACTGTGAATTTTAGATTATAGTAATCTGGAAAAGTTTAACAGGAGGAAGATATTTTTCTGTCTCAGGCAATCAAAAATGTATAGTCGTGATTCGCAATCCACTGCTAAGAGATGGCCAAACCAGTTCTGAATCCGTATAACAATCTCCCCAGCACACTGATAGAAACAGACCTCCAACATTACATTTCTGTCTGTGATGTGCTCAACTCTGATGAGAAGCTATTACAAGTAGTATGAAAAATTTGAAACTGAGAAGTCATCCACCAAGTTTAATCCCAGACTGCAACTCAGCAAGTACCGTGATTGTTCTGTAGCTGTAATTTGACTTAGGATGTGACATGTGACATATGACATATCCTTATCAGCAAATATTTGCTTAAACTCACAAGGTGGGTCAGAATTGCACACAAATTTCATAAAAAGCAAGATTTCGTGTGCCATGCATTGAATTTTTCCAAAATATTCCAGCCAAATCACCAGAGAGGAACATAGAAAGCAACTTACACTAACAGTTTTATTGTTGTTGTTCTGTCAGCTTTGCTGTTTCTGTGGTTATTTATCTGTTACTTTGTTAACATTGGTAAAGCAGTAGAAGTGATACACTCGATTTATTACTGAATAGCAGCACTATACAAATACCTCAAGACTCGATAATTAAATACATTGTCTTTGTTAGATTGATTTCCCGAAAGACTGTGCACAAGCTCGAATGTAATACCCTCTGTCCATGTATATATAATATTTAGAGAGATATTTTCCATCTTACCCATTTATCATTAGATATTGAACACACAGAAAAATGTGATATATTGATCAATAGGTATGACAAAAGTTCACATATAAAATGTTGTAGATATAGTAGACTGTCTGCCAAACAATAGTATATAATTGATTCATCAGCTTTTCATTTTTATTCCTTTTTTGTACATTTTGTTTTCTAACAAGCAATGCTCAGCCAGCAGAAAAGCAGAAGACAAATATTTGAGCTTGCACTCTAAAAAATCTAATGGTCCAGGTTAATAACTTGGGCTATATTTGTGAGATAAGCTATTCTTTCACTTGGTTTTGATACAGACTGCAAAAGGGAAGGTATTATAAACAATGAACAATCCAGTCCCCCAGTGCATTGCAATTTCAACTCAGAATTTCAACATGACCTTAAATAAAGCCCACTATTCACTCATTGTAGAAAACTGTAATGATGTTGGTAAGAAGACATCAAAGACAGTTAAGCCTGCTTTGGTAATAATGAAAGGGAAGTATTGATACAACTTTTCAAAAGCCACATTCTTCAACAGACCTGGCTAAGAACTGACAGCAGCTGGAATTTAATCTGTTTCTTCTTTAGTGAAACAATACTTACAGGATGGGAAGTGTCAAGTGGAAGGGGAGAGCTCTCATTTTCTGAGAACTGCAACGTTGCTTTGTCAATTCTTGAAATCCCTGTTCCCCTTCAGCGCAGCCTCAATCATTTTATCTTATTGGAGGTGACACTGTTTCCCAGACACTAGGAATTTGAACTCTTCTGCCTCCTAAAAATACATCTACCCTTACAATTTGTCATTCTTTTAATTGACTCCTCACTGAGTGACTCTGTCTAGTTCAATATAAAAGCCAAACATCATTTTAAGTAAAACGTGTGTATGTGTATGTGTGTGTGTGCACATGAATATAAAGATCCATTCAATCTATTAGGCAAACAAGGAAAAAAAAGGCCATTACCAAAAAATCTCTGAAAAACACATAATATAAGAATTGCTGTAGCTTTGACTTCCAGCAATTATAAGCTTTTCTTACATTCAGGCTATTTTGCCTTTGAAATGGCAAGTTGAGCTAAAATTTATGTAGCATGGTTTAAACCCATTCTTCACTTTAGCCTAAATCAAACTGTGGCCATGGAAAACAATTCCTTCCCTCCTTACTGAATCTAGATGTATGTCTCTGGTGTTTGACATGGATGTTTATTATGCACTGGCTTGAAATATGTTAAGACAGAGTTGGCACACAGCTATTTATGCTTCCATTAGTGTTAATGAGAGCATTTTGTGTAAATCTCACACATGTACATTAAATATTTTTCTGAATGTGCCTTCTGCAGAAAAGGAAAGAAACCCTAACAGTTTCAGAGAACCTTAGCCTACTCAAAGGGGATTTTAGTTTTACAAAATCCTTTTCCATATTAAAGGCAAGAAACCTAGAAATTCAGCTGAATAATGCAATAAAAAAATTGTTACATTGTTTTGTTTAGATTTACAGCTACAAAGGAAAGTGTTCTACCCTTGAGCTGGAGACACCTTTTTATGCAACTTAAAAAGCAAAATTCTGTTTGTTCTTTGTTTATTGATTTTATAAGACAACAACCTTAAAGCAAAAGAAATCAAATTACTGCACACAAAAATTTCAAACTTGTTCCCTTAATAACAGTCACTCATCTCTGTTTAGTATGAGTTGTGTTCTATAACTGCCTAATTTCACAGAGTCGCCAACTGAGTCAGGTTGGGACGGACGACAGTGGGTCATCAACATCCCTGATCAAACAGGATCATCCTAGAGCAAATTGCACAGGATTGTGTCTGGATGATTCTTGAACATCTCCAGCGAGGGAGGCTCCACAACCTCTCTGGACAATTTGTTCCAGTGCACAGTTGCATGCACAGCAAAGTTCTTCCTCATACTCAGGTGGAACTGCCTATGCATCAGTTTCTGCCCGTTTCCTTATACCTGAATCATTATTTAATATTTATGTTAGTTGGAAGTAATTTAAATAATGTCATGGTTGTTGCAGCTCCATCAACAAAAGCCAGAACAAAGAAGAAGAAAAGTGACATTAAAGGGAACTGTTTTACTCTGAATTCTTCCCTTATCTGTTTACATTTTCACCACTATAAATAAGTCAGAAAAGTGCTGCCCAGAATGGCCTTGCAGCTGCTGGAGAGAGCTTCAACCCTACTTGCCAAAAGGGGCAATCTGTGTATGCAAACCTGAGTTAGTTCAGGCACTGCAACCCTCACTTTTCATCACATCCCCCACCATGTTGCTGCTGTACTCAGCTATAATGGTCTGTTTTATCAAGAGAGAAACTGGTTTTCTGCACGTTTAATAAATTTTGGAGGAAAGAAATCTCATTTTTGCATTTTCACAAGGCCTTTGTTCTGACACTAAGTAATCCTTTTGCTTCCTACATCCTTTTCCAGACAATGTTTTTCAAACCTAGGGACATGTCCTACTTCTGCTCCATTTTCAGCTCCCCATTTAACTCTTAGCTTGTGTACTGTAACCATTTCAATGCATTCCTAAACATAAACCATTATAAAATATTTGAAACTCATGTCTATACATTTATATATTATCCCAGATGGTCAAGGCCAGGTTGGATAGAGCTCTGAGCAACCTGGTCCAGTGAAAGGTGTCCTTGCCAGTGGCAGGGGGCTTGAAACTAGATGGTATCTAAGGTACCTTCCAATCCAGGTTATTCTATGAAAATTGAAAGAGAGGACAAGAAAAAATCCATCTGATACCCAACTACATGAGTTATTCATCAGCAGATAAGTAGCTTCAGCTTGTTATGTAAAACCCCTATTTTTTTTCTGTTTACTAGATAGTCATAGCAGGAATAGTTGAATATGACAGCTTGATATAACATTTGCTGAGAAGACTTTCTTAATCTGGATGGAGTTAAACCTGTGGTTGAAATCAATTAACTAATGAAGTGATCTCACCACCAGCTGACTTCCCTGTTCACTACCACTGTTATCAGTAGGGGTACTGCCCACTCGTTAATCCTGACCCATAAATTCTCAGTTGGCTTATGAATAGTCTTCTGTTCTCTGAAAAAGAAACCAAACCTACTCCTCTTAGGTGCCTCATATTATTTGTTAATGTTATGTCATTTAGAATCAATGAAAATCATAAAAGAGTAACTTTGCATGGTTAGATTTCTAGAATGAGGAAGAGATCGCTTAAGCATGAGGAATCATCATTTTAGATAATTCTTTCAGCATTACATGATGAAGAGTTGTTTATTTTATGTGCATTGTCATAAAGAAGACAATGTAAGAACCAGATCAACAGAATGACACTTCACTGAAAACCACCCTGGACTGGAAGACTGAACGTTTTCTGTGCCAGTGAGTATCTATATATAATCTGTTGGAGCCTTATTATCTGTGAGTGAAAATCATTAGTTGTGTTGTTTTGGTGCCTTTTTTTCTTATTTCTATTTTTTTCAACATTAGCACTAAAAAAAATTAGCTATGCAAGAGCTGAGATGGGAAAAAAGTGATTGAATTTCAGACACTCAAAAGACTATTTATGTTCATTCAAACATTTTAATTCCTGTACTATGACTGTCCAGAAAATTACTAGTAAAATGCTAACAATTAGAAATTTCAGTTCTTTACAAACTGGAATTCAAAACAGGATTTCATACCAAAGAATCAGATAGTCACAGATTCATCAAGGTTGGAAGAGACCTTCAAGATCATCTAGTCCCACCACCTGCCCAGCACCACTCTAATCAGCCCTAAACTATATCCTCAAGTGCCACAAGATGCCTTTTGAACACTTCCAAAAAAGTTATCTCATATTAATTTTGAATGTATCTGCTAGCCATTACAACTGTATAATATTTTTATAAAAACCTGGCCAATATTTCACAATGCAGATAATTTCTAGTATAATGGTATAAAAATGACTAATTGCATTGATTTCAAAGTTTCTTCTTTTTGACAGAAACTAATAAAAATTACTGAAAAGGGAACAAATGAGTTGCAATCATTCTAATAATCTATTACCAAAACATTTCTTTCAACAGCACCATTCCTAGAAATAAACACGCTATACATTTTGATTTATTTTTTTGTTTCTAAATGGAAAAGTACATATCTGCCTGTTTAAGAGAGAAATTTTTTTTACAACGATGAAGAAAAGAATTTATTGGAATGATGTTTGTCTTTTTCATACAATAAATTCTTTCCTTCCCTCTCATCTCTCATGCTTTCTTTATCTTTTCCAAGAAAAAAAAATATTACTGTTAAGATAAATTTGTCTTAATTTCAATTTCCAAGTTCAAATAGAGAGAGGTATTCCATTTAAGCTCATGAGTATTTAACTACAACATGAATTTCCCTAGTAAAGCATTTTTATGACTACAAATAACTAAGTGATCTGTAAACTGTATGTTGTATATTTTCCTTCCATTGAAGTCCTAAGACACTTTGTGTACATGAGTGATTAAAAGAGATTTTTAATATTTAATGCATTTTGAGACTGTGTGGCATTCACACACTTAAAGCACTAGCTGATATTTTATTCATTACAAAACTTAGCAAGAAGTACTGAAAAGTGTAAGTGGCTATTGAGTGCTTTAAAGCAGACAAACTGGTATTAATTGTGGACTTTCTGATCTGCTCTGTTTCTTAGTAATGTGCAAATATGACTTTCTGATCAATTGTTTGGGTTTATTAGGATAAATGGAAGCACAGGTCCCTCAGTCATATTTCAGCAGTAAAATTCACATTTTGCTTTTTTTTACCAGAGACTGCCTTATGGTTATCCTTATGTAAAGGTGGAAAAATCTTCTTCATCCTGCTCTGAAACCAGACCCTGATAGCCTGTTACCTGATGTTATGGGTAACCTTATTAAGCTACTGGAAGTTACAGTTCTCTATCACTTTACTTTGGAAGGTTTAGGAGGTTTAGAATGTTTCCTTTTATAGCCTTGCTCTAAGAGATTTTCATCATATACAACATGTAAGTTCAGTTTTTTTTTCAGTTTTTACATGTTGTAGAGAAAAAAAACCCTCTAAAAACAGCTAGACAAGATGTCTGTTCTCCGTATCTCAAGTTTCTCAATAAATCACTGTCTCATGTAATGAATAATCAAAAGGAAATAAAACTATTTTATTCAATTTCTAAGAAAATAGTATTCTTCTGAATGATTATGGAATGGAATTACACTTTTTAGTAAGGTCAGGTCAAGTCAATAGTTTTTTGCCAATGATTTTCACTTTTATGTAATGATTATAGAAAACATGTACCAGCTGGGTCATGCTCTCATAAGTGGGGGTAGAATAGAACCAAATCCACTTAAATCCATCTAAATTAACATATTCTATGATGATGTTAGACGAAATAGCATCGTGTGGAACATAAGCAAGAGGAAAGTGTTATTCTGGATATTTGTGCCACAACAACCCTCAATATAGCTTCAGGAGCAGGAAAAAAGTTGCCTGACTTTCTGAGGAATTCTTCCTTGAGCTTTTACATGAACTAGGAGGTAAGACTGGTACAGTCTAACCTAAAGTTCTGCCAAGTGTAACCCCTGTGTGTAGATCCTTAAATAAAATCTATAATTGCACCATCTTCATGTCACCAAACACACTGTACCAAGGTCTGGAGCTTTATAATAATCCTAACATCTTCTATCCATACTTTAATCTTCCCAGGAGGACAGAAGGGATATGGAACACTAAAAGGAAAGGCTGAATGTGATATGCTCTAAAACTATGGAGCATCCAGAGGTACAAAAGGAGGTACAAAAGAGATGGTAGAAGTGTTTATGGAAAAGACGCCTATACACACAAATGCACAAGTCTGCTGAAATTTAGATTTTTAGAAGGGAAAGGTATCTTGATCATGGATACCAATGCTTTAAAGAGCATAGCTGGTCATTCAAACTTACGAGAACATCCAAACTCAATTTTGACTTTACTGTACCAAAAAGACTTACATAGAAGGTACAACAATAGCTACAACTCTTTATCTTCTAGTTTAAAGGCCACATCTTTAACTTTATCAAATGAAATTACAGTCTCGTTACCTTTTATTTTGAATATAGCATAAAATACAGACTGGTACCACAAATATGCTACACACAGTTACATGCCATTCATTCAAAATAAATTGTACACATACCTAGGTATCTTCTACCCAAATTCATTAGTAAAAGAACAGAAACAAAGAAGTCTTTCAGAAGTGGCATAAAGCAAATAATCACACTTAACCAAAGCCTTTCTCCAATACTATTAAGCTCCAATTACTTCTGTTTTGAATAAGCAGATAGGCCAAAATTTCCCAGATGTTGAAAGATGGAGAAGTTCTACTCAGGGTGTGTATAATATGTGTCTGTCTCCTGATATGTATGAACTTATTGCCTGTTTTTCCAAATTCCTTTCTGCTATTATAAATAATTCTGTTATTTCTAGCTAAAGGAAAAAGTAAAGGCCAATAATAAAGTGCTGATCTTGTGAAATTAAAAACTAGCTGGTTGGGTTGCTCCTCAGCCTGTTATATTCTTTGTTCTTAAATTCAGCCAAACATCCTAAACCAATTTTATCAGATTTCTCAATGGATAATGTTCTTAATTCTTCTTGGATGTGCTGATAGGTTGCACATCCGTTCTCAAGTTGTTCATGATTTGTGGCAGCTGCTTCTTTGGGTGTTGGTTCTGGTGTGTTACGTTTTTGTCCCTTTCAGTCAGGTAGAAACTGTAAATTCACGAGTAATTTCTACAGGAGGAAGTCAGAAGTTTGGGAGACCTTTCTAGATATGTTTTGATGCTCATATGTCTATGCACTACAGCAAAGATATATATCCTTCTTGTAATATATATCGAGTTGAAGAATAATATTTGTTTAATGAAAATTTTTGCAAGTGTTTTGATATTTATTTTGATACATTTTAGGAATCAGAACTGAAAAAATGTAATTGGTCAGAGAACACACACATACAAACACCATGCAAGTATTATGATTAGTACAGGTTTTTTGCAGCCCAGTCCTGCACAAGAAAGGTATGTGTAGTTTATGCAAAATAAAAAATTTGAAATGCACACATCCAGTATTTAAAGGCAGTGATGACTATCTGTCAGGTTCCAGGACGAAGAAATGCTTGTGTTTGTGTTGTTTTAGACTAAAGACTTCTACAACTGATATCCAATGTCTGCTTTTTGTAAGTAACTTTGAATTTTCCTTTCTTTATTAGCTGTTTTGCTATACATAACGCTTTCTTTATTAGAAAAAGTTTTCCATTCCCCATGACTTTGGAACATTTTTTTTGAGGATTTCTTTCTCATCAAAAAATAATAAAAAAAAAAACATTCAGAAGCAATTTCTAAGTGCACCATCAAGACATCTGGCCTTTTTGATTTTTACTTTTCCCCAAACTGGTACTGTGGCTTCAATGTTCACCACTGTGTTTTGACACCAGTTGTTCTAGGATAAGTCACTGGAACAATTATACATTTGTTCCTGATATTTATAGTGCTTCCTTAATAATTCCTGTATCCAAAGAAGGTTAGAAATCCAGAGAAGATCAAACCATGCAAGGGAAGACAGTTAAATGTCTAGTTTTATTGTCAGTATGGATTTAGTAAAGAAATGGCAGCCACTGGAGTAGAAAAACCATTCGATTTTAAATCAAGAATCAGAAATTTAAATAAGTAAATAATTACTATTTTTAGCTTAAGTAAAGAAGGGACTCAGGAGAATAATAAAAATAGCTAAAGATAGTAAAAATAGGAATACTACTTAATACCTATTTACCTTCAAATCAGAAGAAAGTAGCCTGTAGGTAGTCATGTGGAAGTCTCAACAGGGAAGAAAGCCAGAAGTGGAAATTGTCATGGTCACATTTCCACCTGTATCTTCCTTCTTCGGCCATCTTCAGATATACCAATTCAAAATGCAGAAGCAACAATCTATACATGATTCATGTGGCTTAGGTGCACCAAAGTGGCCTAATGCTGGTTTTGACATATTTTGGGTATCTCCAGATTATGACCTCACACCCTACATGAACTCTTACCATGCATATAGGTTTCTATGTGAAAGTGTAGTGGGTTGACCCTGGCTGGATGCCAGACACCCACCAAAGCCTCTCTATCACTCTCATACACAACTGGACAGGGGAGAGAAAGCATAATGAAGGGTTCATGGGCTGAGATAAGGACAGAGAGAGATCACTCATCAAATACCATTACGGGCAAAACAGGCTCAACTTAGAGATATGAAATGAAATCATTATGAAAAAATCAGAGCAGGATAATGAGAAGTAAAATAAACCCCTTAAAAACACCTTCTCCACACCCCTCTCTCCTTCCCAGCTCTACCTCCTAGCACTCAGTGGTGCAGGGAGATGGGCAATGGGGGTTATGGTCAGTTCATCATGTATTGTTTCTGCCACTGCTCAAGGAGGGGAGTCCTTCCACTGCTTCAGCATGGGGTTCCTCCCATGGGACAGTTCTCTATGAACATCTTCAAAACTAGTCCATCCCATGGGCAACAGTTTTCCACAAACTGCTGCAAAATGAGTCACTCTTTTAGAGGCTGCAGTTCTCCACACACAGCCTGCTTCAGCATGGGTCCCCCACAAGGTTTCAAACCCTACCAGGAAACTTGCTCAAGCATGGGCTCCTCTCTCCATGGGTCTGCAGGTCTTTGCATGCACCCTGTTCCAGCATGGGCCTCCAATGTGTTCAGAGCCCCCTCTCAGGCACCCATCTGCTCTGGTGTGCATCTCTTCCATGGGCTGCAGGTGGATCTCTGCATCCTCCTGGATCTCCATGGGCTGGAGGGGGACAGCCTGCTTGACCATGGTCTTTACCACGGTCTACAGGGGAATCTCATCTCAAGCACCTGGAGCACCTCCTTCACCACCTTCTCCACTGACCTTGGTGTCTGCAGAGCTGTTCCTCTCACATGTTCTCACCCAGCTCTTCTGTGGCCACAATTACGTCTGCACAATAACTTCTTATTTTTCTTGAATTTGTTATCAGAGATGTTACCACCATTTTTGATTGGCCCAGCCTTGGCCAGAGGCACATTCGTCTTGGAGCTGGGTGGCATTGGCTCTGCTGGACATGGAGGAAGCTTCTGGAAGCTTCTCACAAAAGCCACCCCTAACAAAACCTGGCTACACAAAGCCAATACAACCAATACAACCTTTGTGAGGCTGGACATGGTTCATGATCTCCCTGTATGACAATACCTATCCTGAGCATGCAAAAACAGCCTAATACCAGGATTCATGCATTCAGGTAAGGTAAAAGAACTTGTTTAGCTTAGCCTTAACCATACACCATAGTTACCTATAGCTCAACCTTGCCTACACATGAGAATTTTAAAAAATTTAAAAAGACATTTCAGATTTCCAAATTTGTTGGACATGGAATTTCTCTTTATGGTTTACGTGTCTGATTTAGTAGAAAAAATCCTTTGTTGAGTGACTAGGTTCTTAGTGAAGTTCACTGTCACTGTTTTAGTCCTGGTGACAACATAAGCACAAGTTTTCCCTAGGAGTTTTTGCCTGTATCATAGGGACCCTGTCCTTACCTTCTTTTTCTGACTGAGGTTGATTTTTCTGACTTCTTTCTCAACCAGAAGAGTGCAGAACTTTTCCCTTTTAAACATCACTACAGCATCCAGAGTGAGAAGATAAGTGGAAAGAGTAGTTTGGCAGAAGGAACATTAAGAGTGAAGTCAGAAGAGATCCTTAATGTGCACTACCTTGGATTGCTTTAATGTGTACTATCTTGCTATTTACTGATACCATCTCCGAGTAAAAAAATCTGCACATTTCCAAAATGTCTAGCTTCATGCACACGTTTTCTTAGCAATAACACAGTTTATAAGTTTCTCAAAAAATTTTTTCATGTTCTTGAAAACAGACATAAACAGATTTTTACTATGCTACAGAGACTTATTGCCTTTCATCCAATATCAAGGAAGTTACTAACATCTTCTACCTGTGACTGATCATGGATTTACCACCATATTTATTCCATCTTCTCCAGATACATAAATTTGTGTATGGCTTTTGGCTTTGAAAGCATCTTATTTATAATATATATGTGCACACCTAATATCCAAACTTGAGGTACACTGCAATGTAATGCATCATTTTCTGTCCCTCATAACTTCATTAATCTCAAATAGTCAGTTCTGAGCTAAATTTTCTACTGCTGCAATTCCTACCACTACCTAAATATTAAAAACAACATGCTAATTTGCATGGTTTTCCCACTGGATCAGATGCCAAATTGCTTCAGATAATTCCACAAACTACGTTTTTTATCCCTAGCACTGAAAAAAAGCTGAGAAAAAGCTCATACAAAGTCTTTTGGTTTTTCTAAGGGATTTCTAAAGCTTCCACCTACTAGACAGATGATATAGGTTAGACACTTGCAGTAAATGGAGTAAAATCCTGACAGAACAGATGCATCAGCTTTTCCATAGTGATAGCACTACTTGTGTGGCACATGATAACATTCAAATGAAAGACATATCTATAAAAAGACAAAAAAAAAATTCTTGGAACAACCAGCTCTGGTTAGATGGGACTTCTTCTTGGATGTTTCTTCATTTTACCTGCTAACTAGTAAATTTCTATCTTTTGTTCATAAAATTATTAAGATGGGATGATCCTATGATATTTTTTTTTTTCAAAACAGAAATGCTTCCTCTTCATGTAAAACAGGCATCCGTAAATGAATATTCACCAGACACGACATCTGTTCTTCGCTGTTCTCATAAGACTGAGTGTGACCGAATGGTCAATTATTGACAGCAAAATGTTCTCATGTGCATTCAAGCCATTTGAACTAGATACAGTATCACTAGATACAAGATCTCTAGAAGTCCAAAGTTCTGCCCATTTGAACACATAGAAACCCAATCTAGTTTTGCTAGCGGCTTTGCCTGGTAGTTTAGCAAAGAATCTTAAGAACTCTTATAAGATCTTATGAGAATTTGTCAATATTCTCTTAATTATATATCTATATCTACTTTATGAAAATACTCTGCAGTTTTGCAGGTATCAAAAATTTCAGGGGAATGGGGAAAGCATGATGTTGCAGAGTCAAATACTTTCCATAAGGATGCATAGAGAAGATTGCCTACACTATTGGGAAGAATGATTCAGAGTCAGCTCAGAGTCATATTTCTGAGTCATACCTAAGAAGTCCATAACATCCTAAGGAATAATCCCAGAAAATTCAGCCAGAAGATTAAAAAAAAAAATAAAGTTACCAAGGAGAAAAAAACAAACCAAAAACATACATAGATAAAAATAGGTATAGAGGGACAGTTTTCATCTATATATATCATGTTCTATGTTTATTTCTAACTTGCTCCTGGTTTTTAGAGCTCTTTGTCTCTTGTTTTTCTTCAAATCCATCTTATCTCTTCTGTCAGCAAGCATTTACTCTAGTCTCTTCCATTAAAACCTGACCCCCATTCTTTTCGAGGGCTTCCTTGCTTTTTCCACCTTGTTTTGACTTTCCTTTTCTGTTTCCTTTTCTTTCTTTCTCTGCTTAATCTTTAGCCAACCACCTTACAAGCCACCCAACTGCGTATATTCCTCACTTTGAATTCGCTGTAGCTGGAATACTTCCCAGAAACAGTGGGTGTATAGATGTGTTTATAGAAAGGAAAGGAGTGAATGAGCTCGGTATGTTTTAGAAGAAATGCCAATTCTTTTTCCATTATTTTAGTGTCCCATATCACAGACAATAAGAATCAGCTTTCTTTAACAAATGGGAAGCCATAGGGTTAGTGAGATCTCCAACATGAAAATAAAGTGTGTAACTGATCTTTCTTTCACTTTTAGCTAATAACTATTTGCACACCACAGAAGCTTGCGATCAGCTTACTGCGCAATGAGATTGTTCATAACTTCCTGCTTGCCTGTTTGTTGCCTGAAACATGCTCATCCACAATTATCAATTTATGTTTTAAAATAGTGAACTCAAGAAAAAAAAACAACCTGCCTCTGGGTGTTTAAAAATAAAAAAGTCTGTGGATTTTTCCTATCACTCAACTGTGTAACAGCAAACTACCTCCCTAAAAGTTTGCTCTGCTCAAAGGTGAACTTTCATGCTCCCACACATTTGGTCTGCCCATGCAAGTAACAATTACACTGGGGAAGGGGGACTGTCTGCTTTCTGTGACATGATCTAGGGAATAAGTCCAGCCATCAAACACCCTCATTTATCCAAATACTGGAGACATTTGCAATTCTCCTTGTAAATTATGATAAAGTAGATGCTGACAGAGCAACTTGGGAAGAGATGTCTTATCACTTAGGGGATATTTTAAATGCTGTATGAAATTTGATCAGCAATTCCAATTCCATAGTGAATTCCATTTTTAAGTAATATTTTTATTCCTTGAAACAGACTCTTTCACTTATGCCAGTAGCTGGAAAGCAATTAATTCTAAGATAAAAACAGTTAATGAGGATTTTGCATTTACTGGGAAAACTGCAAATCTAAAAAATGCTACCTGCAATCCAGCCATTAAGTTGTGTGTGCTTCTGCACGCATATGCTTGGTTTTCCTTTGCTACACTTTCCATGTTAATGTGTGTAATTTGTTTACATTTTTTAATTTGAAAATTATTGCAATTTAAGATCACTGTAAGAGCTACAGAGTTCAAACATTTGTAGCACGTTTTTTTTATAAGCATCACATTGTTGCAAAGAGATAGTAGGTGTAAAATGAGTTACATGAGATAAATCCAAACTCATGAAAGGAAGTAACATAATCCCAGAAACACTGTTTGCTTTAAGTAAATGAAGTTATTGCTAAACAATCTTGGCTGTTAACACAGTAATACCTTCCATTTATTACCCTTGAAAAATTAGTCTAGGAGCAAGGCTGTTCAAAGTGATGCATATTTAACCCCATGAAATCACCATCTAAAAGATATATTAAAAAAAAAAAAGTTTGCATGAAAAATATTAAACTGACAGTAAACCACATAATTTTCTAATTTCTTAGTGTATACATGTAAGTAATTTATGCATTCATTCACCGAAATTGGTGTTTAATTGCAATACTTCCTTAATTATTATCACATACACACACATATTTAGAGGGAAAAGGAAAGGAATTTCTATAACAAGAGTTGAAAAAAGACTGGTGGTTTTTTGCCTGTTTGCTTGTTTTCCAGATGAATTCAAGTTCAGGTTCAGCTGTAGCTAGAGCCTTCCTGGTTTAGATCAAGAACCATTGAATATCAAGCTGAGTTCATCCCCATCTTTTTCAAGTGCTTCACACTAACAGAAGGAAATACATTTGGGATAATGGTAGCAGCTGAGTTTATATCAAGAACATTTCTGTAACTAGCACTTATTATAAGAAACTTAGATTCATTCATTTATACCATTTGATACAAGAAAGTAGTGGTAACAGAGAGCAAGTATCAGTATTTTGAAACTGCTCTATTGTCATGAGACTGAAGTTCAAATAAGGGCATGGCCATGTAAGAGACTGGAGTGTATCTTAAGTATTAAAACAATAGTATTTACTAGATAAAAGCATCAGAAATCACATACTGAATTAAAAAAATAAGTGTAAAAGGAAACCACACAACCGATAAAAACCAGAAAAAAAAGAAAATGAACACTCATGGTTCATGTAAGCATGAGAATTAGTAAACTAAATAAAAAGATAGGTAACAGTAATTATCAATATTAACACTTGCATGAATATATTTTATGCAGTAGGACTAGAAATGGATGTTTATAGCAATAGTTTCATATTATGATTTACTAAGGGTATTACAAATTTCTAAAATTTGTTAGTTTCACTAACATTACATAATTCAAGATTACCTCCCTCATACTGAATCTTTGGAGTGAGAAAACCTGAAAACGCCAATTCAACACTCCCTCGAATTGCTGGCATGGACAAGATAACTGGAGCCAATTGGTACAGCTCATGCCTTGATATTTTGGAATCTTTCAGTGCTTCAGTATAGTTTTTATCTCTGCTCAACAGCAACCCTTGCAAATGAATATATAAATAGTCCATTTTTCTTTGGCTGGCTGTCAGAAAAAGATGAGTACTATTTTGAACAAGTTTTTTGAGCTGAGAAGACTTGAAATCAGTTTGTTTTCTGTATCAGTAAGAATCAGAATAATTTTGTTCTGTACTGTGTCACGGTTGACCGTTTTCCGTTTGACATTTCAGGTTGACAACTTCTCTTCGGTTTGTTAATTTCTGAGAATAGCAGCTAAAGCAAATACCTTGCAGGCTTGCCTTCTAAATTATTTTCCATGATTTTCCACACTTTCCACTCAAATCCTGTTGACCTCGATGCTGATTTTGAGTTTTCCAGATGACAGTTCAGCCTGTTTGAAGATCTCTGTAGAAGATCTCTGATACTAAAACATTTTGAAACTGCCAATTTGTCAGACTGCAGAGCAGCTGTTAGTTCCTGTCAGCTGCCAGAACTTATATCACTTTATATTCACTCACCTGAAGATCTTGCCATGGTCTTGGCAAGCATCCTACAGTTTTAAACCTTTTTCCAACAGGCTGTAAATGTAATGTAACCTACTAGATCAATCTATCATAGTTTCCTACTGTTTATTTTGATGTACTTCTCACATATATTTAATGTTTTTACCATAAATCAAGCAACTGCCCTTCATTTTTTCATGTTACTGGTTACTAGCTTCAAAGACATCAAGAACTGAACTGAATTCAGAAGGAACATCTTCTGTCTCTTTCAATTTTTTCATCACGCCATTTTCTTTTCTATTTTATAGGTCTTTCTGGATTTTCCCTTTCTTTCTGTAGCAAATAAGATGGTCCTTTGGTGACCTTTAGCCTCAGAAGCAAATCACACTGTTTTCACAATGACTTTACCATTGCTTGTTTTACAGAGTACAGCTGAATGTGATGAATATCATCTTATAAAGTTCAACAAATGTTTCAAACACTTAGACATATGTTATTCCCATTGCAATAGTCTTCAGAATAATTTACCATAAGCAATGAAGTAGGTATTTATTTTGAGTATCAATGTATAAGCTGGTCACAGATTTTGCCCTTGAAAAATGATTCTGTTTCTTCAGAGTCCATTCAGTATCACACTGTGTATGTCGGCTGCAACTTTAGCAACATAGAGCCAGATTCAGAAACAGATTCAGACAGGTTTATGTATTTATAATGTTGGCATCTCTATATCAAATAGGGCTTGATCCAATTACCCACATTTCTAGAACTAACTCAGCTTCCCTGGTCTATCCTGGCCTTTACCTCTTACTCTAGGAAATGTCCTGTAAAAATCACAAATATCACAAATCATGCTCCAGTGCTTAAAATTTTGGAAGCAAAACCTCAGGACATGCTACCAATGTGTCTGATGAAGAGAAAAAGAAGAAATAAGACTAATGAATACTATACAATTGGGCAATTAAATTGTATTATAGTGCCATAATATTTGGAATTAAAAGTTTATTCTTTTAGTTTGTTTTCTGGGGGGGGTTTCTGTTTGTTTTATGAGACTTCTTATTGTGTGTTTTTAATACTATAATGAAAGTAGGTCTCAAAAACTAGAACAGACTGGGCAGACTCAAATTAAGCTCCTATCCCTCATGTTTCAGAAAAATAGGGGGATTTTTTAAGGCATCCCAGCATTATTTGTAAGAAAGTGAATGCTCAGCTTCATAGGCAATGACCAGTCCGTACAAAAGGGGTTTAAGAGCAGATTAAACTATGGATATGTGTCTAATTTATGTGTCTCCATTCTAAGGAATCCTTCAGCTTGAGTGTGGTGCTCTAAACCCTTTCTGCTTATCCTCTAATCCTGTGCTGCACACTTCTAGAAAACATAACCACACATGCTCAATAATTATTTCTTGTGCTCTACAGACTATATCAGATACTGCCAGCATCAATATCCTAGTTCTCTGGTTTTCCCAGGTGGCCTGAGTCCAGGCAACAGGAAAGAGAGACTTGAAAATGTACAGCAACTACACATGACATGCTTTAAAGAGCAAAAATAGCATTCTGAATGATACAAAACACTTTTTGAAGGACAGATGTCAGATGGTTTCTTTCTGAAGTTCCTTCCTGTGTAGACAGACATTACCAGCATTATGAAACATGTAAAACTTCTCCAAGTCCTTAGAATACAGTTAAACAAATGTAGGTGCTGCCTAATCTCTGTGCCAGCCTGTTGTGCAAGAAGGAATTCCACCATGGAGAGGAAAGTACTGACTGATGCTTACTTACAGCCTCATGCTACACTGGGACAACAGAATGACATCTTTATAATCTGGATGGGAGCTGACAAAACAACAGATGACTGACTGGAAAGTTTTTTTCTTGTTAAAAACCCATGATTAAAAAGGTTAAAAAAAAAAGAAAGGAAAATTATCTGCCTCCATGGCAATATGGACATTCAATAAAAGAAACCCAACAAACCGTGAACACCAAAAATATACTTATTTGAGACTGAAGACATGATTAAAACAAATGTCAGGCAAAACTGTGCAAGCAAGAATAATTTTTAATAATTCCACTTATTTACAATTATAATCAAATATATATTGTTGTTATTTATTATGTTTCTTCAGATCTTTTTGTTATTATTCACCCTGTAACTCCTCTAAGTAAAAATCCTAATATTTATCTTAACAGGTACCTTCATATCCGGCTTTCATATCCAATTGCAGCTTTCCAGGAACCTCAAGCCATAGATCAAATGTAATTCTCTTATACTGTTTTCCAATGTACAGTATTCCCTTCTTCTTTCTATTCTTCATCCACTAGAAATAATTGCAAGCTTCATTAGAGATAAATATTAGCTTTTATTATTTAATTTATTAAATTATTGAAATTTTATTATATTTCTTGATACCTGCCCCAGTACAACCTGCCTGTTTTATTTCCTACTTCATATTATTTCCCAGTTATCTGCATATCCATAGAGGTATGTAGAACAAATAATACTTTACCAACACTGACTTGAAATTTCAAGTCTTAAAATTCTTGCTTTGAAACTATATAATTGCAGTGTAACTTGTTTCAGGAGAAAAAGCACCAAAACCCATGGTGAAGCTCTCCTATTAAACTCTCTTATCTTGATCATGGTATTAATGTGGCCATTCATGAGGTGGAGGTGTGAGATTGAGCCTATGTGTTGCATTTTGTTTATGAAATGCAACTTTGTCTTTTTGTACCTGTTATGGCTTTCTTTAGAAGAATAATAGGTAGATGTTCACTGCAGCTCTGCCTCAGAATTTTGTGAGGGAAAAAGAAACCATACAGAGACAGTGTCAACACTCATGGCTCAAACTTACATGAAATAGGATTTCTCAATGCAAATGGATGACTTACTAACTTTTCTCAGAAGAGATTTTGGAAGAATTTGCTTTTGTGTATTTTTTTCTTATTCCAAGAAATCTTCTCTTAGTCTTTTAGATATTTTTCCCCATAGTTGTTTCCCATACATGCTGTCCTGGGTTGCAGTGTATTCTATTACCATCTTCATGAGCTGTTGAAACCAGGAGGGGCAGTGTTCCCTGCCTCCTCCCTCCAGACTATCTCCTGTTAATGGGCCCATCAATGCTGTGCCTCATGACTCACCATCCCACTGTGAGATGCTCCGCCCAGGAGGAAGAACTGAGCGTTTCCCATCTGTACATACTCGGAGGTTTGGAACACCACAGACAGCCTTTCCACTGGATCCGCAGAGGACAAGAGCCACACAGCCACCCCTGGACTTTCCAAGGAAGACCAGACCCTTCTAGAGGATCACTGCTTCAACAGAACCACATCCATCACTTCAGGAGGACTGCAGCCACCGTTTTATCACACTGCTGCTGCCACCCTGACTAACAGGATGTCAGGTTGTATCCTGACTGTCAGTTTAAACCAGTGTTTTCTGCCTTCATTTTTAATTTTCCTATTAAATTGTTATTCTGACTTGGTGTGTCCCACTGGTTTGTTTTCAAACCAGCACACATGCTATCTAGCATTTTACTAGATTTCAGATCTATACATTTGAATTAAGCTTTCTGCTTGTGCTTGACCCAAGAGGGAAATAAATTCCATTTATTGGAGGAGACAGTATCTTTTAAACACATGGTCACATAAAATATAGTGCTCTGGAAGAAATAAAAGCTACTTATTCAAGAACAGACATTTTTCCAAAGGAAAACTAGTAAGTTTACTAGTCAATAGAAGTATTTTATTTGCTGGACATGGAGGAAGCTTCTGGAAGAGACTAAAGATTTTATACAGACTATAAGAGACTAAAATATCTTATAGATCTTTTTAAAGGCCAGGAAGATCAAGTACTTCAAATATTTTTATAACAAGTTTCCTATCTGTTTTAAAATGAAATATGGTTAGAATAGGGTTTCATGGAACCGTGGTGATTCAATGTCTTCTCTAAAGTAACATTTAAGATTAGGAGGAGAAGCAGAGATTCAGGAAGCAATGCTAAGGAGCACTGAATCGTATGTTTCAACTCCACAGAAGGCTTGAATAGTCTAGTTGCCTCAAGTTCAGGTGAACAACATCTACAACCCATTGTAAATTCAAATTCTACTAATTTCTAAGTCTCAGTCCTCTCTCTCTCTGTCGACCTTTTTGAACATCCCTGCTCAGAAGAACTGGACATGAATTAACTCTTTTCTCTGTACTTTTATGAAGCTATCTGTGCTTTGACTGTGTTGTGGCTTTGACTGTGTTGTCATCTGCCAACTCTGAACTAAAATTCAAGAAATATCATTATTTTAGTAACAAGAGCACAGAGTTAGGAGTTGCATGAGATACGTTATTTATAAGCAGAAGTCAGCATAGTGAAAAATGCTGTCCACTGGTGATTCATTTCCTTCTTGCTTCTAAAGGGAACGAGATGTGTTTCTTAAAATGAAATCTACCGCCAGCCTTTGCGAGAGCCAACAAAGCTATAATCAGACAAATGATGGTCAGCACCTCCTGCTTTCCCCAGTAGTCTTTCACCATTTCCATACTTAGAAACAAAATCATTAAACATGAATTTTAAATTCCAGTATATCTAAACATTGATTGCAGCTGATGAAACCCCGAAGAACAAGCTACTTCTTGGTTGAATTGCTGAATTTTTGTTGGAAGAACTTTGAACATCTTTAACAAAGTCAAGAAATCTTGAAAATAGTTAAATTTATACAAAGATTTACTTCTGTCAGTGGGTAAAAAACATTACTCTGATTGTTTACATGAAAAATCTGATTTGAATAAGGCTTCAAAAAAGTGGTACATGTATTATGAAACACTTTAAATAAGTTATACAGTGTATGTTTAGCTCTCATCAACAAAATATCAGATGAAACTTACTTGCAGGTAGATTTATACACAGGTTATTATAGATTTTTTAAACCAGAATAGGTCACAAGACTGGTATTAGTTTTATTTTCCCATCTGTACCACTGAGATCCCAATATAAATTTTGAAGTAAAAATTAGACATGGTGATGGAGAGAACAATATAAATATATATTATAGTTCAGTTGATGAGCTTTATAAATTATTTACTCACAAAAATATAATGCTGGAAATTATTATTATTATACATAAATTATGTATCATTATGCAGGAAAAGAAATTCTCAGGCCAGTTATCAACAAATCTGACATTTGTTCTGGTAACATAGCCCTTTGAGAAGAAGACGATTAACAACCGAAGCAACATTTATTTGACCCAGTTACAGAGGGAAAAATAAACCTCTCAGCCCTCATAAGTAAACTTAAGAGCACACATTAGAAGCTAATATTGAAAATTTGCATAAGTTCACCAAAAAACCTTAAAAATCCACATGTATGAGATCAAAGCGTGTGAGCATTTTACGTTCGACTTAGCATCTAACAGTCTGTGGCTACATGCTTGCAACACTCAGAAAGTGGGATCTAAAAAGTAGAGCATGTACATTATTTCTCTAAACATATTATGAAATCATTGTTTGATCAGTAGCATTAAGTATTCCAACTGAATCCTAACATAAAAGTTTCTACTTATTGACCTAATTCTCCATGTGAGGGTTATTTTTGTTCTATATTTCAAAGAGACACAGGGATAATTTCTGTATTTAATATTTTCTATTACTTCAATTGTTTAAGTCTGGGTATCAGGACAAAAAATGAGGGAAGGTGAAATGTGAAAAATTGCCATCTTTCACAGCTTTAAAATGTTGGCTCTGTTGTCTGGCATAATTAAGTCAACAGTCTGCTGGTCTGCTTCCAGGCACTTTGACAACTGTTCTCTCACTGCCACCAGTAAATTAATAGGACTGTGCTTTTCCCAAGGGGCACTGTATGCAGAATGAGAATTTTCTTGTCCTTTGGTCGGCTGCTGGTGAAGTGGTGATGGGCAGCAATGCTCAGTGGGTAGGAGCTGTCAGGTCATTTGCTCTATTATAGTTGGACCATTCACACTATTATAGTTAGATGTGATAACACTTACACCCGTTATCATCAGAGGTTTATTGTATCCCAACTGTTAACATGGTCTCTAAGGTAATAGACCACAGCTGTGAAGTGAATTCTTTTGTCACAGAGCAAGAAGAGAAAAGAGTCTTTTTAAGGCATTTGCAAGTCGTTGGGAGTGTTAGAGCTGCTTGAAATTCACCAGGGTGAATTTATAGAGCCATGTAAGCTTTGATGAAATTATTTATTTTAGTACTGTCTCATAGAGTTTTTCATCCCTGGAAGTTTTGGGTTTTCTTTGGTAGCTTTTTGTTTCTGGGTTGGGGGGGGGGGTTATCTGTTTAGAGGGTTTTATGGTTTTTGTTGTTGGTTTTGGCTTTTTGTTTGGTTTGGTTTGGGTTTTTTGTGATTTATTTTGTTGTGGGGTTTTTTTTTTGTTTTTCTGGGGATTTTTTGTGGGTTGGTTCATTGGGGTTTTTTGTTTTGTTGGGAGATGTTTTGCTGTTTTTTTTTTTTTTTTCTCAGCTTTAGGTTTACATTAATCCAAGTACTACCTGCTTTCATTGAACTCAGTCACACAAGCATTAACTTTTGTGTGATCAATTCACTGAAAAACCATCAAAGAGTATAAATTTAGAGGGTTTTTTTGCAAATGCAGCAGTATCCACAGGAGTGCATAAGTCCTGACTTTACCCTACACTAGGAAAACAACTTTCTGTAACTAGCATGGTTTGGGTCAAGATTAGTACTTTTGTTGTCCAAGGTTTTATTACATTGAAGTAAGCAAATCCTTAGTAGATATGGATCAAGTAGAAGATGAATACTGCCTACCTAGAGAGAAACCTGGTAGAAAAATTGCAGGGAGCAGAGATTGTACTGGAAGTAGTACCACTGAACTGGATAAAAGCCTTTGCCCAGCTACTTGTGGCAGAACACAAGACATTAAGAAGCTTTGTAGCTGCAGCAAACAAATGCTGAAAACTGATTTGAAAGTCTCACAAAACCCTTGATCCACGCAGGAGTCATTTTCATTTAAGAAGAAACCAATTAATAGGTGAAACCATGGCCAATCTTTGTTGCAAGTTTTATTTAAAAAGATGTGTACTTCAACAACTAACAGTGGACTAATTGGGAGCTAATTGCTTTTTAAACAGTGGCAATCAGGTCAGTGCTAGGGATGTGGGAGAAATAGAAAAAGCTAGGGCAAAGAAACAAAAGGAAAAGAAATATCAATTTCCTAAATGCTTCTGTTAGCAGTGAATGTTAGCAATATCAGCTGTTCTTTATTGTTTGTGTGTGCAGGACTTCGTTCACCACCTGGAATAACACTAACAACAGTACAATTCACTAGTCAGATTTATATTGCTCCAAGACTGTATAACAAAGATAGCAGAAGGAAAAAGGACGGAATTATGTCACTTGGAGAAAAATAGTTTCAAATTATGCACAATTTATGCTAATTTTTTATTGCTTATTTGCTACTTATTACTCCCCAATAATAATACTTTCTAAAAAAATAATAAGGAAAACAAAATACTATATATATTTACCAAAGCATAATTTTATATATATGCCCAACCAAACAAGAAAAATAAAAGCAAAAAACATATTAATTGGTCAAATTGTCACACTTGGGCTTTCATTTAATGGTTTTCCCTTGTTGCATGCAAGTGCGATGTTGTGCCACAACAGCCAGTGTAATCAATTCTTTAAATTTTTCATTCACATTTATTAATTTTTGAGCTACATTTAAAATAATTCTTGCTATTATTGTTCTTGGTGTTTACTAATTTGTAGAGGAATTTTGAATACAGTGAAACTAATTTTTGCCTCGGGAAAAAAGGGAAAGCATAAGCATAGAGACAGTTAAACTTCTATGAGCACTCCCACATTTTCATTTCTTGTTATCATTGGTTTCTCTGGGCATTTTCCACTAGCTATGCTCTACCTTAAAACACCATTTTAAAACTAGAAAATAGGGCAGTATCAGTAAATAATCCGGCAAAAAAATTACTATTTCAGCTGAAAATGGGCTCTAGATTTATGCAACACTTCATCTCTTCTTCTGAGTACAAGTATACTGACACGCCACACTTCTATTTATGCTTCTCTATTGAAGTTGACCAAAACTCTTGTTCTCATGAGATGTCTTCAAAGGTGTATTAATGCTGGCAAAAAGACTCTTGCTTTTTCCTTCAAAATACACTGTAAACCCAAAGACCAATAATAATGACAATGATGATTATGAAGTAGCAAGGTCAGAATGATTCAATTAATGGTGTCTTAATTTGGCTTATGAGAAAACAGAGACCAATTTCAATGAGGCTCAGGAAACCTAAGGTACAGACTACTAAACTCCAAGTAGAGTCACTTTGATCAGTTTGAAGTTTGTTTTTTGGCTTTTTTTTCTAGTTGTATGCATTTTAAGACCAAAAAAAGGAAAGTCATTCTGCTTCCTATAGTATTCTCAGAAATGTCAGCTGATCCCTGCTAGTCCTCTGGGCTACTAGATTCGAAACCTGACCCTTCTTTTGGCTGATCAGAAATAGGGTTTTTGATATATCGGGGAGGGTCTGAGAGGGCAAAACAGAGGGAAGGTTCACTGCTCTGCTGTAAATAACACTGACTGTGGACCAAAAAAAAAAAAAAAAGCAAGATAGACTAACGCAGATGTTACAGATTGTTACAGAAAAGAAAAAAAAAGAAAATACATGTAAGTAAAGAAAATATAAATGAATGGAGTGGATTAGATTAGCTGCACATCTCAAACCCCTCCATAGTGTAAAGGAAACACAGTAAGTAGAGGTGTAGGTTTGCTACCTACACATACACTTGATAAAACCCCCACATACACATTCAGGAGGGTAGAACCCACGGCCTTGCCTGTACCAGGTCAGATCCAAAGGTGCAAGGGTGAAACGATGAACTTTGCTCAGCAGTGGGAACTGTGAGCTGTAAACAAGGATTGATGGCCTTAATTATCAGCCAAATGTGTTTCAAAGCAGAGGAACAGTTGTTCCCCTTTAAACACTCCATTACTTAAGTACTTCTGGAAGTACTTACCTATGTGAAAGACACATGGTTAATTTAAATTCAAAGACAAAAATGTCCTGGTGATTGCTCTATAAGTTATGTGAGAATTGAGAGATACTGTGGGAAAGATCTACATTCTTCCTTAAAACTGTCCCCTTCTTCATGGATATGATCTCCCAGAATCACTCTGGAAGCACCATTACACATTTCTAGAAGAGTGTGTGTCTCGAATATTTGAGTACACCTGAGATATTCTCAAATTCACCCCTCCAAGTCCCCTTTCAGACATACGTGTAAGACTGCAGTTGAAACATGAAGAATCACCAGACTAGGGTAGGAGTGGAAACAGACACGGTTTTCAAAGGGTCAGATTTTGTGTCACCAATTTTTTTTTTTTCTATTTTCAAATGCAGCACGCTGAGATTTGAAGACTGGTGTGGACCTTCAAATATCATATAGAATATCAGGGGCTCATTGTATAAAAACGAAAAATAATGGTTCTTGTTCCAAAGAACTAATGAGCTATATATGCCAATGCATTTGACTAGATTGTCATTAAATGGGAAATAAATTTGAGCAAGACTCTACACCAGCTGGAAGTGAGGTGTTTAAAAGTAACAGCCTACCATAAGGATAGTAAAAAAGAAAAATCTCATTTCAAACATCCATGTAATCTGGAATAAGAAAGGGATAAATTCATTCTTATGTTTTACATGATGTTTTTATCTTGCTGCCTGTCTTTGTTTAATAGTTTATTAAGTTATACATTATTTTTATAACTTTCTGAAATGGAACAACCTAATACCATGTGGTTTAAATTTATAGTGGTTAAGGACCTAGAAGTCCATCATATTACTATCCTGTTTCTGAAATACCCATTGAAATTTCTTTCTGTCCAAAAAATATTAGATATGTGTCTGTCTTTTCTTAGTATACTTATAAATTTCAAAGTTTATGGTACACCTTTAGAAATGGTCTTTGCAAACATATTAATGTATCTTAACAGCAAACTAATTGAAATGAGAGAGCTTCTTGCAAAGAAGTATGAAGTCAATTTTGGAAATTCTGTTCAGTCAGCACTAATTCTGGTTTTAATCTCTCTTTTAATCCTTTGAATTACTAGTATTACATTTCTCTGCAAGTTAGTTTCCTTTTGTATGTACATCTTTTTAATATGAATCTGTTATTACTGCTGATTTTCATGTAACTTCTCTCTTTTAGACATTCAGCATGCCTAACAATTCAGGTAAAACCTGAATATTTTGGAGACTCATGCTCGTGATATGAAAAAAAATTTAAGGTATTTAATTCAGAACAGTATTTTCTAAGAGAGATAAAATGCCATGTTGTCATTGCTGCCTTCTCATTCTTAAAAAAGTTCAGATTCAAGAATACAGTTAAGACTGAGTCTAGACTATATACTTCCAGCTCTTCAGGACTAGGAAGGAGCCAGTTTTCTATCCTGAGGCTTGATTTTTAAGAGAGAACTAGATCGTGAACACATCTCAAAAGGTTACCTCAAGATGGGGAGTCACAGACCAAGGGCAGGCTTAGCAGATAATTCTTGTTCTCTGGTTTTCCTCAAAGTTCTCTGTCAAGCTGACTGGTGTGCAGGTGATTTGAGTGTATGGAGTGCCACAAGACTCAAGACATAGCTATAACTGAATACTGAGCACAGTAGATCTGTATAATTGTCCTCAGAAATTAACAGATCTCAGAAATTTATAGATCAGGTGTATAGTATCACCCTCAGGAAATGCAGCATGGTTGATATTGTAGCCGAAGGGAATTATACCTGAATTGTCTAAAGACAAAGTTTAGTACTTTCCTCTCTTTTGACCTTAGTCTGGTTTTCAGAGCTGAGGTGATTTTCTGTGCTGACAGGAAGACGGAAATGGTGGCATTGTTGAAATTTGTCTTCTGACTTAACTCTCCAAAGAGGTCAAGGAACTGAATGACTGTCTCTGACAGGGTCCAGTGGCATTCTGTGAGAAAAATTGGTATTTAAGTCCTCAAAGAAGAATCATGTCAGAGCTCCCTAATTCTCCTTCAGGCCCTGTGGCATTAACAAACAGCTCACAGCAACTTGGGTTATGGTTGGTTCATGGTGATGTGAAGTTCTATTTATGAGCTGTTCATTTTGGACAATGCAGAGAAACATTTGCTGAATGGAGAAGTATTTTCATCCACACACAATTATTTTAGCAGAACGTTAATAATGAAAAATCACAGGAGATTGGAGCCTCGCTACTTAAACATACTGACATTATGTAATGCTAATTACATTATTTTCCAGGCTAATGCTATTATATCGGAGCATGTCTAATCTGTGCAATTGGAAAGTTGTTATTTATTTATCATTTGCACCGAAGCCTAAAGAAAAATAAAAAAAATCTACAAGATTAATTCAGACTCACAAGAAACAAACTAAACAAGCACATTCTCTACTAAGTCAAAGGAAGACATTTTTGAGCTGTTCAAACTTACATATGAAGAAGTTATGAGGAGTAGTCATAGAGAATGTTACACCTGTTCAGAAAAGGCCTTTACATTATTTCAAAAATACTAATTAAAATATTCATAATAGAAAGCAACCAGGTCCATGATGGGTTGCCTCTTAGCTGCTGGGTTCCCTATTTAGTCATGGACAGAAGGTTCCCTGTTTAGCCACAGACTCTTTTAATTTGTTGTGTGAGTCTTTCAGAGACAGCTGACCACATGAAAAGTACTCTATGATTTCCTTGGTACCACTAGCATTCCCCTTCACTGCAGATACAGAAATATCTGGGCATCAGCAAAGGACACTGACAGAAGCTGGATGGTTGCATAAGCTCCTTAAGGCTCAGACCACAGCAACTTTCTCCTCTCAGTGTCAGTAACCATCAGGCTTGACCCTGTACATGCTTTTGGAGAGGAACCACCCCAGACTTAATTTGGCCATGCCTGAAGAAATTACATCACAATTTTCATCAAGCTGCTAAAGCATGTCTGAAAAGACTTTCATGTCTGGCAAACTCAGATTTGAAATGGAGGCACAGGACAGAGAACTGAGAGAAGAGTTATGTTTCTTACTGGTTTGTCAGTAAAATACAGAGCACTAGAGTTCCAATCAGTCTTAAAATGACATTGAAATTTTGCTTCCACTGTTCTGGTTTGCATAGCCTTTTAGGCCTCAAAGGCAATGGCAGTTGCTATATTTGAATAGAAGTTCCAGTAAACAAAGTGAAATGAATAAATATTTTATAATCGACAGGAATATGGTGAATGGAGGAAAATAATTTTCTTCATTTTCTATGTACCACACAAATGTTTTCTCAAATTAGACCTTTACAATCATATGGTTACATAAAAAATAGTTATATATCATTAACAGTACCCATACTATTTCTGTAACTGCATCATGCTTCTTCTAATACCTTTTGTCCTGTTCCTTATGTCTATTTTTGAGTGAGCTTTCAGAATATAGAACAGTTGGTCATGACTAATAAAGATGCATGCATAGTTATTTATTTTATGCCCTCTTGGTAATTTAGGAAGATATCAGCTAAAAAAAAAAAGGAGCAATCTGAAAAAAAAATTTGGAAAACAAGGAAACACTGTTTTTTAAAATTTTCACAGCTTGCAAAGCTTACTAGCAGACAGACAGACAGATAACTATTCCTTCTGAAAACAAATAGCTTTAATCAGAATTTGAACACTCAACTAAATGTTCATTTAATTGCATGTACATAATATAATTGAAGTATGTTACACAGTCTTTTGTTATTCATTATCATAATAAGCAAAAGTGTTTTAACTGTGCAAATTAAATGTAGTTAAGTATAATCAATTTAAAATATAACAAAAAAGTCAGTGTGGCTCCTTTTTTCATAACAAGTGCCCTTTCTTTTCATTGGAAAATAGAAAATATACAAAACACACATATTTATACTGCTTCACAAAATTACTTAGTAACATTCTAAAACTTATAAGCAAATAAAAATGAGGAAAGTGGTATAAAAATGATTTTTTAATATTATGATTGTAATCTAAGAAAGACTACACGAGATTTGGTACTATTTCTGTTAAGTCTCCTTTAACAGAAGAAGTGTCTTTCATTCAGAAACAGGTAACCTAAGCTATTGGTGTCTAAACTTCAGATTTATGCTGGTTCATAAACTTACTAGGAAAATTATCATTTTTCCAAATTACACCATTTAAAATTTATAACTATATAAAAGATAAAATATGCATGATGTTGACTTCATTATAACAGTTTAATTTAAACCTAAATATTGTTGTTGTGATCTCACATTTTTTCAGTGTTGTTACTTGTAACAAACGAAAGCTGCTACCCCCCACAAACAAATAAACAAACTCCTCAGTCCATCAGCAATGAGAACTCAATATCAAAGCCCTAAGCCAGATTCCAGGAATGGGAAACTAAGCATTCATACAGTTAATTGAAGGTCTGTGGGAAAATATTTTCATTTTCATGGGACTGGAATGGTGATTCTAGTGGGTTTACCTGGCTGGACATCAGGTGCCTACCAAAGCCACTATATCTCTCCCCTTCTCAACTGCACATGGGAGAGAAAATATAACAAAATACTTGTGGGTTGGGATAAGGACAGGGAAAGATCACTAACCAATTACTGTCACAGACAAAACAGACCCAAACTGAATAAATTAATTTAATTTATAATCATTCAAACTAGAGTAGGATAATGAGAAGTAAGTCCAAGTCTTGAAAACACCTTCTGCCTACCCTTTCTTTCTTCCCAGCTTAGCTTTATTCCTGATTCTCTATGTCCTCCCCTCATCAGTGCAAAGAGATGGGGGACACATTGTCTCTGTCCCTCCTTCCTCCTCATGGGGAGAACCCCTTACAAGTATTCACTTGCACCAGCGTGGAGTCCTTCAGAGGTTTCAGGTGGCTATCAGTTCCCCCGTGGCTCTCCAGGGGCTGCAGGGGCATGTCCTGCCTCACCATCAGCTGCACCATGGGCGGTAGGGGAATCTCAACTCTGGCACCAGAAGCACCTCCTTCCCATCCTTCCACACTGACCTTGGTGTCTGCAGGGCTGCTTCTCTCACATATTCTCACTCATCTCTTCTCCGACCACACTTGCTTCTGCACAATAAATTTTTCCCCATTTTAAATCTGCTGTCCCAGAGGCACTATCACCATTATTGCTGGGTTCAGCCCTGGCTGGTGGCAGATCCAGCTGGGAGCCGGGTGGCATTGGCTCTGCTGGACATGGAGGAAGTTTCTAGCAGCTTCTCACAGAAGCCACCCCCATAGCTCTCCTGCTGCCAAAACCTTGTCACTAAACCTGATAAACAATTCTTCATTATCTGAGAATATAATAATTCATTTTATCAGGAAGTTCTTTGTTTTCCTATATATCATGTAGGGAGCGTTTATTACACTATGTTCTTTAAGACTCCAGTTTAATGGAAACAATGAGACAAGTAATATTTTTTAATGTAATTTCTTTTTCTCTGTTGTTATCCACTATGTCTCTGTTTATGTTCTCACCTTTCCTGTTTCTTTTAATCTTCCTTCAAAGTGATTTCTTATTCCTTCACCCTATCTGAGGAAGGGGAGAAATCAACAGCACAGTTAGTTTATTAGATAAAATTGCCCAAATAATTTGAAAAACCTTATTTATATTTTTAATACTCTGGCACTCATTATATTGATTTTATTGTTATTTTAATTTACACAAGTTATTAAGCTGTTTCTGTCACAGAAAGAACCTTCCTTTAGCCAAGCAGTCATACAAGACCAGGGGGGGGTCTGTCTCCACAGTGACACCTACAGGGTGGTCCTGACTTTGTGTCACTCTCATTGCTAGGGTTGTACTTATTACATTATTCTAGTAGTTGTTTATTTAAACACTTTGGATTCTCGTTACCACCCATTGATTCCTCAGATAATAACATGAAAACAGTAAGTGTTAAATTCAAGAAAGTAAGCAAGAATATTTTTGAAGTCCTTCTTTGGCCAAAAGAAGTGCGTCTTACGACTTGCGGTGCTTCCTGTCACATTTTGGCTAGAATATGGCAAAAGGCAGCCAAGATTTTTCATATGGGATATTATAATTAGATGTTAATTACATTCCACTAATTACATTTGAGTAGGCACCCAAGGATGATTCATGTTTAATGATTCTATGGGCAACCTCACCGTGACGTGTTTTTTCAGATTCTTTTAAACCATTCTCATTGTCATGAATATGCATAACTATGTTCAACATGGGCCTTTATAACTAATCAATAGACTGGAATCATAAGAAAGTTGATAAAAATAGTCATAATTTAGCATTTTCTTTAGAAAAACATAGGTATATATGATATATAATAATAGGACAACACATGCTAGAAGCAAAGATATTCACACATCAGAAACAACAGCTCTGCGGTGTATGAGACAATTCCTAAAATTTATCTGGTAAGTTAAACAGGTAAAAGAATTCCTGTCTGGGTTATAAAAATTTGAAGTTTATCTACTCAGTTAAAGGCTTATATGTCCATATGTTTGATTTATTTTTATTTTCATTCTACTGTTTATTTCCAAAATTTCTCTGTCAGCACCTCCCCTTTCAATTTATCTGTTTAATGTGAATGATGTACTTCTTGAAGCCGATATTGAGATAAAATCTCAAAAACTTCGTTTAGACTTTCTAATAGGAAATGTCTCATTACACTCTTATGGTAGACTGCAGAAGACCTGGATGCCTTTCCTGGGTCCCCTGAAACTTTGAGGAGAGCTCAGGCAGTTACTAACTGTGTATGCTGCTGTTCCTCTGCTATCCAGGGAACAGTTGTGATGGGTCAGACCTTGAATTATAGGGAATGCAAACTGCCTCTCTAAAGTAAATACTCTTATTATATTGGTTTGTTAAGCTCGTGCTTACATGTTTTTGCTGTCTCTGTCTCCTCTTTAAATTATTCTCTCATTTCTCTCTACAGAGTAGAGCAACTTCAACAGCCCCCTAATTTGCCTTTCACCCTGACCACTACACCCCAAAGAGCACATACGGAGCAAATTAACTCATTCTTTGATGACGTAAGAGAGATGAATGAGAAAATTTTCAGAATAAGAAGGGAATTGACCTCCCACTACTTTCCAACCAAAGTAGTCAGACTGAAGAACAGAAGACTAGTTTTTCAGCTGTTTCCTGCCAACAAAAGCAACATGTTTCTTTTTTTTCCTTCAGTTCCCCCTCTGGGGATGTCTTGCTCACCTCACGATTGACAGGAAGTATTTAGTTGCCTGACTGCGGTGGCTGGAGCCAGCACCTCTCAACACCTCAGAGCAAGCACCTGGGGACTGCTGCTGCACATCACCATTTCCTCTGGGAAACTGCACCTCAGCCCTGAATACTTTCTGAGACCTGTGCTCTTTCATCTGTATCCCTTTCACAGGTTTATGGGAAAGAGTAGCCCATCCTCCTTCTTTGTACAGATAATGAAAGTACATTTTTGCTGAATGTTGGTACCAAATGCAGGTCTGAACTCACTTGAAAGTCTGTGAACAAAGGAGCAGAGACCAGGCTGCTAAATGTGCAGTGAAATACTGTACTTTTCATTTACATTAAAAAAAATTTGCATGAGCTAGATAAAATGATAGCTGCTTGCAATAAATCCATATATACAAAATGGAAAAAGGTAAATGCAACATTTAGTTTCACTATGCAGTAGATTGATCATGTTCACATGTGATTGATCATGTTGTTTCAGAGTGGAAACCTTTATAAAAGTCTTAATTTTAGAAAAAGCAAGCCAACCAACAACAAGCCAAATGACTACAAAAACCCAACCCAAACCTTTTTGATTAATTCAGATTACTGGTATATAAGTATTAGTATTAGCATTTGTTTGCGTTTTTAAACTTTGAGAACCTTGACACATAAAGTTAGTTTAGACAAAGTGACTGTAGCATATATAACTTCAGTTAAAAGCCATTAAAGAGGAAAGAGAGAGAAGTATTGCTCAGAGGGAAAAACTGAGATGTATAGCACCCTGAGGTGATTCCATGATCACTGATGATCTTCTACAACTGTGTATGAAAAAGAAAGTGTATGAGATCAGAATTAGGTACGTAGCTATATCCAGCCTACTAGAGATACCAAGGACCGCAAACCAAGGAGAATATTTGGATATTTGATATTGACTAAAAAGGGTTTAAAATAATCTGCAATACTGTATATTAATACTACTTATAGTAAAATGTTCAATAATTACCACAGGTAGTCATTTGTTTGATACACACCCCTTAACACAGAAGAAATGTTGCATCCAGCTCTACATTAGCAGCAAAGTACACAACATATGTCCTCATCAGGCTTTTATAAAATTCATTAAATATAAACAATTTTTTTTGTTATGTTTCCTTTTGTTTTCTTTTCCTCTCTGCCTTACTCCCTGCTTCAAGCTGCTTCAAGGTGGATAAAGATATTACATTTATTCTAACAGATTTGCATTCCCCTTAAGGCTTTTAGTGACTAAAAATTGTTACAGTATTCTGGCTGTGTTCAAGTCAGATTAATAGCTTGGAGTCTCTGGGAAGAAGACCAAAAATATAAATTGTAATCAATTAACATTTATTACAGACAGCTTGTGGCTGCATAAATTTCCAGTATATATTAGACAAGTTAATATTTTTTCCTCTTTTTATACTGCTTTATCATAATCTTGATAAAATCAGCTTAAAATCTGATTTTTTATAAAGATATGGCACTAAATTTACCATTGTGTAAATATTGTATTAATTATGTGAAATAAAACATAGTGTAAAAGATAGAGGTGTGAGGAAAGTGCATATACTGGGCTTCTCAAATCTCATGAGGGCTAATGATCTCTTATAATAGACACGGTCCAAGTATGAACCCATGCAATACTGTCCCAGGCGTGGATGAAAGAGTCTGTTTTCTTTTACATTCATTCTCAATTAATTATATATTGACCCAAGTAATGCCTGTGTTTGACTGTCATTTGGTGTGCAATGATGAATCAAAATTTTATCAGCTGCAAATGTGAATGAACAACTGGTAACATATATATAAATAATTATAACTAAGTGTAACAGGGGTCTTGATACCACACTGAGCTCAAATAAGATCTGATTCTGAATGCCTACGTTGGAGGTGTTCTTTTGAGCTCGATATTTACTTAACTTTCACAGCAAATATATCATTGACTAATTGCTTTCAGAGATGACATGACACAAATTAAAAAAAAAAAAAAGGCAAAAGAGAAAGTCTGTTATTTGGAACAAAACTTCAACAAAAGACCTCCTAGGTCTCTAACTCATAATGTATAAAATGTGTTTTAGTTATTAGAAAACAGTAATCATATATTTGGTTGGAATATGCACTTCATTCCTTTGATTGTAATTCAGTAGGGAAGATATATACCTGCTTTAAAGTAAATTTAGTACATAAATTTTATGTTCAATTAGCTATCAAACATGCTGTAAAAGTGCCTTGTACTCAAGGAAATACTAAGTTATTTTTTGTTGTTTTGACTGGGGTTTTTTTTTAATCAATTATTTGCAAATTTCTCTTTCCTGACTTTGAAGGGTTTCTTTTTTCAACGAAATGAAGAAACAAACTGGATGAAATCCCATGCTTGTAAAATATGCTTAAGATCCATTGACTTTAACTGAGTTGCAACAACTTACACAAGTGGAAGACACGGCCCTTTCTGATTTATTTTGGCAAAGAAAAGTCTCTCCTTTTTTGGCACTAGAGATGTTCTGCTATCACCAGTTACTAAATCTCTACCAGTATTCATGTGAATACAAGTGAACATGAACTTACAGCTGACAGCCCAAATAATTCAGTAGTGACTTTAGAAATTTCTAACTTTCAAGCCCTCATATAAGTAAAAGTTTAACAGTGATATTTAGAGATGGATCTATAGTGATACAAATCAATAGTGAATTCTTTCTCATTATTTATTTATTTTTAAACATGGTCCAAAATTATAAGTGTATTTCGCAAGAAATCAAAGAAATACACTACTCTGTTTACACTTCTAATTGCAATGTATTTTATTTTGCCACAGAATAAAACTTAATTGTCATTCTCACCTTTTGTCCAGAAAAGAAAAAAACAAATACAACAAATGTTCAGTTTGCCTTTCTTAGAATGTGACTTTTCCTATATATTTGGGCTGCAGAGATGTGATGAACACTCCCATGCTTCTACTTCGGTACTGGGGCTGGAAGTCCCTCAGGAGCAGGTGCTCTCTGATGTATGCCTCAAAGCTCTGGAGGGTGCGTGACAGTGACAGCTCAGGTTGTCCCCGGCAGATTTTCATGTAGTTTGAATAGGAAGCCAGTTTGAATAGGTCACAGCAAGGAAGTCTTCTGGAAGTATTCCCAGCACACTCTTTATGATTAGTTGTTTCTATGGAGTTCAGCTCTGAATCTGTTTTCCAAGAATTAAATAGAGCAATAGAAGTTTTCACTAGACTCTGTTTTCTAGCTGATTTGAGGTGTTTTTGCTTACTGCTGCTTACATGAAAGCAGCACTCAGTTTAAAATATAACAACAATAAATCAGAAGCTCTTATGTATTTAATATACAAAAGAAATATGATTTTTTTTTGAAACGTCAGAGACTTGTTTTGTTAGAAGATAGTCAGAAAATATATCATGAAAGATCTGTTTTCCTAAGAGTCTGAGGTCACCTTACACAGAAAAAACATTACTACAACTTTCTTAAGCTATATCTATACCATAAACTAAGAAGAAACAAGGGTTAAAATTGTCCATCATGCTTGCTGCCGCAGTTTTGTCTTAGGCCAGCTAGCAATTTGTCAGACAGCATCAGTGTACACACTGGAGAACAGAATAGGCCAGGAATTATTTTGGAGAGAGTTGCCTGTTAATTTTTGTGCATCTAAGGAGCTCAGCAAAGTTGCTGAAGATCTTTACTTCAATTTAAGAGTCCAAAGAGAAATTCCATAAATAGACTGAACATGTCTTTATCAGCTTACAAATACAAAGACAAAATTTACAAACACTGAATAGTAAATAATATGTCTCATCATAACTAGACATCTCACTCTGGATTTTCACTTCTATCTTCCTTTCTAGTCTTCACCTTTCTGTTCAACACGTAGTGGTATACAACTCTAAGTACTGCCAGAGAACATGAGGAATCTAGCTGCAAATCAGGACCAGCTTTGGAAACATAAATGGTCATTCTAACCAAGTAAGCTGTCAAAGGCTGCTTCACTGTTTATGCCGCATAGCCAAAGTAAGTGGAGCCCAAAGCTATCATCTTTGACATGACATTGACTATAGAAACTATTATGCTTTAAGTACATGAAGGTTGTCTGAACTTGAATGTTAGAGACATCTTTATCCTTCCAAACCACTCTGTCATCTTCTACTTATTAATAGAATATTAATTCACCAATATTCCATTTCACTTTAGGTTATATTAACTGAATCCAGTGCAGTATTATGTGCCACAAAAGAACTGTATTAAATAGTATGAAAATACTAAAATTTTAAATCGAAATTGAGGACTATATGCTCAATATTGAGATGCTGTGAGTGGTTCAAAAAGTTATTCAGGTATGAACCACTTGTATAGAGACAGTGCATGCCAACAGTTAGGAAATTTCAAGCATAATTCAATTAAAGTCTATATTTATTTCTCCTATTGAGAAGAAAGCTTGTACTTTGGAAAATGTTAAAAAAGGTCATGAAGGGTTTTGCTTAATGCAGTTGCCATTTTCAGTAGAAATTTTATGATTATTTTTCCTTTCCTAAGTGTGTGTTTAATACACTTGAAAGGTGATAGATTGACAGCAGTAGATATTGCCCAGTATCTACTAGGGATTTAAGAATGATGCTCTTTGATGAACAAAGTGACCTCTGTTTCCTCATGTTTACTCTTGCCAATGCTGTCCTCAGTACATGTACTTTCATGCAGGATTTGTGCAAGCTGGAATAACCCCACTGGCACCAGTAAAAGGTATAAATAAGTGTAAGCAATTGCAAGATGTGTGTTTAGTTTATTTTAATTTTTCTTGCTTCAGTAGGTTTGTAATGACAAAGTTTACCTTGATAAGGAAGAATTCAGCCCACTTGTTCCATTCTTCTAGACAGATAAGCTCTCAGCTAGAAACCATGCTAAACTAATTTAAAAAATACTACAAATAAGAACACAGACATTTTTGATCTGATTATCTGGGAGTTTTGTTTGGTTGACTGGTTGGTGGTTTTTTTTGTTCAAATGCAATGAAATATGGGCAAGGGATGGAAGGAAAGACAGAAACAAACTGCAGAACAGACCTTATCTAAATGAGAATATAATACCCAAAAAGGTAAAAGAAAAGTAAATCGGCTTCATTGTTTATGAGTAAGAATAACTCTTTTATTAACTACATTCTACTATCTACTGACAATTCTTTTATCTTAAAAATATGCATTATCTGAGCAGGGATATCTGTTCTGTGGGTGAAGAGTGCATACACCTCACACAAGTTTGTAATATCATAGAAGCTTCCTAAAATCTTTTACAGGAAGTTTTCTCTTTTTTTAACGCTTAAAATAGTCCTGTTATAAAAATAAAAGTGCTGAAAGTTCAAATGGCTTGACTGTGTATTTTTACCTGTCCCTGAATCTAAGGCAGAGGCATCGCATCTGATTTCCCTAACCTGTTTTTTCAGAAGAGGTTTCTGTTTGAGAGCACAATTTTTCAGTTAAAAACTTTGTCACTGTTATTTCATAATCTTCTTTGATATTTAATTTTTATTTATACAACACAATTTTCCAAAGTTACCTTGAATAACCAAAAAAAGAAGAAAATCTCGGGGATTTGGGCCTTGCTGAAGTTTTTTTGCAATTCTCAACAGCAGGTGATTGGATGAGTAGAAAAATTGTAAGCATAATCAATCATAAAAAAATTTCCTTATGAACAAAATTTCACAGTGTCTTAAATTTGCATACGTCCATCAATTTCAACTGTTTGGGTTTGTACATTTGAAAAACTTAGACATTCACTTAAACCATATAGACTTTGCAGCTAGCTGTCCCAAGCAAAAGAATCTAACTTCTCATTTACCAGCCACAACAGTGGATATATTTGAGGAGATATGTAGCCTAATTCTCAAGTTTTATTCTAGCCCAGATTCTTATCTTGCTGTCTCATTGTCTTACAATTGGTCTAAGACAGCATAAGCAAATTCTAATATATTATTTCTAGTTCCATCTGACTTGATAGAAATCTAGATCTATTCTAAACTCTCTAAACTAATGTTAATGGAGAGCTTGAATGTCCTTTTCATAAATATTATAACAAAAAAAAACCCTCGCCAAAAAAAAGCAAAAAGCATTCTTCTCAACACATTAAAATGGTAATAAATACAACTGTATTTACACAGTTGTATAAGAAGTTGCTTTACAGTTTAGCTTTTTCAAATCAGACATGGATCAAATGAGAATGATTTAAAAATGTTGTAAGAGCAGGTAGTCCTGCTTTTTAAAGCCTTTTGATCTTTTTGAATGTTGAAAAACTTCTTAAGAAAGGTGTGATAAACTTCCACACCTAGTATGATTATGCAAAATCTTTTCCTTTAAAGAAAGATTTGAATTAGAAAGGCAGTTTCACTGGGGAAAAAAAAAAAGAAAAAAAAGAAAAAAAAGAAAAAAAAGAAAAAAAAGAAAAAAAAGAAAAAAAAGAAAAAAAAGAAAAAAAAGAAAAAAAAGAAAAGAAAAAAATAAGAAAAAAGAAATAAAAGCCCTTATTCTGAAAAAAAAGTACAAAAACTAACCCCACAAAGCCCCCAAAACAACAACAGTTTCTGCTGTTTGAGTGTCTTGGATTATGACCTGTTCATCTGTCAGGCTTGCTAGAAGAAGAGTCCTTGGCCTACAAAGACCAGGAATCTGTGTACAACAAGGCAACTGAATACACACAGAGGACTGTATCTTTTAGATAAGATCTTTGTCTAAGTAGACTAGGAGAAGCATTATTTCATAAAACCACCTTTTAGAAATATATGGAGTTTCTTTGTGTATTTGGGTTATTTATAATAAAATTATTTTTCTGCATTTTATCTTTTGATAGCTGAGACAGGAAACATCAAGGCAGTCCATAATCAGAGATGCCATTCCTAACGAGTAAACTGGGATCCCTCAAAAAAATAATCTATTCCCTGGAAAAGTGCACAGAGACACTCAAGGAGGTGTCAGATTTTATTTTATTGGCAGAGAAGAATGTCTCACACAGTTAGCAATAGATAGGAGAGCTTCTCTGCATCTTTACTGGGGGAATATGTCTGCCTGAGGGGACTAGAGGTTATTAGTAAGATCTATATTTTATATTTATACCAGCATTCAGAACACCATTACAGCTTTCCAAAAGCCAGACAGGGCATTGCCTCATCCAAGATGCTTTTAGGCTCGCTACCCTGGAGGTGACGAAATGAGGGGGAAACTAGAAAGTTGTGTGGGAGCTGTAGAAGGAAAAATGGCAGTAACATCAATAAGATTATGCCACATGATGTAGTAAAGAAGAGGGTGTTTTTATGACTAAATGTGTGTGTAACTTACATGTTTTATAACTCTTAATTACTCAATAAATTACCATATGCTTTATTTATACAGAAAGGAAGCAGAAGAATAAATAGCAGGAGATCCAAAACCAAGCAGTCAAGATTACATAAAAAACACATTCAGGATTTTGACTATAGTCTGGCCAGAAAATGTCAAGACATGGAAATATTTAGGAATAATGATACAGTCAAAAAATCAAAGTATTATATTTTTTTAGGCAGCCCTAAATTAGGTGAGGTTGCAATTAAGGATATATATGTGCACTTGTGGGCTAGCAAGATCCAAGCACATTTTTTAAACTTGATTTTGACCTCAGTGAAATTATTATCTTTTTCAAATTATTATACTGTCACTGGCTAGTGTTGAAATTAAAGGTCTGTCAACCTTGCCATTATAAATGCTGATATTTAGGAGTTTATAACTCAGCTGTAAAAATTTCCTTCAGGCTCAAAGTTGGCAGCAAAGGCTATAAACCAGAGCTGATTTTTCCTCCCACAAAAACCATTAAAGGGTATGTTTGGACTAAATCTGAGGATATTGGAGCAAACAAAATATAAACATTAAATACTTTTTTATACTTTTTATGTCTTGCATAAAACTCAAGAGCACCTTTTATCACTTTATTTACTGTTTTCTTTTTTTTTTAGTTGAGTTTAATGCTCATAAGAGATGCCAAATTGACATATCTGAAAGTTGAAATCTTTCATTTACTTGCAAAGCAATTCTTTCACAGGCAAGTAGCCTATGGGATCATGAATGTTTAGTGATAAAACAGCAGATTAACAGCAGATTATTTGTAGCAGCTTTAATAACAACAATAATATTAATAATGCAGATTATATCAAATTAATGTAGCAAAATAGTCCCTAGCTTGAAATACTTACAAGACTGTGATTTAGAGCTAGAATATTTTTACTCCTCCGCTACTTTAGGCACCACATCATCTTTTACCTTTCACAATCATACTGATTTTTTTTTAAACCTGTTAGTTTCATTTGTTTGTTTATTATTTGTGTCTGCACTTCTTGGAAGATAATTTCAAAGTGCTGTTGTGGTATGAAAACTTTTTATTTATTTCCAGCTATTCATGTTCAGAGCCATACCCATTTTTTATGTATCAAATTTATCTTTGTCTGGCATTAAGATCTCTAGTGCAGTTGTAGAGATTGATTGTACTTCTTTCAGACTGAAGTTTGAGAGGGCTAATCATGTCAGGTTCTTTATCCTGGTTTCGCAGTTTCACTTGCCTATGATCATCATTGCAGAAAAGGATAAATGAAAAGGCTTTAAATTAGGAATAGGAAATGACACAACCAAGGGAATAAATCGTGGGAGTCTTTGGTCATTGGTGTGTGTTGAAGGTAAGATGGCACATGTTGTCCGTTCAAAAGCAAGGAAAAAAAATTCAATAGCAACAAGGCAGGTTCAAAATGAGTAATAGTCCTTGTAGTTGTGGAAATTACTGCCAGATAAGACTTCATAGTTAAAATGTATATGAAATGAAAAGTAACAGGGTATTCTTTTACCCTTTTGCTTTAAAGAACATAGTATTTTCTCTGATTCACAGAATATTCTGAGTTGGAAAGGACTAATGAAGTCCAGGTCTTAGCTAAACAGTCCACACAGGGATTGAACACACAACGTTGGTGTTATAGGCTCCATGCCCTGACCAGCTGAGCCAGTCTCAGGGTCAGCTCAGGAGGTTCCTAACCCACAAGTTGTGAGAGGCTGGGAAAGAATTTATGGTAAATGTTATTACATATCTCTTCATTCTATATGTTCTGTCCTAGAAAACCTTAAGAAATCAGAAGTAAGTGTGTTTGTGTGTGTGTTGCGTGAATGAAAGGGGAAGTGAGTCATAAGTTTTGTGTAGAGGTACACAGTGCCCAACAATGTTCCTACTACTTGAAACAGAATTTTCAATTGTTATTTCCATATTTGGAGTAGTTTTGCTTGTGGTTCATGTTGCACTGAAGTGATTTTCAGGTTATTTACTTTGTTTCATCTGTATTTACAGAAAAATACATTTTCCTCAAACTTACAGCATTAAATGTTTGTGCTAGAAAATGATACTTTCATGCTTTCTTACATGCTGATAATAGTCCACAGGGCATTTAAGAGTTTAAACATTATTATTGACTATCCAGAGAAATAGTACATGTTAGTTTTGTATTTCTATTTCAGGCACTATTTATTTAAACATGTAAATAAAATAAAAATAAATATTAAAATGATACATTATGAACTTGAATATTAGTGCACAAGTAAGAAAACCAAATATTAATGCTAGAAATGTACACATATTTCACCTCATTATAGCAAGATCTTTGCACACACAGGGTATAATGGGACAAGTTAAAAATAGTCCTCGTATCTTACTTTTGAATTTCATCCTCATTCCAAGCAAAAATTTGTTCAAATGGATTTTGTGAAGCTTAATGCAAGACTTGATGTTGTGGTACTTCACCTGCCTTTAATTGCTTGCAAATTGCTGTTCAGCCACAGAAGTCAGGGCTGAAGTCAGAAGCAAGCTTTCCCCTTTTATGATGCTAAATATTTTGGGAAACTATTGAGAAGTCTAAACACTTTCACATTCAGATTAGGGCTTCCAGGACTGACTGGCTTCTGGTGGTGAATCAGCTTCATAATCCTTAGAAGAGTGGACTTATCTAAGACTTTTGAAGTATCAAAGTTTCCAATGAAACAGCAAGAAGGCCTGAGTTCAGTTGTATCCTGAAGGTGTCACCAGTTTCAGAATAGTCAGGCCAGCAGGAAAATCTGCATATTTACAAAGTTTCTGCTGAAAGATATGAGCAACGATGGTATCTGTAGTGCTCCTCAAACACCCTCTGGTTTTAACCAGTTACCATCTTAACAGAAAGCTGTTAATTCTGGACCTTACTAATCATCTTTGTTGCACAGGAGTTGCTAATGGAACTAAAAGAAAGTCAACAGCTTCCATGGTTTTGCCATTTATTTTTGGGTTTTTTTTGAATGAAGACAAAAGCTTTTACAGGAATTTGTGAAAAAAAAACAGTGTTGAAAGATAATTTTTTTTCCCACTTGTAACAGGAAACAAATCCTTACAGTCTTACATACCCTACCTGTTTTTCTTATTCTCTTCTTCTGATGTCTCTGATTAGGTCTGTTGGAGACTTACTCTGTTATTTCTCAGGACTAAGAAACCATTGTGTTGCAATAGTCATCAGAATCAACACTAAAAAGGTTTCTATTCTGTTGAAGCATTATTCTTTGAAATATATTATTTTTAAGTTTCCAGCCAACAGTAATAGTGAACATCAACCTCAAAGGATACATTTTATGTTAGCTCTTTACATGAGGGGTTATACAGCTATAACTTAAGTATTATATGATGGAATTTAATTAGGTCAGATATGAAGTGATAATATTAAAATAGTAAGTTCTACTCATCATGAAGAAAAGTTCCTTGCTTTATAGCTGAAAAATTTATGGGTGCTCTTGGAAACTTTAATGTTGGCAAGCATTTCCTAAAGAACACTCTATAATTCTTCTATGTAAAAGAAGAACTTATGTACCTTGGCTGTGAATTTCAGCTGACTCTTATCAGAAAAAAATCAACAAAACTTAGAAGGAATCTGATACATTGAGTGTTAAAGACAAAAAGTTGATTTAGAGGTTGATTTTATAAGAAATATAATGATTTTCAGTGAAATCTTTTGCAAAATATAATAACTACATGAGAAGGTGCCTTCATTCTCGAAATACAGCACATCTGAGCTGTCTGAACATCTTGAGTTAATTTTACCTATCTGAAAGTCACTTGTATAGCTTCATCCCTCTGCTTAGTGTGAACTTTAAGATTTTGAAGAATATTGGGTTGTATCAGTCAGTGGCTACCAGGCAATGGCTTTCTTGCCTTTGCTATGAAGCAGCAACTGGTCAACTACAAACAGTGGATACAAATCATCTGGAAATGATCAAGAGTGTCAGAAATATTCTAACCATCTTATTTATTCTGAGAACTCACTGTCTGGAAGTGTTAGCGAAAAAGTTTTTTTTTTTTCCCAAAAGTTTATAATTCATTGACAGTTATCAAAATTACTGCTTGTTCAAAAGTTTGCTAAGTCAAAATCTTTTGCAAAAATGTAATTTTCTGCTTTTATTTTCATTTATGTTGATTTTTTAATAGCAGTGTCTTATGTACTCATGACACACACATATATATATATGAAAAATTATCCAGTCTTCAAAAGAATGGTTGTATTGTCTTTCTTTAATAAAAACCTTAAAAGTTGGACTACCCATTCTAATGTCAAAGTACTTCATTTCAACAATATACTTAATTTGCAAAATGGTTTCACTCATTTAAACTTCAGATTTTTTTCACCCTTAATTACACCTCTGTAGTAACAAGTATACTACTGACAACTAAAATTAGATTTTGAAAGCTGAACACCGAAATATGTTCAAGTACTCCATTGTAAATTTAAGGTTGGAAAAACCATCAGTACCAGGCTTTCAAAACATGTACAACTAGTGCAATTTGATAAGGAACATGTTTATTCACAACAATTTTTTTGGTAGCCTAAGTATAGATAACATTCCAATTTAGAAACTACTTGCTGATATGACTCAAGATATCAGAAATAATTATTTATTTTATCTTTTGTCTTTTTTAAAATTTAATTTAAGATTTATTCAAAAATTATTCCTTAAAGCAGAATTCATAGACATACTTTCCTTCTAATGTAATAGGTTGTTTCCTCTCAAGAAATAGTGAAGGAGCTCTCCTACTCATTAAATCACCCAAAAAAGCAACCAGAGTCTTACAGAAGTCTATCAGGTAGTATCAGAAGCACTCTGTAGTATTTGTGTTAGTAGGGTAAGTATGGAACATCTCTATTAAAAGGTTGATTTGAAATTCCTAAGTATCTTTTCAGTGACTTTGGCTCCATATGCCCAAGAATGCTACAGGATGATTCCTCAGACATTGTGACCCTAAAAAGTCTGCAGTACCCACCCTCAGTAGATTGCCTGGATCCTGCAGTGAAAAGCCAGGTCCCACAATCCTGCTCTTCAGCCAGTCTGTTCCCCTGTGACTTGAGGGACATACCCAGACCTATCCAGGCAGAAGAATCACATCTCAGCAGGGAGGGTGAGGCTAAAAATACAAATGAAGGAACAAAGTCAGACTTGAGCTCCATCTGTCTCCTTACTGTTTGTACTGGGTACCTTGTCAGCTGCCTTGCCTTTCCCTTTGAGGATAAAAAGTGAATGTAGAAAGGAATGACTACCAGTGCCATGAGCCTGGAAATCTGCTCAGGTCTGCTCACTGAACAAGCTATAAATACAGCCACAGCTGTTTCTCTGGGACCTTTCTTTTCCACTTAAGGCATGGAATTTGTTATTCACCATGCCTATGCTGTTCTCAGCTGCTCATTTTTTCTCCTTCTCCTTCTCCTTCTCCTTCTCCTTCTCCTTCTCCTTCTCCTTCTCCTTCTCCTTCTCCTTCTCCTTCTCCTTCTCCTTCTCCTTCTCCTTCTCCTTCTCCTTCTCCTTCTCCTTCTCCTTCTCCTTCTCCTTCTCCTTCTTCTCTTTGTTGTTGCTGGTGTTGTTGCCATTTGTTTTATAAGTGTGAAGGCTGGCCTGACTTTAAAAACATCATATAACTGCTTTATCTCTTTTAACCTGTGATTTGTGCAACATCTATCAGAATTTTTGCTTCTGAAAATAAGCACTGATTACAGCAAGTTCTGCTAGAAATATATAAAAGCTAGTGAAACTGTAACTTGTCACTTGCCATAGCTGTTAGAACAGGTACATGAAACAAATAAAACTCAGCAAATATGGCTTTTGCCTTAAAAGTTTTCCAGGACTCAGAAACACGGTTTAATTTAATTTGTTCTTAAAAAAAAGCTAAATGTATTTTTCTTTTTGATAAAAAAGATGTGGTTTTGTAGCATGAAATTTGTGTATATTTTTAATTTCAGTTATTCTAATATCTTTCACAGTACTATTACTTTTTCCTTTTTTTTTTAATTTGGATACTTATTTCTTATTACATTTTAAAAATATTCTTTCTAATTACATATGCAGAGAATACATTGCAGTCTGAATATGAAGAAAAGCTGAATAGGACACAATTTTAAAAATGTAGTAAAGTAAACTTAATGGTTTGACTTGAAGTATAATTGTATCTACTATTATATTTATTTATTTATTGACTGTTGGCAATGTTCTCCTTCGACATCTGGTTTCTACTGCCAGCCCCTCGTTACAGATCTCTCTGTGGCTTTATTATTTCACTGTTTCTTTATTTTTTAATTCCCATATTTGTCTGACTCATTCAACAAATAAAAGAAGAACCCTCTGTACTGAATGTTCATCCAGAACTTGAACTGTGATCTTTAACCTGGGGAACTCATAGAACTTCTGCTGTTTTGTCCACATCAGGACACCTCCTGCAATAGTTCTCAGCTGGGAGGTAGCAGGCTCATAGCATGACCACATACTCAGTGCAGATCTACCACAGGATGAATGTTTACTGAGGCAACACTATCGAAAAATAATCCTTCTCCACAACAATCCCAACTCCCCCCCCCATCAAAAAAAACCCAAAACAAAACAGAAAACAAACCAAACAAAAAACCCCAAGCCCCAAAACAAAAACACAACAACAAAAAACACACCACTCCTGCCAGTAATGCCCTAATCTAGTTGTTTAAGTGGGGGACTTCTAAAGAATCTTTTAACTTTATAGCTATCTTTCATTCCTCAAGATACCTCATCAGGAGTACAAGCATGAGAAAAGCTGGGTAATAACAGAAGGAAACTTTGTGCTTCACAGAAGGAACAAGAGAAACACCTCCTGCCAAAAACATATCCTGGGTCTGTGTATTGGGTTTCCACAGCAAGGTTTTGGTAGGGGGGCCACTGCAGGAGTGGTTTCTCTTAGAAGGCACTAAAAGCTGCCTAATGTCAGACAAAACCAGTTTCCATCAGCCCCAGGATGGACCTGTCACTGGCCAAAGCTGAGCCAGTCAGCCCCACTGACAGCAATTCCGGGATATCACATTTCAGAAAGGGTAAAAACTGACACAGAGCAGCCAGGAGACAGAAGTGAGAAAATAGAAAACAAGCAGCCCTGTAGACGCCAAGGTTAGTGAAGCCAAGGCAGGAGGTGCTCCAGGTGCTGGAGCTGAGATTCACCTGCAGCCCTTGGTGAACACAATGATGAAGGAGCTGCGCCCCTGCAGCCTGTGGATATGCAGGGTGGAGCAGAGATCCACCGGCCACCCATAGAAGACTCCATTCCAGAACAGGAGGATGCCTGAAGGAGGTTGTGACCCCATGGCAAGCCCATGCTGGAGCAGACTCCTGGCAGGACCTATGGGCCCGTGGAGACAGCACCCCACTCTGGAGCAGGTTTCCTGGTAGGACTTGTGACCCCATGGGGGTCCCACACTGGAGCAGCCTGTTCCTGGGAAGGACCCGTGACCCCATGGGGGTCCCACACTGGAGCAGCCTGTTCCTGGGAAGGACCCACGTTTGAGAAAATAATGAAGGACTGTATCCCACGGGAGAGATCCCATGCTGCAGCAGAAAAAGAGTGGGAGGAGGAAGAAGCAGCAGAGAAAAAACATTAAGAGCTGACTATAACCCTCATTCTCCATTTCCCTATGCCACTTGGAGGGAGGAGGTAGGAGAGTTGTGAGTGCAGTTGAACCTAGGATAATGGGCATGGGGGAAGGTGTTTTTAGATCTGTTCTTATTTCTCACTATCCCCATCTGCTATTGATTGTCAATAAATCCAAATAATTTCTCCAAGCTGAGTCTGTTTTGCCCGTGATGGTAATTGGTAAGTGATCTCTTCCTGTCTTTACCTCAACCCATGAGCTTTTCATCATATTTTCTCCTCTGTCTTATTGAAGTGGGTGAGAGATGGAGCTGCTTGGTACTTGGGTACCTGGTGACCAGCCAAGGTCAACACACCACCCCATCACCCAGATGGAAAAAGGGTATATACTTAAGGCATAGGTAAATTATATTGAAATTATGCTTCCTATAAACTCAAAATAGAAATAATTTCCCCTCTATTTTTCTCCCTTATAACTGTTTGGTTTGTTAGCATTTTTAAATGGGAAGCTGGTGACTCTTATTTTATAGAAGTAAAGCACCTTACATGATAGGAACAAGAAAAACAGAAATTGCAGAGATTTATATTTTCAGTAAAACTAAAGCAAATCCAAAATATTAGGGAACTTTTTTTTACTTAGAAGCTTCAAAATGTAAGCATGCCTCTTATACAAAGTAAGAGTGTAAATACGGCAAAACAAAGTATCTTCTTTTTGCCTGCATCTTAATCTCAAGTGTTCAGTTACAACAGAACATAAGTCTCTCAAAAAACAGTTTTGTAAAGTGAAATACTGATAATGACCCTAAGTAGCAGGGAAACTGTTGCTTCCCTATTAAAATAAATAGTATCATAAAAATGCCAGTGTGTTTTTTTCTTGGCAGAACAAAGCTACTTTCTTAATAAAAGGAAATATTCATGTTTATGTTAGAACAAATTATTCCTTAATTAATGTATCCATATGGAGATTTTATTGATTTAATTAGGGTGTAGATTATTTCTGTAGCTGCTTGTATTGGAATATTTCCTACAGGTGAAAACAGGTGTACTTAAAATGGTAGGTTATGTATTTCATGCAGTTTTAAGTAAAAGTATCCATAAATTGTATAGATTTGTTATTAAAGGAGTCACAACAGTAGCAACTTTACAGTAACAGATGAAGGCCACAGAAAAATCCCATTTTTGATTATTTACACATGCTACAAGAAACCCCCTGGCACACTTACTGTTTTGTTGAATTTTAACACATTTAGGAAAGTATTTCCATAAAACACATTTTACCACATAAAATAGGAAAGTGACTAGATAGTTTGATAGTTTTATAGGAAATAATGGATTAAGATCATTTGCAAAGGGACTTGAGCACTGAGGTATATAATGTTCAATTGCCCAGTATGATCTGTGAAATACACATGGTAGCCTAGGAATGTCATGCTAAGTAAGTTTAGTTGCTGAAGGTACTGGAAGCAGGTTAGCTGTACCACCTGCAAAGCATAAAATATATACTGAAAAGAAAACACTTAAACCCATTTTTCAGAGCAGCCAGCTAGCTGGCTGGACTATAATGCTAATAAGTTTTTCTTCCTCTGAAGTTCAGACCAGAACAGTTATTACGTTTGGAAACAGCACCCCTCTAACCCAGATGATGAAACAAAATGGCCCACAAACATGCAATCACAAAAAGTAATGAAAAGAAATGAAAAGAAAGAAATGAAAAGAAAGAAAGAAATAACTACGTGAGTATCACAATTGGTGAATAACATAATGTTCCTGATCTGTAAAATCAAAACCTTAAAAGTATGCAGTACCTTATCCACAATGCAGTCTCATCCTGGATAAACTAAGGTACAAAAATGGGATCATATGGTAGCCAAGCAAGATCCAGGGTAAATGGGTCCAGACCTAAGCTGGTTTTTGTTTTTGATGGAACGTTAACTTTGTAAACTGTTTCTAAGATTAGGCATCAGGCAAAGCTGCTAAACACCACTTATATGTTAAACACACAGTGTTGAGAATAAATGACATACCATTGTGGGATGCTGAAAATAAAATAAAGTCAGATTGAGGCCTTAGATGTGTCAGGCTACATGAAATCCTGAATTTCACTTACATTTAGTTGTCAACAATATATAAATATATACATTTAAAATGGTTACATTACTCCATGACAGTTATAGAATGTATTTACATGAGTAGTCAAGGAGATCAAAACACAACAGCAGCAATAGTGATGCACCTATTAGTTCCAAATGACATCCACAAAAAATGCTACAAGATTGCAGAATCTTGTCATTGTCACCTTCCCCAAAACCTACATCAAGGCATTCCTTCAGCTGACTCTTGCACTGTTTCACACACTCAGTGGAATATGCCACTGTCCTCATGACTGCTTGAAGGAAGTGCTACAAGGCATACAAGTGGTTCCAATGGAAGGGTATTTTCTGTCTGATCCAATGACACTACCTGCAAAATAAAATGTGACTGTCACAGGCACAGGATGTGCTTTTACTCTATAAGATAAGGTACATGATGAGCCACTTAAGGCTGGTCTTTGCCCATTACTGGCCTGACTCATCAAAATTTTCAGTACATCTTTTGAACGGTTTTAATATCTTGTCACTCACTACTCAGGGCAATGACTGTGAAGCATAACCAAGCCCTTGGAGGAATGATAGCACCTCCTGGAAGACAAGAAAAAAGTCAGCATAGCATACACTCATTGACATGATTTATTGGAACTTTCTTGTGTGATTTTGAACTCTCCTTTGTTTTAAAGGGAAAATATTACTTAATTCTGGAAGACTTCCCTGAATAGAGGCAAGACAAAGTTCCTTTACGTGATCAATTTTGGAAAACTAAGGGAATTTCAAAAAAATAAACCTGAAATGTTGATATATACCTACATGCTTGTAATTTACTGAACATACTGGAAATTAATAACTCTAGCAATCATAACAAGTTGTTATGATGTACTTCTTTAGTTTTTTATAAGAACCTAAAATAATGTCTCTTAACTGAGTCATTAAATACTCTGGGTCCTGAGCCTACCTGGCCATGCAGAACATCCTCTTTGTTTGAATAAATGTCATGTGAGTGGTTTAGAAGAGGATATCAGCAGAAAACTCTTCATCGGCTGAGGCCACAAGACTGATGGTTATCAAATCATGTTCTATAACCCTCAGAAGAACACTGTGATTTTGTCGTTGTTTTTTTTCTTGGTTGGTTGGCTAGGGTGGAGGTTGTTTGTTTTGTTTAAATTTTCCCTTTTTAACTTCAGCTATTGATACATCTCCCTTTTTCTTTTTTTTTTATCCCCACTTTTTGGAAATGTCTATCAAATAGCCATAATATCTTCAAAACAATTTGTATGAAATTTTCGTAAGATTTCTAACTAAACAATTCATAAGTATTATAGACATAAAAAACTTATAAAGTCTATTTATATACTTATGCTTTGATGGGAGATTTCAAAGGTCTTCTAAATCTATTTCAGTTATGGGATTTTTCTTTATTCCTTGAGAGCCATGAAAAAGATAGTAAAAATCTGAGAAGTCTGTTATTCTATCGCATTTATAATGGCACACTTAATGACAATATATCCAGTGAGATGTTAGGAAGTCAGAGGACTTCAAAAGTTTCATTCAGAAACATTAAAAAGATTTATGTTAATGCTTGAAGATTGAATTCAGAATCTCCAGAGATAAACATATATTGTGCTGTACCATAACCATGCTATGTCTTGAAACACTTCTGATTTATTTATTCTTAATTCTGTCACACATTTGCTATACTCTGAACTGTTTAGGAAGACAGATACCTTAATTGAGACTCCTACCTGTAACAAAGAAACAAGATACAGTACACTGTTGTATGAATTCTTTGCCTTGTTATTCATAGAAATGGATTAATTTATACTACCAGAAGTAAGGCTTAGAAATAATTCTCTTTTTAATGACTCCCAATTCAAACTATACGACTGAAAAAATACAGTTTTGCCTAAATGTTAAACACAAGGCTGCCTGGAGAGAGTCATGGTTGTTGCTATCTGTCTTATTTCTAGGGTAAAACTGAACAATACATCTTCCATGAAGATCTCTATGTGTAAAAGTAAAGTATACATGGAAGTGAGAAAGATTGCTCCCACAAGAAAGCACAGTGAGTGTAACTGTAGCCCAGTGTTAAAGAGATGGCTTTATAAAGGAAGACATTCATTCACAGAACTTATCCCACAAGAACTACAAAGCCTCACGTAGAAGCTTAGCTGAAATGGTAACTGTCAAAGAATTTCTTAGGGTTTTTATTAGTCTTTTCTGTCCTTTATGCATGTTTATATATGTAAAAACCACAGTAGCTCAGAATACCAGAACAGACCTAACAGATCAAGGAATTCAGTAGTTAAATACAGAGAGGTGCTGAGATTACAGTTACTTTCCACTGACAACAAAGAGATCAGCTAGAATATTTATTTGAAATATAGTCATCTATGTTTTATGTAATCACATGTGGCCCTCATTACTAAAAAAGTTCTGCAAAACACAGGTTCCAATAATGAGATGAAAAGTAATAAAAGATATGCTTCCTCCCTCTTTTCAGACATTTCTTCTATAATCTAAGAGTGAGTTTTTAAATGATGCAACTGTAACAAATATGCCATTTTTAATATAGAAACAATAACTCCCAGTTATTAAAGCTTGAGGTCATTTCATCCAATGCATGTGGATGAAACAGCAAGGAACCACCACACCAGTAACACTTGTGACTGCTACTAAATGTTCGGAAATTATCAATATCAAAATATTTAATTGAGAAGGACCAAGTCATGACAAATTAACAGATTTTGGATCGTAAAAATAACCCAAGGCATTTTCTAGTCCATGCAGTGCAGTCATCTAAATTTTTGGTGCATAATGTCATTAAGCCTGCGTATAAAACACAAGTATTTGAGGATATCTAAAAGAATATCCCAGTCCTCTCAGTTGTATAAAAATCTGGAGGAACATAAAGACTACTTACTCAACAAGGAGTAAGGCTAGAAATTAATTAAACACAAAAATAGTTGAATTTGGCTAACAGGTTGGTTTTCATTTTGTGTCTGAAACATGTTTTTTGCTAATTTGTTATCAAAATAAGGAATATTTTTTATCTTAAAATTGTAAGACTAAAAAACTAAATAACTCACAAGACATGTTCCTAATTTTCTGATTGTCAGAAAGAAAACAAATGAAAAATCTTTTGATACATTCCATTAAGTATGTCTCTGCTAGTATTCTATCTGACCTTTCAATTAAGCCCTACTATGTTGTCTATTCAAGGAGCTTTGAACAAGGATTTGGAAAGTCTTAGCTGTTTTCCCAAATGACATAGCAGATTGCTTTAAAATCAATTATGTTACCATAAGAAATTGGATTTTTTTGAGTCCTATAGTCATGAGACAAGATGAGTTAGTACTGAGCATAGAGTTCTAAAGCTCATTTTCCTTCATTTTACATACACTTTCTCTGAATTTCTTATTTCATGTACAGGCCAGAATGCCTCATGACATCCTAAAGTCAAGCAAAGGCAACCCTTTTGTCAACCTTATATTCTCCTGGAACATGGAAACAAGTTTTCACAGCATGGGTTAGAATTTAATAAGGAGCTAGATCTATAATTTCTCCTCTAATTTTCTCTTGCACGTATCATCACTTCTTGTAATATTCTTGTTTGCATTATTAAGACTATATTTCCTAGGCCTGTGCATTTCTCTGAATGAGGCTTGATAGGCGGGAAAATACAAAAAGGAGTCATATCAAGAGCTGAATTAATCCCTCTTAATATAATATATTTTAATAGTCCATGAGGTAGGAGATTACCTGATCTTATCTTCCTCTTTAATCAGGTAAAAAGACACTTTGAGAGGACCTTTGAGCCTTTGGGACCTGATATGTCTTCTGTGTAACCTTCAGTGCTGGGGTTCAACTACCTATGCCCTTTGCCTGTGCATTTTGGTGCAGCCCAGCTGTGTGACCTTGGCTTAGCTTTAATGAGGAAAAATGTTTAACTGTAATGGACAATGCAAAATAAGACCTTGCAAGAAAAAGGATGTAAAAAGACAGGCAGAAGTAAAACTGTTTAGACTCACGGTACTGCAGGACTAAAAAGAAAAATGCTGACATGAAAGACTGGAAAAGCCCAAGAAAAAAAGCAGAATGAGAAGGTAGCAAATCAGTAGAAACAAGGATGACACCAGACCTTTTCCAGAAGCACAGGAGGAAAATGTTCTCCATATGACTAATAACTGGACAGTAAAAACTCCCAGGGAGTCTCTGCAGATCCTGCAAATCTGATTATCTGAATAGCATAATAGACTAATACTCATGTCTTATAAATATAGCTCCTGTATATATTTTTTTATATGTTATTTTTACAGTTTTTCTTCCCATGGCAAAAGGTGTGTGAAAATTAAGAGTAGTTCCCATTCTTTCTTCAGTTACTAGACAGAAAATTTAGAAAGTTAGTTGGTGTCAAAATTTACATAAAACCCATATAAAGGGGAGTTATCCGGTATTTTAAGATGAGTTAGCAGTCTGTGACTTCTCAAATTTGCACTGATATCTGCAAATTCAAAGACCACAACTGAGGAAAACAACCATCCTTGAGATTTCTGCATTGCATTAAAAAATAGAATCCAGAAATCTAAAATAATAAAAATGAAAAGTATGATAAAAGAATTGCATACCATTCACCCTTGAAGAAACTGACATACCGACTCTGCTTTAGTTTCTAGAGAAAAATAAATTCTAAAATGAACTGATTTCTCAGGTTTTGTTTAAATATTTTACAGCATGCTTTCCTTGTAAGGATAATTGTTCCTCAACTTTAAGATAAATTCAAGCATTCTGTGTAATGTGCCATTACAAATGAAAAAAACCCCAACCTCCTAGTAAAATATAAAGCTGATCTGACATTTTAAAATCTTATCCAAATATCTTCTTGATATTTCTTGATGTTCTTGACTGAACATGATTTTCATGAAATTTCATGCATTTTCCTGCAGAAAATACTGCAAGATATTTTGATTTTGACATCATATCTTTCAGTAATCTCCGGGTCTATGGAGCAGAATTCAAACTGTAACTTTTGAGTTGTATCTGGAAACAAAGCAGAAGTCCAAAATGTTTCTGGAATGAACCAGTATTTGTTAGATGTAAAGAAGTAAAAAAACCTATTAAAAATTAATAGTGGAGCTTGCTTACCTCTTAGAAGAAATATTATAGTTCCTGATCAACATAAGAAAATGATAGTGTCTATTGCTGTTAACTGAAGCATCTGGGATTATTTAAGACTTCTTCAGTGTAAAATGATCAAGGTAATCAAAGTTAAAATGATTGTTTCTATGAAGTAGATTGCTCACTTTTTTCCGAAAAAAAGCGCCTCTTATTTGCCTGAACCATGAGCTTGGGCAATCTGACTTTTTACCTTAAGTGGATATGCCAGAATACACCAAAGACATGTTATCTTTGAAGAAAGGCTTTATTAGAACTCAAAATAATAAATCAGAGCAGATAAGAGGTTCTTTGAAATGGGATCTATACATGCCGATCTATCAGCACAGCACAAAGCCCTGCCTGATTCGTTCACAAGCGAAACTTGTGTTTCAGATAAGTGCAGATTAACCTCAGGGGAGACATCCTCCAGGCAGAGCAATTGCAAAGCAGGCTTCATGTCATCATCAGAGCCTTGTTTAGCCAAATGTTCTGTATTAATTTTCAGAAAGACCACAGAATAATTAGGGGTTGATCACTTTTTATTTACACCATGAGACTGACACAAAGCACAGAGGTATCAAAAATGTGAGCTTCTGAAGGCATGAACACCATGAGTACACAGTACCTGCACAGTGGCTCTCAGAGATGATTTCACTGGTTATTCTTCAAACCAGAGACTATTCACATTTTCTGCCACAATTTCTTCAATCTTCCTCATGTTATACATGCACCAGAACATATGCAAGCAAACACACTCATGCCTAATACTAGATTATTTGCCAGGAACACCAGAGCTGCCAGGAGGGCCACAGAAGGGAATACTGCTTTATATTTAAAATGCTGGTACCAGTACACTAATTTCAGCTTTCAGATTACCTGCTCGCTATTACGGCATTCACCATGTTCACCCACCAGGCCCACAGACAGTAGGAGTCAACTATCATTTCTGTGATTATAAAGTGCGTGCAAGGAGCAAATTCCTACTACCACATCTCCTGCACACCTTGGCACGGCTGCAAGTAAATACATCAAAGTACATGACTAAGGCCTTCAGAACAAGGCCGTGTATAAACAAGTGTTACTTTGTGTTAATGACTTCGGTGATGACAGAAAGTTACAGAGCAGCAAATGCAGGGCACTTGGTATATTTTACTTGGAATGGGACACCACTTGACACAACATTCCCCAAACTTCTGGCTTAGCACTGGCACAGAGGCAAATACATGGGCCAGATGAGAATCTGACCTCACCTTTTCAAAATCACTATTACCTTCACAATTACCTTGTATTATTGTGACCAGAGAAAATAAAATTTTAACTGTGCACCCAGCCTGTAAATCTTGAAGTTGGTGTTTTCTCTATCAATAACACCTCACCCAAGACATGACTTTTTCAAAAAGAAAAATCCTTAAAATGTTCCAAAAGTCACTAATCTTCCTCAAGTCTTAAACAACTCTCTTCTCCTCTTGGAGTTTCAGAATCTCTGTAACTTCTTGGAAGGTTCTCAATTATAAACTTGCTTATCCAATCAAAGAATGGGAAGTATATCATATCTTTCACCAAATGATACTATGACACTCACGAAAATGATGTTTTAGTTTCAAACCCTGAGTATCAAATACTTCATGATCGATATTTTTCCAGGGAAAACTTGAGAAAGCAAGCTGAATAGTAAGGAAATGTAGAGCAGCTATGGCATGAAGTGTTCTGGTGAGCAGCAAAATAATTATTTTACTTAGTAGTGTGTCAGGGTGAGCAGACATTACAGATCGTCTTAGGTAGAAGAGGAGCCTCTATCTGCAGGCAGATTAAAAAGAAAGAGAACCAAGAGACTAATAGATTGGGGCAGTTCAGGTGGACAGGAAGAGCAGTGTGAGAACTACCTAAAATAATCAATAGTCTTGCAGTTAGTGTGGTTGCTTAATTTTAAGCAACAGTAAAAATTTGTCCTCTATTTTTAAAATCAGAAACACAGTCAACCTGCACCCTCATCATTAGCAACACTTTCCAAACTTGGATGAAAACAAATGTTTAGTTTCATCAGACTCCTTCTCACTGACATTACATGATGACATTTTTCATTTTTGAAATGTCTGAAATTGCAGCAATTAATTATATCACGAGGCTGGAATGATCTTGCCATCGTTGCTAACTTTGAAGGCTAATATTAAAAATGTGTGAGCTTCAAGAGCATGGCATTTTTAATTCTCACTTCAACCACCTACTGTGTCTCTTCAAGGATTCATATAGTTCATTTAACAATGCTTCAGACTGCTTTTTCTACACTTAGTAGAATAATTGACATGCATGTTTGAAAAGTGGTATGGGGATAGTGGGGGAGGGGTAAGAATATATATCACCTTACTTCTTCAATAATTCCACTTGAGGAAAAACCAACTTTCACAGAATTAATGAAAACTTTAGGTAATTTGACAGATTATTTGTTAGCATCTGATTTAGAAAAAATAAAAAAGGAAAAATGGAAAAATAAAATAATGAAGAAGCTTTGCACAGCTTCACGTGTCCTTGACACAAGCTCTAGTAGGAAGAGAAAACTAAATATCAATTTTAACTCCTGCCTAACCAGAGTCATCTTCTTCCCCATACATAACTGGTAAAATTGAATGCTGTCATGCTTGGGAGAGTTAACGCCCTTCTTTTTTCAAGATTTTTCACAAGTGAACTTCTAAAGTCAAAATTGAAGGTTCAGCTCAAACTAATATATTTCACTGTTTTCAGAAGCAGAATTACAGATCAGGCAGAGAGTACCACAAAGTCATGAGGTCCCAACCAATGAGCTCTTCTGAGTTTTGCAGGTTTTCTTAATCAAAAGTTAGAGTTGGCTATTTGATTTTTTAATTTACATTTTATAAAAAGCTTCAGGAATTTTTTTAATACATTATCTGTGGTTTATAGTCAAAGATACTCCATTGTACTATGTGCTCTATAAATGAGTAAAAAATTTAGTCCATACCTCTCACAGTTTCCTGCAAGAGTTCAAAAAAGGGAGAATATACTTGCCTAAAGGAGCTACTTATTTTTTTATCTTTCCAATTAAGATTACATTGTCAGTCCTAATGCTAGTGACAAGACACAGAAGTTTTTAAATTTTTACATTTAAATCTAAAAAGATGGCACTGCAAATATGCTGAGATTCAATGTTCATGAGCTAATAACTTTCCTGGTCCGAGTAAGTTCTTATTTTTGAGACCTTTTCTCCTGATAGAGGTTTCAAAAGAGTTATCCTTCCATTTCTCAGCTGAAAATTAATTTATTCTTATACCTTGTCACCTCTCATCAACAAAAACTATCACTGAATAATAGGGTTTACTACAGACAAGGGTTTCGCTTTTAGTTTTAGTTTATTTTTCATATAGTTATAATTGACACTGAATCTGTGATAGGCAGTGGCACTCCATCATTTTGAAGTTTTCTTTTATACTGCAGGTATGTGCTTCTATCTATGGCACAATATTAAAACAAAGTTTAATAATAAAAATCAATACTCTGAATTACATTAAACAGCAGTTAAGAACCGATGAGCAATTTAAAAAGTTGCTGTCAATCCATGTTTCCTCAAATAAAAAAGGCATTTTGGCAGCATCAGAACCGTTTTGTCAAGGTATTTCGTCTGACACAGAGTGGAAGAGGAAAACCTGCCACCTTTTAAGACACACACAGACACACATACATTTTTCTTATTGTAATCCATTTTTATTGCAATGCTAATTCTGTTTTACTTTTATAGTTATGACAGAGAATTCCTAGAGAGTCTAGATATCCTGGTGGCCTGGAAGTAACACGTTATGTGATACACTAGTTTTGATACACAGATACCTGTGTCCATACCAATAATCTTATTTTGTGTCACCATTCACCTTTTCTTTTCTATACTTCTATATTATTAGCTGCTGTCTTCTCAAAATGTATTTGTTGAGCTGACTCCTCTGTAGTGAGAGAGTGACATAGAATCAATACAACAACCAGAAAACTAGAAAAACAAAGATCTTAAGGGATATAAATCATATTGTCAATAATTATGTCAGGAAGATTGAAAAAAAGAAATTTCAAAAATATTCCATATTTTGTAGATGCAATGTATATTTTTGCTTTATATTTCTTTTTGAACATTATTTCAAGAATATGTTGGTAAAAAATTTAAATTTGTTGTACTGATTCAATTCACCATTATCCACCTTTTATTCTCCTTGCAAAAAATTGAAGAATTTGTAACCTACTGGTCTACTTACCAGTGCTACCTGGACAGCACTGAACAGCAGCTATGAAATGTCAATTATTCACAGCAGCCAAGGCCTTCTCTTGATGTTCCACAAACTATGGAGATAGACATATACTTGCTGGCTATCCCTCAAAGCACTCACTGGAAAATTATGCATCAGCACACCATGGTGCTGTTTTAACATGTCACTGAATCTCAGCCTGACAAAGCAGGAAAATAGTATGACACCCCCTTCCTAACTGATTTAACGCATTCACATGTGAGCTTGCTGTCATTAGGACTGTGTTTCTAAAATGTTATTTGAAAATGAGACTGAAATGACTGCTTGCTTGTTCACTTGTTGCCAGAGGAGTGGGAAGAGGACTTTCAGTTCACAAAATAACAAGCTTTCAGGGTCTTGTGCACACCCACTCTACAACCTCTCTGCTCGACTCCAGGAGTTTGACTGGTAACTGCCAGCTCTGATGTGGTCCAGCTCTGTTACTTAGCACATGTCCACGATGCCCATATAGCCATTATATCTGCATCCCACAGGACTTTACTAACATCTCCCTTGCATAATATGTGTTTTCTCTTTGGCATTGAAAATTATTTCCTTCAGAGTTTTGACCTCTCCATTCAAAAATTTTTTAAAATATGAGAACTGCCTATGTCACTGTCTAGTGTTCATTTTGTTTTATTCTACTTTTTGTGGTCTGCAACTGTCCTCCATCTCTTTTTTCCTCTCTTTAATTAAAGGTTGCTCTTTGATGTGTTTCACATGTATCACTCACAGCTTTTCAGCAGTTTAAATGATACTGAGGCAACACTAAAGGTAAAACACCCTAAAAGTTTATTTGCCCAGATAGGACAGTATATATATACATTCTGTTAAATATTCATGACACTAAAATAAAACAATCCTTATTAATTTCAAACCCAGGGGAAAAAAAAAGTCCCTAGATTAAAAGTTGTTTCAAAAGACAGGTATAAAGCACATCAGCAGAAGGAAGTGGTTATTAAAAAAAAAAAGCTAATTCTGATTAAACAAAATAATGTAACACATGCTTTCTTCAGCAATATCAATTTCTGCACACATTTTTCAGGAAAAAAAATCTGCATATGGGATTGTCTGGGAGTGGAGGGACGATATCGGTTGAGTGTGTCACTTAGAGTTTTTTAACTGCCTATGTGCCTAATAGTCTTTATGACTAACACAAGAAGAGAATAAGAGAAGCCTTTGAGAGCCAGAAGCTGTAAATATCTACTCAATCCTACAGGTACTGAACAACAAGGATGCAGTCTATAAACTTCTGTTTTTTTCCAGGTACATATTTTTCTGTTGCATAGGCAGGACAAGCCCAGCAGCAACAGCCTTCAAGATACAGCTAGTGGTTGGTTCATTTCCAGCAGCTGTTTGGAACAGAATAGTTCTAAGTGAGCCATTTCAGCAACTAGAAATTGCAGCCATCTACTGGTAACTGCCAAAATGTCAGTCAGGCAGAGACTTTAGGGCTTGGCATCTATTTATATTATCTCCCCAGACACATCCAGACTTATACAAGTAGTTGAAGAAAGTGAGAGCTAGTGTGACGGCTGGCCCTTTTGAAGCTCTGTTATTGAAGCTATCCACTACTGTATTTGAAGCTTTCCACTACTGTATTTTATACTTTCTTTTTGCATCCACACACTGACACCATTTTAACATTTAAGACATCTAACATGGTTTATAAAATAAATAGGAATTTAATAATATACCCTTTTATGTTTTCCCTGCTTTTCTATTTTTTTTTTTTTGTTCCCTAGTATTAGGCTCAAGTAGAAGTATTAACTGATAAATCTTGCCCTGTGGTTGTAGAAAAACAAATGTACTTGCTGTTTGAAAGAGCAGCTTAATGGTGGTGGTCTGGTTTCTTGAAACTGTACAGACCATGCATTATAAAGCACTACTGAAGGTATTTTTATGTCCAAATTACTGACTTCTACTGTACAATTCAAAAATTTTTATTTATTTACTTTCTATTAGACTTAGGAGATTCTCAAGGCCTAAGGTGGAAGAATCCTTATTGTTATGATCTCTGGTGCAATTCCTGTCTGGTTGCTGGGTCACGTTGCTTATTAACCATGCTAGGAATGCAGAAAGATTCTCTCTGTTGCTTTGGGAATAACATGTTTCTGTGTTTTAACAAGGAGTAGACTGCTTTGGAGGGGCTCCTAGACAAGGGAAATCTCAAGGGGAGCATGAGAGACAGAGAAAATATTTGGACCAGGTACAGGATATGAAGGAGTTTTCCTTCCTTAAATCTTTTAATTGAATGACTGTTTTATCTCAAGATTAGTCATGGCTGTCTGGGTTATTTCACTTATTTGCAGGCAAGATCCGTACCTTCTCTTCCTTTCCACCAGTCTCTGGATGGCAATTCCTTCTGAAGTTATATGTATGCACAAGTTTAGATTTTTAATGCCCCAGAACATCTGGTGCCTTCAAAGATATCTAAGAGTTCAATATTGATTTTTATTCTTGTCTTTATATTCTTTGATAAGAGGTAACCAGAACCTGTTCTAGCAGGTACGGAAAGGTGATGGAAAAAACCAAAACCTTTTCAAAGACAGTTGTATTGGCTCGGTGATAAATAAGTAAGTGTTACTGTGCCTTGCCAGTAAATGCTGACTGAAGTCACAGGGTACAGTAACAGCTCAGTACATTTGACACTGGTGGAAAGTTCTGTGTAGTTTAACTAACAAGCTAATTCTGTCAAATGAACAGTGGTAAGTGAGGTTCAAGATGTGGACATGTGCCAATTTGAAGTTTTATTTTTAACTAGGTGTACAGCAAGTTTTTGTGTCTGACAGATCAGTGGAGTTCAATGTCTGTAAGCCTGGCATGACATCAAGTGAGAGACGGACATTGTGACATAAGTAAGGTGCTGCTGTGGCTAAACTGCCCTATTAATTCTGTTTGTGTTAAGAACAGGATGAATCCACTTCTCTGGACAGAAAATCAGTCACCCATGTTTGTAATCAAACTTCCAAGTGGAAAAACATAGCTTAGTTTTATGAACATCATTTCCCTTGCCCTCATTGATGCAGGATCAGTATCTGCTCATATATGAAGGAAGAAAATGTACTTTTCCAGCTTAAAAATAATTTAATTATCTTGTAAATTGCAGTATTTCTTTGAAAAATGATGGCAATTTCTCAGATTTATTCTTTTAAAGGAAAAAGTTCAAGATTAAATTTTAAAAAAATATTTTAAAAATATGGCTCATATTTTTAAATAGTTGTTACACTTAAACATTCCAATGTTATGTCTGTAGATACACATTTTCTTTTGAAATTCTGCTTTTCGTTGGTAAATATGTTTTTGTAAGAAATAGAACTATTCAGTTCTTACTCTTGTCCTATTCAGAACTATCCCATTGCTGGCATTTGTCTATTGAAATATCATCCAGTTAATCGTTTCCAATTATATGGCATATTGTAACCATTCCTCTTTTGTCCAAAGCAATAATTTTATATGCCATATACCACTGCAATTGGGTGAATGCAGCAGAACCGTGGGATCTCACAGGACTGCCTAATGGAAGCAAAATCAAATATAATGAAATACTCCAAGTGTATGCTGCTTTATTTATACAGGTGTACTGACCAAGTAGACCAGTAGTTCCAAAACAGTATACAATCAATATTTCAGTCCAGAAACTTCATCAATTTCTAGCTCAGTTTCTGAGAAAACAGATGGGTTTCCGCTACAGACTGACTTTAGAAATCTGCCTATGACACAAAATGAAGTGCAGTGCAGGCATGAAAGGTGTCTAGAAACTAGAGAGTGTCCTCTGCTTAGCTGTTCCCTGAACTGTCTGGTGATGAACGTGGGCACTGCTTTTAAAAACTTTTGCAGACTTGCTTCCTGAAGTGTTTATGGAATTTCTGAATGATTATTTGATAAAAATATTATAGTAACCAAGCTTTCAGCCTAATTTCAAATTTATTGTAAATAAGTGAAAAAATAAGAATCATGTCAACAGACAGCATGATGCAAAGCAAAGCTGACCTACTTTATGATTCCTCAATTGTATTTCTCTCATCATCTTCTGCAGAATTGTAGGTTTGTAGAGGTTTTTTCTTTATTTGATTCTCTCACAAGACATCAATTCTCCTGGTTATACATCTCATTTATTGACTTTACATGAACAGTTATGCATTATTTGTGCATAAAGTATTTTCTTTTAATAGCAATCATACCAACATGTATGTGTTGTCTTGCAATTCAATTTTCCAGCAGAAGCACTGGGGTCTCAAACTGAGAAGGCTTTTGCCACTGTTTAGCCAAAGGCAGTAACAAAATGGAAGAGGAAATCATGAGGACCTCGTGTCCTGCTTTGGGACCTCAGTTACCTTCATTTTACACTACCTCCTGCCACGAAGATAGAGTATAGTCCATTCAGAGATGGTTCAGGGCTATCATGCCAAGGCATTGCATTGCACAGCATAGACTGGATACAACTAATCTTGCCTGACTGATTCTTCTGCACTGCATCATCTCTCTTGCAGAATAGCAAATCTTTAATTTTTGACATTGCACATATATTTTTCAAGTGTTTTTGTATCTGAGTGTCCATTTCATCTCCCCGCAGTTACTCAGACTGTGAAAACGGTTAAAAAAAATCTTACTTAAAGTCAAATAAAAGATCCAAAAGTGGTACATGTGAAAGCAGGAAAAATGGAGCATGCCAAAAATCTATTAAACCAAAAAATATTAAACAGAAAATTAAAGAAAATGAGAAAATATTCTGTGCATATGAACCATGGTCTAAAACTTGTGCAGTGAATGGGAGGACTTGCCATGACTGGTACTGAATCAAACCTGCACATGGTTCTGTCAGTGAAAACTGCAAGTGTTGTTAGAGTCAGTGTAAACATAGGCAGTTAACATCAGAGAACATTTCACTGTGAAATTCTCAGTGAAGCAGAGAAACTTTCTGATTATTTAGAACATTAAAATGCTGACTGTCTCCTTCCAAAGCTTAACAGGTAATCAGTATAAATACCTAGACTTTGCATAGGTCTTTATCTTCCACTAGAATATTTTTAATTTATGAACATATTGAAAACTTATGTGCATATACCAATGTTACTCTCAGCTGTGAGAACTCCCAGGAAGGGCTTCCATTTTATTTCCATGTCTGGATTTCTCTCCTTATATTTACTTTTAACTTTTCTCAGACATCATTCTTTAGGCTGCTCTCTGCTTCATTTTGTGGCCTCTATCCACTCTGTTATTCTAGCACTGTACCTAATCCAGGATCTATCCGTGCAATGTTGAGCAATCGATCTCTCTTTAAATAACTTGCCAGTCCTCTGGTGGTGTTTACTGTACTTTTTGAATTGAGAAATCAAGTAGAAAGTCTCTGTTTAAATGAATGTGTGAGTACACATACTGTAAGAACAGTAAGTCCTACACAATTAAGAAAATATACCCATTTCTTAAGCAGCATCTTTATACAATTATCACAATTTAAAAAAACCCCAAAGAACAACAACAAAACAAAGCATATAACCCACTCCATTTTATTTTACTTTGTTTTGCTTTGCTTGATTTTATTTTACCATCTGTTGTACAATAGCAGCTGAATCGTATTTTTTGCACTGTGCACAAAGGAAGTATATTTGTCAATGCCCTTGAAAAGTCTTCAGCAAACAGACGTAACTTAATATGAACTCTAAAATAGTACAGCTTTAACCCAAACTTTTCAAATAATACAGAAATTTTCCAGGCACGTCTTGTTGGGCACATACATGTTAGCAGCAAGTAAATCTAAGAGGTTTACTGTGTTTGAATTCCTTAAGTGTGTTTTAAAATGGGTTTAGGTTTACTTAATTTTGTTTTCATTTTTGGGAGATAAAATAGTGCCAAACACTGTTCTTTTTGATTTTGATTAATTCTCTTACTGGAACATAAGAAGCAGGAGTTTGGAGGTCTCAACTGCCTTACAGAGAAACATAGCAGAAGAAATAAAAGTTTCAAGTCAGTTTCTAGGGAGTTCATTTTCTTCAGTTTTCTCAGAAAGCTAACAAGCAGAACCACCTTTCTTTGAAATTTAATGATTGAACCCATTGCAACCAATGAAACAAGATAAATGAAAAATGAAGCTTGAGTCTAGCTAAAGGCTGTCTCTGTAATGATCTCCTGAAACAGCCTCATGATATCCACACACCCACATGCCAAAATTCTAAGGCCACCCACAACTCACACCTATGACAGCAAGAAAACTCCTACATGTAACACATGTGGTGATGCAAAGTAGGAAGCCAAATCTATTTTTAAAGATTTTTTTCCAGGATTACAGTCTGCATCTGTAAATGCTGGTCTGCATCTGCTGTAAATGTCTTTTCATTAGTCAGCCACCTGCTAGATGAGAAGTGTTGCACTAGCAACACAGTATCTGAGAATATTCATGCAAAGTTTGAGACCAGAAACTGGCATTGAGGAAGATGGAATTTGCTGTACAGAAAAGTTGTTATTTTGACATATATACAAATTGAAGTAATTCTTTATGCAAGTGTTCCTTGATAAACATTTATTACAATTCATTATCTTTTGCCTGTGTACAGAATGCAGACTTTCAAGGCAATGCTATTGGATTTATGAAGACTCTTCAGCGCCATGGATCACAGTGTTCTGCCAGATCATCAGCCAGCCCTGGCAGAAACAGAAGGCCAATGGCTAAAGCAATTACCTTCACTCAGAACAGACTGAACCCAAAACTGACTAGTATGCATTTTCATGCAGATACTTTCCTAACAAAGTGGAGTATCATCTATTACCTTTTGTGTATGAAATGCTAAACATTCATTGCTGATGAGGTGCAAGATGTCCAATAGGGTATCAGAGTTTGTTAATATGAAATGAATATCAGGGCAAAAGTTACATGAATTTTGAAAAACAGCTTATGTTTTGTAATTAATTACTTCCCAGCAGCCAGCCAATAAGAGTGATTCAGAGATGTCAGGAACTTATAAATCCAAAATACTGAAAATACTTCAGTTTTATGAGTTTGTGTATGCATGAAAGAAAGTGAGTTTGATACATCTCTTCCTGTTATGCCACCTGTTGGTTGGAATGGAATGGTTGGAATAAAGTGAACTAATACATATGCCACTGAAACCCCTGAATCTTGAAATGTCACATTCATACTGTGGGTAGTAAAAGTAATGTAGAGAAACATTTGAACTTGATCCAGATCTGTCTTCAGATTAGAATGCAAATACAGCCTGTGCAGGTTCCTTTTGAACCACACTGGGAAAACACATTGGGATAAAATAAAATTGACCCAAATAATATAAAGTTTGCAGAGAATCTAACTGTTGAAATTGGCACTGTGTGTCTGTGTAAGTAAAATACAAAGAATTGTTAGGTTTGAAGATGAAAATCTAATGTTAACTACAAAACTGTAACATCAGTGTGCATGTTAAAACCATAAGTGAAAACCTCTGTGTTAAGGGAGCAGAGCAGTCTTCTTTCAATCAGGAAGTCAGAGTGACATCTTACTGTCCTACTTCTGGATTTCAGATATATGTGTTTAGATGCTCTATTACAGCAAATTTTTGTGTTCCCCTAATACTACAGCTCTTTCCTGGAACTTCAGTACTCTTGAAACAATTATTCATGATTTCTCAGTCTGCGCTCTGATCTGTTGAAAATAACTTCTTGGATTTCTCATGCAATTTTCAATTGGCTTATAATACGCATACTTTTAACTAGTATATCTTTCATACAAAGATCATTGATGCTTCTTATCTATAAAGTGGTTTGAAAATTCTTACTTTTGCACACACATCTTTTTTAACTATTCAATAAAAAAATATTAGAATATAGATTAAAAATCACTTTATACATTCAGTCACTCTCCACACTTTATAACAGAACTTGATAACTCCTATCTCATAAATAAATTAAATGAAAATGGAAGGAATTTCTTCAATATACTCAGAATCATTATACAGGCTGGAGAAATCTCTATCTTACCTTTAGAATCTCTTCACTTACCAATCTGTCAGACTGAAAAGTTCATCAAAAATTGCTGTTCAGTTTTTCTCGTACAAGGCTATAAAGAACAGGGAACATTTTTGCTGTTATTTAAACAAGAAAGTCGTGAGAGGGTTTTGCTGTTGTTGGAGTCCAAAAGCAAACCTCTAAAAGCATCAACAGCATGTCCATCCCCCGCACGAAGGCTGACATCACAGCCCAGCAAGCATGACCAGGGCACCCAGATCGCAGGAGGAGAAAGTCTGACAAATGATGCCCCATTCAGCTGCAGCTGAGTGCAGGTGACATCTACAGCAGCAAACTAGACAGTGTTAGGGACATTTCCAGGTCCTGGTCTCTCTAGTTTTACACAGCTACCTTTAGTCTTTCTAAACTAGCATGATCACAAGCAATACCAGGTCTTAGCTTAAGGCTCATCACAGACCAGACCCCACTTTCTAGTTCATATCTAAAGGCTCTGCTTTGAAGGGTGGTTGAGTAGTCCAGCAGAGTAATTTCTGCTCCTGCTGGCATCCAGGGCAAAGGTCATTCCTAGTATATTTAATGGTGCAGACACAGTCACAGTCTCTCTTCCTGTCTAGTTTTAGGAGCAGTCAACAAACCGGGGATTCCTTAAATCTCCTAAAAAGATCCTCAGGGCAGAAAAAAATGGAAAATACTTTGGATCTTTCATAATCACAGGAAGGACTGTAAACTGAGTCATATAATCTCCCTAATTCAAGAATCATCATTTTTCTAGAGAGAAAAAAACAAGAAATGTTGGTGAAACTGAATGGAACACACTTAGAAATTCAGAAGTCAGTTCTTCAGTGAAGTATGTGCCTATAGTGGCTTGCCTGCAAATTGTATGATTCTGTAGAAACAGAGATATAGAAAAAGTCAAAGAAAATCTACTTAATTTATCAGGAGTCCAACGCTGCTTTTCTTTTCAGTAAAAATGACAAAAAGGATACCAGAAATATTTAAAAGAAATATATTTAACACAGAAAGTCCTCAAACACTGTGAGATGATTTCAAGATCTAAATGGGAATACTAGTAAAAACTAGTAAGAACAGACCAAAAACCACAGAAGTGATTTCAGCTGCTGTGAAGTACCTTCAGCAGAGGCTTATAAAATCAGTTCAACCTGGCAGCCTCAGTTATAGAGAAGTTTGAACTCCTCTGCACTGAAGAGGCAGCAGTGGTAAATAAAATAAAATGCCTAAAATAATTAAACAGAAAGCAGGCCTGATGAAGTCAATTGACCAGCAAATCTAATTAATATGTTTCCATCTGTAGCATTATTTAGTTAAATCAATAAATGACGCTACAGAAGTCAAAACTGTCTTATGCTACACCAAAACATCATAGTACTACAACGCTTTTGATTTTATATATCAATAAGAGATTGGTGGCCATAATCCAGTTTAAGCAGTCTGAATAAGGGTCTGCAGATATGTGATGATCCCTAGCTGTTGAAGATTGAATAGACATGTATTTAATATAAATGGTTGGCTTTACAGGGATCAAATGCAGTAGTGCAAATGAGAAAAGGTAGTTTGCTCTCTTTCAACACCTTAGTATCCTTTAACAAAAATTATAATCTCTGCTTCATCTGTGCTAATGCAAGTATAAAAATTACTCAACTGCAATAAATACTATTATAGAAAACAAAAAGAAACTTGTTCCTGAGATGACAGTACATCAAATGAACCGGATGTTTTCATACTAGAACTATCATGAATTTGAATCCTTTTGGTGGACTGAAATCTAGTAAACAGGCTGTTAAGAACCAGAACAGACTTACTCTCATAGTAGTTCAGGAAAATGAATCACATGTTTTGAGAAACTGGGGGTTGTGGTAGATACAACATTCAATTACTGACTTGCTGTTTCCAGATCAATGGCCTTGAGGGAAAGCAAGGTTAATTAAACCTTAATTCACTCAAGATAAATTGACATTTTTCTCTCACAGTAGCAATTGTCTAAGCAGAAATCTTACTAGTAGTGGTGAAAGTTAATACAAAAAAATTAATCATTTTTATTCCTCGTGTCACTATTTAATGAAGGTTTCCCTATGTTCCACTAGTTTAAAATCCTCTAGGTATAGCAAAAGTCATAATGCTTGCTTACAATCACAACCTACAAAATATTTAGAAACATTTGAGGTTTCATTTTAAAAACATTCTGAATTGTTTTAGAAATTACTCTAGAAGTCCATGAGATCACAAGAGCAAAGGAGTCTAGAATCAGATTTACCCCGAAAACTGCTAATGAACATAGCTTCTGTGAGATACAAAGACAAAGCTGGGTCACCAGAGCTAGAAGCAAAAAGAATTCTGAAGTCACCTTTGAGACCACACACTAGTGAAAGAAGTTTCAGTGCACTTCAGTATTTGTGTTCAGTCAAAATATTACCCCCTTCACTTTTTAAAAGCTGAAATCACTCCAAAATTTGGTTGGATATTCCACGTAGGTCATTACAGTAATCAACTGCTGAAAAAGCAAACAGAAAAAAAAATAAATATTTTACATCAACATCATTTGAACAGTTATGTCAAGAGTACTCCTTTGCTTTAGAAAAAATATTTTCTGCAGTATCTGTAAAGTTTCATGGATATAATTTAAATTAATACATCTGTTTCTTTTCTTTCCCTACCTTGTCACTGACATCTGAAAATTGTGGCTGAAAATTCTAGGACATCTGAAAATTGTGGCTGAAAAATTCTAGGAGTCTGATTTAGCTGCAGTTTCATTCTTCATCATACAAACTTCAGGGCAAAGGCAAATCAGGTCCATTTTGCTTAATAGCCTGAGAAAAGAAAAGGATGTCTCAATGTCTCTGACATTTTGTACTTTATACCAATACAGTAGTCCAAATTTTTTTATTGATCCTCATATAACCAATGATGTCATAAATATTACAGAGTATTAAAATTTCACACACGATACATGAATCTTTAAGGACTGAATTCCATTTAGTGGTCTTAATTGCAGCATCTGTTCCTTTGCTGTAACAACATCAAAATTCATTACAACATAGCATCATTACAATGTAAAAGAACATAATAGCATCATTGTCATATAAAAGCCTTATAGCAGGCTAGATTTCCAACAAAGATGTGAAAGGAAAAATGATTGTTTTTTGAAGAATACCAATTTGATAGTAGTAATCTTTTTTCTCTCTTTTAATAAGCCTTTAACTGTAATATTGTTTTCATGTGTAGAAATAAGTGTTTTGTTTTTTGTTTGCTTGTTTGTTTTGTTTTGTTTTAATTCTAAAACTCTTCTTGCCAAAGTGTTCTTTATCAAGTGGAAGTATCTGGGGATCTTTTATTTACTTGATTTGAATTTAGGATCCTCTTGACTAATTTGGTATTCTGAATTTCTCAAACCATGTTCTCTTATTTTTGTAACATGATGTTTTTGATTTGCTCATGCACTGGATATCAGTCTTAATTAGCCCCTGCAAAAATTATTAGCTTCTGAACCAAATCTTTAATATAATTGAGGAAAAAGCAAAATTACATCTTGACTATGGAGTCTAGAACCATCAGAGAAGTTAGACTCCAAGTAAGTGACTTCCCTACTCCCCTTCTCTCACCCCTTTTGGTTAGGAGGGGAGAGTAAATGAGTTGAAATAAAGATCTACTAAAAGCAGAATAACAACAGCAGTATTAATAGCAAAAGTATACAAAACAGAAGCTGTTTTACCCAAAAAAGGATATTCACCACTGGGAATGTTCCTGCGCCCATGCCATTGGTATTTGGGCAACAAAGCCAATATGCCAGGGAGAGCTCCCACAGAACATTACCCCTCCCTCCAGCCTGAAGAGAACGGAAAGCAGGGACAAGCAAACCATGGAAGCTAGTTCATCCAAATAGGGGTGCATTGTGCAGCTGCTGGTTGAGCTCAGTTCTCTGCAGCTGCCTGTGCTGCTGCCTCCAACTCTCAGCCATGCTGTGTGCGTGTGTGAAAAACATCTCTGCCAGGGTGCTGACCCCACGCTGCCTGTCCCCGCTGGCTCAGCTGTGCCTTGGAGCTGTCTGTTCCAGTACCGCAAGCCCATACTCACACTCTGGAGAAAAATGGGATGCAGGGGAGTCAGTGGGCAGCAGAAGGGACCAAGTTCTCTGGGGTTTTGAGGGGACTGTCCGCTGCACAGTGAGTGAGACAAAGCGGCCAACTTCCAGTGCCAGTGCCCAGCTTTTCCTGCCGAAATCACATCCCCAGCAATGACGTGGGTGGTATGGAACAAACAGCACTAAAAACTCCACCCCCTTTCTCTGTAACCAGGACAAGCTGTGGCTTCCAGATCTCTGTGGCAGTGTGGACAACAGTGGGACACAAGTAATATGCCGCAGGTAATGCTGTTCTTTATTTGCTTGTCAGCCAGGAGCACAGAAGCACTATAAGATTCCTGAAAGCTATATCAGAGATCTTGCAACAGTATGTTGTCCATGAGCCACATGGTAGAGATCACTCCTCTAAAATCAACAGGTAAAAAACCCCTTATTTGCTTTTGTTGCTTTTCTATCTTCCAAGATTGCTCCTTGTTTAGAAAAACCTGATGAAAATACATGACAATGGTTGAAATTTTAGCCATTACACATCTGTTGGATGCTTCGTCATGGTCTGAAGATGTTTATTGAAATGGTTTTGAAACCAAACCTTCAATCTTTTTTGACAAAGCCACTTCCTCAGTCATTATGCTCTCCCTTAATTCAAGTTCAAAGAAAACTGAACCATGAAAATATTTACTACAGTAAACAAGCAGTCTCACCTTGACAGAACTTCTGCCATAATTCAAAATTATCATCATGTCTGCATATACACATAAAAGGGAGTTGAAGTGGTCACTAAAAGTTAGGCTAGTACAATATAACTTGCATTTAAAATTGAGAACATTGAAGAAACTAAAAGAAACGGGGTTCAGAAGAGACTGATATCTTACCCTTTGAGCTGCTTTATTAGTAATATAAATATTTGTCCAGATGCATGCTAAACCTTCTTGGTATCTCCTCAATGTTCTTAGGCAATACTTGTCTTTATATTTATCCTTTGATTTTCCCTAGGTCAGTTATGCTCCAGAAAGTACCTCCTCCATTAAAATCAGCGGTCATCCTAAATTTCAGTAGTACAGGGTTTCATCCTCATTCCTGAAAATAAAAGAGGAGAAAATTTATTTTTAGGTTCTTTTCTACTGAGTGCTTTATATTCATCCTGAGACTAGCAAGCATTTCCTTTATTTAACTTTTGCTGAAGCAGAGAATACTGGACTGTTAAGATGGAAGAGCTCCAGGGCTGACAGAGTGTTCCTGGCAGGTGGTAATAGCCTGTTGTCATATGGAAGAAATTTTACTACTATTCAGCCCCATTCCAAATTGGTGATCTAAAATTAGTCATGAAAGTCACAGAAAAACTTAATGTGCATGTAGATAAGATGCATACCTGTCATAACAGATAAATGTGATTCTTTAAAGCTTAATCATTAAAGACTATATTTAATTGTCTGTTGTACCCTCAGTCTCAATTCAAGAGCAAAACTCAGAGTCCTGGTCCTGGGACCTGAACTGTTTTAAGGCAGTTTAAATGTTTAAAAAAAAAAAAAAAANAAAAAAAGCACACTCCCTCCCAAAAAACCCTAAGAAACAAACAAAAAAACCCCACCACCAAAAAAAAAAAAAAACAAATAAACAAACAAACCAACAAAAAAATCAAAACAAAACCAAAAAATAACCCAAAAACAACCACCTCCTCAAAAATGACAATGAAGAAAAATGGAGGAGCCTTGTTTTCTCCTCCTGCTTTCCTTGATGTGAAGTCAAGACCCCACATGCCATTCCTTATAGGTAGTTTTTAATTGGGTTAAATCCCGCCCACCAAGAGGCTTAAAAAGTGCTTGTTTTAATGAAAAATTTAAAAATGCAAGGTTGGAAACTGGGTGGAAGCACTCCTTCGGGGGCCAGCATTGTTTCAAACCCCAGAAGTGTACAGGCATGGCAACATCTCTGAGGCCAATAACAGATTTCTAACCTGGATTTGGGTAATTCCTGCAATTCCTCTGGTCCAGACATAGAAGGAGAAGGTTTGTGAATCCAAACTGGATGAAACAATCTGCCTGTAAATTGTGTCTAAAAAAAAAGTTATTTGCTTTCTGTCTATCTCTGTGAACCAGCTGATTTAGTGTCTAACATGCATCTGGTTGAGACACAAGCAAATGGTTTTGTCAAGTAGAGCTGGAGGTGTTGCTAGGTAGAGCTGGAGGAAAATGTGACTGTAGAAAGCATAACTTAGGATGGTTTATACAGGAATTTGTTTTTAATGCTCCTGTATATAAAATGGGATAGTGTCTGCTTATCAGGATTGCCATAAGAAAGATATTCAGGGAAGCTTAAATTGTTAAAAAGTCTTACTATTTACAGTTTTAAATGTACAATCCAAAATAATTCTTCCCAAGGAATTGGTCTTTCTCTGGACTGTGTTGATTTACTTTCAAAGATTTAAATCTTCCTTTGTATCAGAGTGTTTGATCCTTGACACTTGAAGAAGTTTTGCCTTCTTATATTCAAGATGGTGAACATGATACTTAACTTTCACATTTTTTATTTGCAAATAACAAGTCCTGAGGAGGATTTGCCTACAAAGCTTATGTTTTTCTCAGAATAATACTTTTCCTTGTACAGAAAGTACATATACTCTTGCAGCAAAAAGTTCAAGATTAAAACTTATACAGTACAAAATTCACATAGCACAGATGAATATTTAAATTGATATGAAAAATTACCAGATCATTCTCATAACAGAGTATCTAGATACTCTCCCACAAGCATTCATAGAGATGGTTTAAAAAAAACACAACTTCTACTTGGAAATGAAATGGTAAAAGGATATAACAAATTGTTCAACAATACCTTCTACTTAAAGATATACTGAAAGTGGAGTTTGATCATTACTCTCTATTAAAGTACATGAAATAAACAACCAAGATTTTATAATGGAGACATTTTAGCAAAGAAACCCTGTGTGGAAAGAAGGGTCTTAAAAGGAAGACAGCAAAAGTTCTTTTCCAGCCTTATACAGTTAATTGAGATGGACTGAACTGTGAGAAAAAAACTGCGTTGCAATGTTTACATGTACCTACTTATAACCTTTATTAGTAAGAAGTTTCTGGTACCTCTTCCTTATAGAAGATTGTATTTGTCATGGCAACACTGGAAATTAATATTACAAGCATGACTGTTACAGTAACGGTACTGATATTATGTAATGGCCAAATCAGATAAATGAAGATCGTTATGAAAAAAGACATTTAAAAATTAATGGGAAAAAAAAATAGTGCAATTGTATACAATAAAATATTTGCTGGTTATTTGCCCTGTTTTGAAATGCCTCTGCATGAACTTAATGGAACAGTTTGATTTCAATTAAAAATATTAATGTTTAGAATTCATAAATCATATTTGAAAACCACATGGAGTCGGGGAGCTGTGTAGGTACTAAGGCAAAGGCTACTGCGATTTTTTGTCTATCACAGGATAAGCAAAAACATTAGGAATCTTGTAAGACTGTTAGAAGAGAACACAACATCCAACACGCACGCACACAATTCTGTTTTTTTTAATATCTGTAAACAAATCTGATGATCATGAAGGAAAAAGAGAGAGCTACAATTGAAATGATTCTATTATACAATCTAAATATAGTTTCCATATTTTTTTACTGGTGGTCATTTTACACTAGACTGGGATGGTGGTTGAAAATAGCATTCCAACACTGCAAAGTGTAGTAATCAGTGCAATTCACTTATCTAGAAGCTTTATGTTACATAAAGCCATTGTGAAAGTCAAGTAATATGCGAAAAGTAACCATGACATTCTGCAAAAGTAATTTCAACCTCAGACGGCTGTTTGTATGATGGGGATTATTACAGCTCTTCTTGATCATGACTCTCAGCTTGATGTACTCCTCTAGCCATGAGAAAGCAGAGATTTAACTGGCAAAGAAAGAGGAATAAAAACAACCAATGAATTAAAGAAACTTCTGGTTTTAATACATATGCTAAAAACATAGTGCCACTGAAACTTCAGAAGTGAAAAGGCTTTATCTAATTACTTTGAGTGGGTGAGATGAAGAATGGGGAAAAAATTACAAGAATGCATTTTGTATTCAGGTAAAATTGCTGATGTTTATGTGCTTAATGGTGCTTTAAATTTCCTCTGTCAATTTGTGTTACTAAAAGTTTAACCAATTGTGTCTACATAAAAATGAAGTAGAATTTGAACTTTTAAGGTTGCTCATGCATGTTTTTATGTTTAATCATTAGACTACAGAGAATTAGCATGGTAAGAGCTGAGATTTGGAAATCAGAAAGTATATGCTTTGGTACGAAATACAATAAACTTTGTAGAAAGATGAGTGAAAAAAATAGAGGAAATCAGCAGGCATGAGAACTGGCCTGTGAGTGCAGAAAGCCAGCTACTCTACTGGCTGTCTTCAGAGACTGTAGGGTGCTTTAAGAGTTCCATAAGAGACAAAAAACTAAACCCAAATCTATTTGGATTTAAATTACCTTTGGAGTCTGCTTTGTTGTAAGAAATCAGGGATTTACAAGCTAAAGCTGTACATAGAAGCTGTACATTTTACAAAAAACAAAATTATATGCTTGGTTCTTATGCTTTTATGACAGGTGATATTGAAGATCTAAGGAAAAAATGCAGTAAATTTATTAAAATGCTGGGATTTTTCTGGTATTTCTTCCTCCACTGGAAAAAACATTTAGTACTTCTGGCACAGAGTGTAATTGCTTTTGCATTAAACTGTCACAGTCTTGCCTTTCAGGTATGCCATATCTGTAAAGGCAAGATGCATAACTCGAAATTATGCTAAACTTTCCTCTGAAAGTGTTCATTTCTGTAGGCCTCCACTATTGCAAATCACTTTTTAAAACAGGTATCTTTACTTCCTTGGAAGTTTGTTTCCGAACAAATACGTTATAAAGCAGTCCTACTGCTCCAAGGGAATATAGATCTATGATATCTATGATTCTATCAGTAAATACATAACACAACAGCGGTAACACAGTGAGCGGTGGCTGGTGGAGAGAGGCCGCAGCATCATTCTCGGAAGCGCCTCCGGCAAGCGATGGCTGCGGCGGGGCTGCGCAGCACACTCGCAGGCCGGCCCTCTCACCCGTGCCCACGTATGCACCAAGCACACGCGATCACTCCAAGCCATACAGCTTATGCGTTACCAGAGACAAAGAGAAAGGAGGGCTCCTCTGGATAGAGCCCGGAAGGATTCAATGTCCCAACAACGAAGGAATCCGCCGGGAGAGCAGAATGAGGGAAAGGCTGTAACGAACATATAGGGATACAGAGAGGGGGGCGGGCAGAGCACCAGTAACCAATGCTCTGAGGGTACAGGGGCGGAGAGAAGGCGGGGTTACAACCTTTTTGGGGCACAAGGAGCATCCCAGGCCAACCAGACACACCAAATTTGGGGCGAACCGCTCAGCCCGGTGGGAGGAAGCCTTTCCCCCTGAGTCGGGGGGGTGGCTTTAGACCTCTGAGCTGGCCCAGCAGCGGGTGTCCCCTGCCTCGGGGCTCTTTGGCCCCTCGGCCTCCACCGCTGCTGGCTCAGCCACCACAACACAGCGATGTCATGTTTTTTGTTGATTTAACTCTGTTAGCTTTAGCAGAATCACAGAATGGCCAGAGTTGCAAGGGACTATAAAGGTCTAGTTCAAAACTCCCAGCCATGAGCAAGGACACCTTTCACTTGACCAGGTTGCTTAGAGCCCCATCCAACCTGGCCTTGAACACTTCCAGTGAAGGAGCATCCACAACTTCTCTGAGCAACATGTTCCAGTGCCTAATTAACCTCAAATAATTTCTTCCTGATAGCTAATCTAAACATACTCTCTCTCAGTTTGAAACCATTCCCCCTTGTCCTGTCATTACATGGTCTTGGAAATAGTCTCTCAATTTTTCTTGCAGGCTCCCTTCAGTTACTGGAAATTCACAATTAGGTCTGAAGCAGTCTCTTCTCCAGGCTGAACAAACCAATTCTCCCTGCCTTTCCTCATAGGAGAGGTTCTCCAACCCTGTAATTATCTTGGTGACCTCCTCTGGACCTGCTTCAACAGGCTGATGTCCTTCCTGTGCTGAGGATCCCAGAGCGGGATGCAGCTAGGAAATTGAACTATGTAAATATACTGTTCTGACCTTTGACAGTATGGCAAGGGCAATTCTGTGCTCTTGTCTCTTAAATACTTTCTTTGTGGGCATTAGGACTTTATGGGCCCAATCCCGTATGAATATGCTTGCATACAGGTTTCAGTGTATGCAGGATTATTATTCAAATACTGGCTGCAATTCTATCTGCAAGGTAACAAGCAAGCAAGAGACAGGGTCAAATTGGTTTTGTGTCCTTGTTTCTTCCCTCAAATCCTCCTCCAGGAAATCCACTACAGGACAGATCCATCCCTGGAGTACTTGGAAACCGGTACATGGATTCTGATAATTTGCAAAGATTTGAGAGGACTGTTTTCCAGCAAGTACTCAACAATTCAGGGTTCTGAGCTCAGTTATGCCCCAGTCATTCATTCTTCAAATCTGTAAAAACTTAAGCATTGTGAGACTATTCTGACTCTGGGGAGAAATACATTGCAGCTGTAGAATGCCATGTTCCATATAATTTTTAATTTAGATTTCAAACTGAGAGAGGTGACAGTAGCCTTGTTTTGCTTGTGCTGGTCTAAACATACCTGTTGAAACACTTTTGAATTCTCAGGTGACTCTAAGTGCTTAACCACAATATGATTTATTGCTGTATTTTCTGTCTTCCTCTAAGGAATCTGCCCCAAAATGACAGCCTGCAGAAGATTTCTGTTTCCAATTAATCTGAATGGTATTTGAGAAGTTCCAGATGGCCCCAGAAAGCGAGAGTAGCTTCTCCCCCAATGCTGGGAAGCAAGACTGCACCTAATCTCAGCTAATCTTGTTGAGAAATCCCTGTCTTTCCTCAGGTACCATGCTTTCACTATGCATACTATATGCACATATAGGAAGTATTTGACTTTGAAGGAGGCTTTGGCCTTCAATGGAATGTGTTCACTTTCTCTCTCTTCTTCAGTCTCCCGAAACTTCTCTTAAGCTGGCTACAGAATTTATGCCTTGTCAACAGCCTTTCTAGGCGACATATTATAATTTGCCTGCATGTAATAACAACAAAATTTTCTATACCTTTCAACAATAAAGCATTAAGTGAAGTAGGTTTTTACTGAATAAGTGCTTTCATTGATATCAGGTACCTCCATCGACACCACATCCAAACTCTTTGAAGGTCCTCTGAAATGAATAGTCCTCTGCAACTATTGAATGGATATTTGTCCTGTAAACACCTACAGCAGACAGGCTTCTGCAGATTACGAACAAAGAAAAATACAGCTACTTTAATGACTTTGTCCATTCTGTGTTTGATTTTCCTAGACAAGAGCTATTATGCATCCTACTACCTATTTTTCAGATGACACATGACTAATAAGAAGATAAGATGTAAATGATCTCACTGAAATCATCATAGCCATCACGATAATGCCATTTACCTAATGGTTAAAAGAGAAATAACAAACTTGCAGTGCTGCTGAATCCATAAGTCCATTTGCTCCAGAACACTTTTGGATTTTTTATGAAGATTGTGGAAGACCCATTAACAAAATTAGTCACAAGCTGCTTCTTTGTCTGGGTGTCCTTATGACAAGTTCTACCTTCCCACAACCTTAGGTCTCTGGACTCCTTTATCATAACGTCCTTAGACAAGGTCATATGTGATGAAGAAATAGGGAGAGTCATTAAATGTTAAAGGAAATTGTTCAAGAAAATGTTGTGAAAACGGTGAAAGCAAGGCTTGTTATGTTAGCTGAAACCATGTCTGAATTAGAGCTTTTCCTACATGACTCACAGAGCTACAGGTAGATACTGCTATCTTTATACACATAAGAGACTATTGCTTTTACTCATGTAGTAACATTCAAACTAGAGTGTCATCAACCACCAGTATTGTCACTAATGTCTCACTAGTTGGCTGTACAAAACAAAGCAAACCAAAACAACCAATTTCAAAAAAGAGTAAACTATTTCCATTATATACTTCTTTTATAGCTATCATTTTCTACATGATGACAGAGGTAATAAAAATGGACTAGTTTTTTAAAATAATAAGCTCATTTAAAACTTTTGTTTACTTTGCTCTTAATCTAACATAATACTCTAAGAATCCATGTAAGACTACATAAAATATTTGGTGGCTTAAGGGAATAGTGCTTGAGTATGAGTTTTTCTAAAAGTTATTAGTTCAAATTTTTGATAAGTTCATAACAAATTCTAACTCTTTCCCACGCGTTTTAGGTCTTTGTATGGCCTGTAGAAAGTAAGACTGGCCCTATAATAGTTCCTACTTCAGCATATAGTTGTGTGTTTAGTGACTTGGATGGCACAAAGAGAGAGGGACAGGGGCATGATTTGTCATGGCTCTAAGCCAATTCAAGCATTTATCAAGAATAAGCTTAATGCTAATTGTGAATACTTGGTATGGGACCCTAAATATACCCATGAGCTCCAGTGACCCTGCCCAGCCCTACTTGGGCCCCTTGTCTATGGCTCAGGAGCCCTATTGCAACTCAGCCTAGGACACCCAGTCAAGGTCTAGACCACACCATAGGCAGGTCAGCACCCAGCATCATCCCCAGCTTCTCCTGACTTGTTTGATAACCCTGCATGACCTGGGACCTGATCCTTCCCCTTGCCTTTGCCTCCTTGCTGTGGGCCCTCAGTAGGACCTGTTAGCATCACTGTCATCATCTTGACACTGCTTCTCTGTTCAGGTTCTGTGATAAAGTGCAGTGCTGCTGTCCTGCTTAAGTGAGGAACAGCTCATTTCAACCTCCAGCTTCTCACCCTTTGTGGAGAAGCCCTGCTCTGACTCTTCCCTGATATGAGGCACCTGCCACATATCTATCAGGCGTTAAGAAACAGATTTTTTTCCCCAGCTGTCTGACATCTACTCACCATTGCTAAAAAAGACCTCTACATGTGTAGAACACTACCAGTTAGAGGGATGTGTATCCCATTTGCTCTAGGATGCTCCACCTGGAGTTCTGGTATGTGACTTATGTTTGTTAATAGTGGGAGAGGAATAGCCTTGAGCACACCCCCACACAACTAACTATTGACACCAGGTAATCTTTGCCCAAAGACAACATTTGTAATTCACTGACTCAGACAGACTTGTTAGGTCCTATCATGAAGCCAGTCCAAAATCCTCACTATTATTAGAAAACACAGCAGATAAGACAATGACAAAGAAGCACACAATCATGTGTGACCTGATTAATTGACATAGGAGATAAAAACCTTGGTAGTGTGAAGTCTGTGGCTTTAGTTGTGAACAGATGTAGAGGTGAAATGCGCTAAGGTTCACCTTCCTGTTACTTAAATGAGAGTATACTCTATGAGCCATGATGGGACACCCCATGATTTTGCTTTTCCATAAGTATGCACTTTGAAGGATAAAAAAAGGCATATTTTGTACAGAGTCAAAACCTGCTCATTCAAACTACAATTTTATGAATTAAAAATAAAAATACTTAAGTATCTTATATTCATACAAAATTAATATCAAATTGTTCTACTTATTTGACTCTTTGCAGCCCCATGCACATTCTAAGAGGCTTCAGTTATGACGGAAGATGTTAATTTGTGAGTAAGTCTTCCACTCTGATGTGCACATTCCTACACACACTTACTTCATCATAACAGGGATCATAACAATCACAACACAGTACCCACCTTAATAAAAAGCGCTTGAGATGAAGCAACCGACTTATTGTCGGAATACTTCAGCAAATATGCACACAGCCACCTGACTACATGATCTATGAGCTCACTTCATGTAATTCCGAAAGTATATCAGTTTTCACCCACCTGCAGCAATTTTCTAAGGTCAGCTGTGTTTTGTATCTTTCTGTTTAACAAAGATCACACACTAGCCAACATACTATCACAACTGTTGGACCAAATCAATGTGTGTTTGACCTCCCAAAGTCTATCCTTTAACTTGTTATAAACAGCAATGGAAGATGTGAAGCTGGAGCAGTGTGAGATGGTCTGTTCACACTGTGCTCCTTTTTACAGCATCTTCCCCTGGTGTTGTATGATTTTCCTCAGAGTGGTGATAATGTTAGCATGCAGGAAAAAACTGAACTATTTAGTCACTTAATAAAAGCCTTTAAAATCCTGGGACAAAGCAGTCTAGCAATGCATTAAAAATTTGAAAAAAAACCCAACACCCAGTAAAAGAAGGAAAAGCACAAAGCAAGTCATCTGATCTGCCTTTCCAGTCCTTTAAGTAAGATATAGAAAATTTATTAAAATTCTAATATTGAAGGGAATTGATGTTTTTACTGTGACATTTACAGATATTTTCAACTTTATAGGTCAAGTTATGAAAGCAATCTCTGGAGAGGAGAATTTTGATATGAAAGAAAAGCACTCATTCCTTTTAATACATCAACCTTTCTAATATATTTTTGGTTGTATCTAGACCTTCCTTTCAGATAAGCCTTAAGTATATATCCTTTCTCCTCACCCTCCTCATCTTCACAACAAATCTTTACTGATACTGTAAGGTCTTTACCTCATAGTATCACAAGATGGCTGAAGCTGGAAGGGATCTCTGGGAGTTACTAGGTCTAACCTCTCAGGGCAAGTAGAGCTACCTAGACCCTGTTTCCCAGGATCATTTCCAGATGGCTTTTGAATAATATCTCTAAGAATGAGGACTGCACAACATCCCTGGACAGTCTGCATCGGTGCCCAGTCATGCTCTTATTAAAAAAAGTGTTTTCTGATGTTCATAGGCAAAAAAAAAAAAAAAAGGCATGAAATTGATTAGAGATGGCCAAGACAACTTCACCAAGGGCAAATCATGCCTGATTAATCTAGTGGCATTCTACGATGGAATGACTGTATCAGTAGACACGAGAAGAGTGATGGATGTCATTTACCTGGAGTTCTGTAAGGCCTTTGAAATTATCCCCTAAAATATTCATGCTGTTAAATTGAAGAGGTAGGATTCTGATGGATAAAGAATTGGCTGTACGGTTGTATCAAATGTTATGCTCAATGGCTGAATGTCCAAAGTGGAAAGCAACAAGTGGTGTCTCTCAGAGGTCTGTACTGGGACCAATACCATTTAATATCTTAATTAATGACATAACAGTGGGACCGAGTGCACCTCCCACGAGTCTGCATGTGACACCAAGCTGAGTGATGCAGTCAATTCAGTTGAGGGAAGATCAATGCAGACTATGGGATGAGTGGATGGAGAGAAGTCCTGTAGAGAAGAACTTGGTGATACTTGTGGATGAAAAATTGGACATGAGCCAGCAATGTGTTCTTGCAGTCCAGAAATTCAATCATAACATAGGCTGCATAATAGGAAGTGCTGCCAGCAGTATGAAGAAAGTGATTCTTTCCCTCTGCTCTGCTCTCATGACACCCCACCTTCGGTCTTGCATTCAGCTCTGGAGAAAGACATGGATCTCTTAGAGTGGGTCTAAAGGACAGCAATGGAAGTAGTCAGAGGATTGGAATACCTCTCCTATATAGAAGGTCTGAGAGAATTGGGGTTGTTCAGACAGGAGAAGAAAAGGTACTGGGAAGGCCTTATTGGTGCCTTGCATTACTTTAAGGGGGCTTCAAAGAAAGATGGAGAAAGACTTTTTTTCCAGGACTTGAACAAGGAGAAATTGTTTGAAGGAGAATAGATTTAGATTGAACATAAGAAAGAAATTTTTTACAAGAGCGATGAGACAGGGTGCCCAGAGAACACGTGCATGCTCTGTCATTGGAAGTGCGCAGGGGCTGAATTGACATGACTTTGGGCACCCTGATATAGTGCAAGAGGTCCCTCCCAGTGGTGGGGTAGTTGAAACAGATGATCTTGTGTACTAGCTTGAAAACAAGCCAGCGGGAGATCACAAGTCAGAATTATAATTTAATAGGAAAATTAAAATAAGTGCAATAGTGCAAGAACACTGACAGAATCAGGATACAACCTGACACCCTGTTAGTCAGGGTGGCAGCAGCAGTCCAGATGAAGTGGTCCTGTTGAAGCAGTGATCCTGTAGAAGAGTCCAGTCTTCACCTGAAGGTCCAGTGGTAGCTCTTGTCCTCTGGAAATCCAGTAGATAGGGCTACTTGTGCTGTTCTAAACCCCAGATTATATTCAGGTGGGAATGCCTGTCTCCTCCCCCCTGGGTGGAGCATCTCACAATGGGCTGATGTAATTCTGTGAGTCATGCGGTGGGTCCTTGATGGCCCATTAAACAGAGAGCTCCCGGAGGGAGTTATCGGGGATGAGTCATGGTAGAAAATAACGAACATTGCCCCACCTGCTTTAACAGCTTGTGAAGATGATAATAGAATACATGCTTTTGGTTACATCTTACATTGTAACCTAGGACATCTTGGAAGGTCTTTTCCAACACAAACCATTCTATGATTCTATGACTTTGTGTTAAAAAGAGTTGCACCCAGTAACTATTCCTGGAGTACACTGCTGTTTGAGATTTCCAACTTGAATTCCTACCACCAATCAACATCTTCTGGGCCCTGTTGTTAAGACTATTTTCAGTCTACCTCACTGTCTACTCATACTTAAATGCATTGTTTATGAGAATCTTATGAAGACAGTCTCAAAGACCCTACTGAAGTCCAGTCAGATAATATCCACTGTTCTCCCTTTGTCTGCCAGGCCAGTCATTTAATCAGAGAAGTTCATTATGTTTGTCAAGTATGCCTTCCCCTTGTTGAATCCATGTTAACTACTTCTAATGAATTTTTTTCCATCATGTGCATAAAAATAGATTCCAGGATTTGTTCCTCCATCACCTTTCCAAGGATCAGCATGCAGGTAATTTGCTGGCAGTTCCCTGGGTCCTACTTCTTGCCCTTTTATAAGACAGAAGTGTCATTTGCTTTCTTCCAGTCTGTCATGTCTTCCAATCACCATGACTGATCAAGTATTATGAAGAGCGGCTTTGCAATGTCATCACGCAACTTCCTCTGAGCTTGTGGATACATCCTGCCAGGGCCCATGGATCTCTGCATTAGTATTAACAGTATCCCTCTAAACTTTCCCAAATGCTCTCTAGTGTTCCTCCATATTTCCTGCTGTTTTCAGGAATCCCGGTAACTGTTTCTCAGTAGTCAGATCCTTCTGTCACTGAGATTCTTACCAAAAAAAAAGAAAAAAACAAAATAAAAACCTCTGAAGAATGGATGGCTTAATCTATATTCTTAATATACTCTTAAGGAGAAGATAATGACACTGATAATTCATTATCACCTTCACTTTTATGACAACTTTTATGAGATAGTCCAAAAACATGATAGTACTTAATCTCCCATAAACAGCTGGCAAGAAGATATCATGATGAGTTTAGGCTGGTAAGCTGGAAAGAATGCATTACCTTCTTTGAGACAGAACTCATTTCCTTTTGCTATTTTAAATAATACTCTAAAAAGATTTGAACAGGAAGAAGGAAATGTTTGTGTCAAAAGGAATAAAAGACAAAGGTCAGAAAAAATGTTCCTTTGCTATGCATCAGACATAAGGCTTCAAACTTTTTTTGTCAGGTTATTACTGGTTCTTAAAGGATAAATTTTTCATGATCCCCAAGGGTCATGCACTGGAAGTCAAATATCAGTTCTGTTTTTTCCAGTATTCAGTTTACATGTAGATGGTTTGTCTGTTTCAGCTGAGGTAAATGTGCTTTCTTTCTTCATGCTTTTATCTTTCTTGTTTTTGTCTTCTCTTTTTTGACAGATTTTGAGAAGGAAAGATGTTCAGTGGTTTAAAATTTCATAAATACAACTAAGAATATTTAACTTTCATATAAACAAGTGCAGTTGTGTTGACTGTAATACGTTACTGGCTGTAATGTGATTTTCATTATGTTATGATAGGTTTGTCATGTTTTAACTGCCATTGCCATTCTTCTATTTTCTACATTACTGGATAACCCCAAATTGTCTCAGAAAAAATCTTCTTTTTTTAAAATCTCATTTAGGTAAAGAAGAAGAGTAAATATAAATGTCTCCATCTAAAAAAAAAGGTTTGACATTGTATTTAAATATTTCATTATTGAATTATTGGCTATAATTAATATTATCACTTAAAATTGTTTCACTAGAAATACTTCAAATAGATTTGCAATTTTAGCATGCATGTGGGAAGAAGGTGCACTGAAATAATGACCTAGAGATACACTGTCAAGAATTGATATTAGACTGAATAAAGTGTGATGAAGTGAGTGCCACTTGATTTTAATATCTTTTTAATAGTGTTGATTATTTTATTCTGATTGTGCTGCTTAGGTGGAGCAGGTGAAAAGGTCTGTTTTTACTTTTAAGTCAGGACATACACTTTTAAACTTGACACTGATCACTTTTACTGTTTGTGAGATTTCTGTCATGTCTCACATTTGGAATAAAATATTGTAGATATAAAAAAAAAATAATCTTGGCACTTATTAGTAAATAATAGGATTTAAGATGCCATATGTAGATGGGACTGTCTTATGGATGAATGTTGTCCAAAAAGGAAAAGCTAAGTAGCTATCCAGCTACATTTATTTCAAAATGAAAATGGTACAAAGAACTTGGGCAGTATAATTTTTGTTAAGAGATATATAATTCCTTCTCTTTTTTTTTTTTTTTGTGGAACTAAACCTGACACACAAGGAAGATTTATTTTAAAAAAATAAAAGCTGATTATAGCTTTGACTGTGTCCCCCAATAATTGATTTTAAGTTAATAAAAATATACTAACTATAGCTTTATAGTAACGAAAGGGGTCACCTATGCTTACATATCACCCCTCCAGGCCTGGGTTCCCCTATCTTACCCACTTGAAAACAGTCTTGCAAGCTGTGACACTTTAAAAATTCCTTGCTATTTGCTGTTGCATACTCTCCCCTGCAAACTGACACACTCTTGAAGGTTGTCTAATTAAGTGTCTGATACATATGATTCAAACCCCAATCAGGAGAAGCAGTGGAATACCCTATATTTTGGTTCAAATCATAATGATGGTAGAGTTGAAAGGAAAATGGAGAGGAGAGGGGAGGGAAGGGAGGGCAGGGGAGGGGAGAGAATATTTCCAGTTATAAGGGACCAACAGTGATCATCTAGTGCAACTGACTGACAATTTCAGGACTGATCAAAAGCTAAAGCACTTTGTTAAGTGCTTTGTGGGGGTATCGACCAGCCTGTTCCAATGTTCAATCACCTTGTTAAGGAAATGTATCTTCATATCTAGTCGGAACTTCACTGGATACAACTTGGAACCATTCTCATGTGTCTTGTCACTGGGTACCAGGGAGAAGAGATCAACACCCCCTTCTCTACTTCTCATCCTCAAGAAGCTGAGGAGAAAAATGAAGTCTCTCTTCAGTCTCCTTCTCTCCAAACTACACAAGCCCAGCGGCCTTAGCTGCTCCTCATAGGACATGCCTTGCAGCCTGTTCACCAGCTTTGTTGCACTTCTTTGGACACATCTTTCTTAAACTGTGGGGCCCAGACCTGCACACAACACTTCAGGTGAGTCTGCACCAGTGCCCAAAAAAAAGCAGGACAATCCCCTCTTCTGTTTGGCTGTGTTTGATGATGTGTTTGATGTTCCTTCAGAATGGGTTTTGCCCTCCTGGCTTTCAGGGCTCCCTGTTGACTCCTATTGTGCTGCTGTGGACCAGCACACCCAGATCCCTATTTACAGGATTTCCCTCCAGCCACTCCTCTCCCAATCCATACTTTTGTCAGGTGTTACTCCATTCCAGGCACAGAATATGTCATTTTGACTTGTTAAATGTCATCACTTCTTGTCCTTTAAGAGAGTCAAGAGCACCTCCAAGTCTAGCGTCATCAGTAAGTACATCATGGCTGGATCAAAATTAGAATTGGAATATGCACGTATATATTAAATAATCCAGACAAAGTTCAGGTTTGGTCATAAACCCACATCAAAAAAGATGTCAGGAAATTATATTTATCATGAATTTCAAATACTCATCTTACTTGATGAGTAAGGAAGCTTCCATTCAGGAAACTTCTGAAAAGTTCTGATACCTTATGAAGATATTTTAAGAACCTATAAATCCCTCCACTGTAAACACCAAGTGATAGATGTAAATTACTGCAGTGAGTCTACTGTGTCAATCCCTGACATTGAGATCGTACCATCTTTATTTTTCAGTAAATAATGGAATCTTCCTTACTGTCTGCCTATCATCACCTGAGTTCAGTTAGCTTTATAGCCTATTTTGTCTCTACAGCACCAAATCTATTCTTAGCAAAAGCACCGACATTTGTCCTGTCCTGAAATCTAACATCTGACTGCAGCTGATGTTTCAGTGAAAGATACTGATCTTTCACTACAGCTGAAGAATCTCTTTTCCCCACCTATCAGGATTTATTTGGGAATTAATGACCTCCTGCTCTCTACACACACAAAAGCACACATATAGATACACACGTGAAAAAATAAAGTATCTTTAGATAGTATATGATTTTTTTTAGGTATATATTGTAAATTATTTGCTTCCTTGAGAATTTAATTATCTTCAATATGATTGGTTAGTGTATTGATTCACACTAGGTTTTCATGCACACAAATAGTTAAATACCTTTCTTACCTCCTTCTTGATTGTGACTGGAGCAATCTACATCCTTACAATTAGAAGAGTATCTGAGGGTCTGAAATCAGCATCAGAGAAAGTAGTCTTATAGTACATGTCCCTCTGTTAATCATTACACAGTGGTCCCTGCTTTCACTGTCCCTTCAACTCTAGAATAGAAAGTTCAGAGGATGTAGGTGAGATGCAATTGCTGCTCCTAGAGGGAGCAGAGTGATGTGTGGTGGTTCCAGCAGCTGAGAAAAATGAAAAACAAGAATGATGGTGACCACTGTGTGGATTTTGTAACAGCAGTGTCCAGACAAGTGACTGTAAGCAGCTAAAATGATGCCATCCAAAAGGAGACAGCAAGGGTCCCAGGGATGATCTTCAACATAATTCCTGAAAAGACTTCTGTGAAAAATGTTGTTCTGTCATCCAGTAAGTGAAGATACTTAAATCTTAGATGTGGAAGTCCAACGGCTATGAAACCAAATGATAGTAGTTTATATTTTCAGAGCAGTTATCTGTGTCTGTGGTCACCACTTAACCACAGAATCATAGAGTTGTTTGGATTGAAAGGAACCATTTAAACTAATCAAGTCCAGTCCTCCTGCCATGGATGGGGAGATCTTTCCCTAAATCAGAGTGCCCAAAGCCATGTCCAGTCAGCCCTTGAATAGTTCCAGTGATGGGGCATTCACTGTTTCTCTGAGCAGTCTGTTGCTGTGTCTTACCACCCTCATCATAAAGTATTTCTTCCTTATGCTCAATCTAAATATAGATTTTTCAGTTTAAAACCATTACTTGTCTTGTTTCTGCAGGTCTTTCTTCATCTTTCTTGTAAGTCCTTTTTAAGTATTTCTTTCTTTCTCACTCACATTTTATCTCCTTTTATGTCTTCCTTCCTTCCTACAGGTGGCTTTATCTGTACACTACTCTCAAAAAGTATAACTAGAAACATTTTCATGGAAATTTAAGAGATTTTTACACTTTTTTCAGTCTGAATGAAGAGGTTTTGAATGTTACAGGTTCCAAAATGGATTGCTTTTCATTAGAGAGATTTTTCAGAAGAAAACAAAAACCCCTCCATATATGCATGTACGTTCTTACTCACTTACATATTCATACACATCACAGTACATGTGAAAACTATAAATGATAGGTATCATGACAGATCCCTACAGCAAAACTTTTTATAGCTTTTTTCTTATATGAGGGAAGGAATCAAACTTTGAGAGTTGATTCTGTCTCCTCTGACTATATAGGAGAAAGCTAAGAATTTTGGATTTTATATTTACAAAACATTGTGTATAGCCTGTACCCTTATAATGCATTTTTCTCTTACAATAAAAAGTGAAAAAAAGAAATTGAATAGCTTCACCTTGACCAGCTCTGATCAACCAGACGGGGCAGAAGTCTGTCCATATCTAATATGCAGTCTCAGACATCTTGACAGTTAGATACAGTTTAGAAATAGGGGTACATAGTGTCTTTGAACCAGACTGATCAAATTTTTTGAAAGATTCTCTCAGTGAAGTGTACAATGAAATGTTGTATCTCCTATCACTGCTTCAAAAGCAAGTCTGACTTCCCTTCTAATAAGCCTTGACACAGCACCATGAAAGAAGCAGGAGCCAGCTAAATTGTTGGTATAAAACTCCTACAAAGCCAGAAAGGATACCATGAAAATATTTCACTTGAAGGTAAAACCCTGCCTTTTGTTAATGCTGAGAAAATCACACAAAAGTTAGCTGGGTTATACAGCTATTGCTGAAGTAGGCTAGCTTGCCTTGTTTCACCAACAGTATTAGAAAAATAAAGAATAAGAAATCAAAAAGTTCATGAACATGATACACAAACTCCTAAAAAATATTTAGGAGGGATTTTTTTAGATAACAGATGGCCATTCTTTCAGTAAAAATGAACAAAAATCAACCTGTATTATTTCAGTATTATTTTGTGGTATTTAGCAATGCTAAGCCTTAATTTGTATGTTTGCAATATAGTAAGTTTTGCAGCACATTTCAACTCCTAGATAAATAGGAATTCTGAAATCAGATGATTACACCATAACCACTTGAAAGTCTGAAAAACTCTGTACTTAGATGGTCAAGCCATGTGCTTAGACATGCATTAACACCTGAGAGGAATTAACTGAGAAATCACTAAAACTGTTCTGGTTCATAAAGTTTGGGGGATGTTTACATATTCCACTGAATCGTGGTATATTTGTCAAAGCATATATTTCTGAATCCTAACTGTAAAGATTTTAATTTCACGGGAGCATATTCACACCCAAATACATATTTGAAGACAAGATTCTCCTGACTTCATAGTGAAGGATGAGGAAAAAACTATTTGCAGAGACCAAAAGAGTAAATCTGTGACAATGCATCTCTTCAAGCAGCTATTAAGACATATCATAGCTGCATGCACAACGGGAGAGAAAGCCATCTTACAGTGTAATCAAATTACAGGGCCACACACCTGCTTCTATCAGGACCAACAGTTACAACCTACAATCTGGATATTTTCTATTCCCGGCATGTACCTCTATTCCAGGGAATTTCCCAATTGTTTTAATAGGATGACTAACCAGAGATTAGCCTTTATCATTTAAAATGTGAATATGCTAGAGCAATAGCCAAAAAATCATGCAGACTTAAGTGTGTGTTTCCAGCATTATCTCACATTAGAGGGTTAATTACTTTCTTGTTCTTATTATAGAACTGCATTCTGTTGCTAAGGAAACCAATGATTTCTTCATGTCTACAAGTACTTGAATCATATTTTGGTTTCTTTGTTTTCAGAGATGTTTTCTGGGAGGTTTTGGGTTTTTTTGCTGCTGTTGTTTTTCATGTTTGTTAAATAGGAAAAGGAGAAATAACACCAAGGATTAAAAATGGAAAATACAGGCTGACCTAGTAACCACGAGATTTGTGATGAGGAGGCATAACAGTGTGTTGTCTGTGGGGAAATGAGCTGTAGGCTCAGTCTTTAATTGTTTCCTGACAGAAAATGAAATTAGAAACAGTGAGCATGCACTGACTTTGAGCCCTGAAACGGGTGCTGACTCACCAGCAGCCAGCTCAAGGTACTCTGCCCACTGACCACAGCCAATTACCTTTGATCTTACATTCTTATTCAAATATGATAAAAGTATATATGTGTCATGATGGAAAACATTCAAGTTACCTCCAACTTCAGCAGATCTGGAACCAGGGAACCTGAATACAGAGAACTGTTCTGCTACACCCACTCTTGTAACATGCAAATTATCTGAAACTCAGGAGGAGTTTATAACAATGTGCTCTATTGCATGCAACTAAATCCTGTCAAGAGAATGCATGGTAAGCCACTAAACAGGAAGATCTGTGGATCCAGCTGAGGAACTGTTTTAATAACAAGATTAAAATCAAAAGAAGGGACTGGTGTAAAGAAAGGGAACTGTGGAATCCCTTTGAAGAACACAGCATTGAATATCGATCCTGGAAGTCCAAATTTAGAGTGAATATAATATTTTACATTATTTTGAGCCAATTTTAATTCTTTGATGTCTTTTGTGTTGTAGTGCTTAAAGTATTATGTTACCCACTTTTCCACAAGGCAAAGAATATTACCCAACATTGCAATACATAATAAAATGTGAGCACTGTAAGTTTGCTATAATTTTGCCTGGCAAACTGTAACTAATATTTAGTGGTAAAAGTGGAAACTGAAGGACTTCAGAATCTCTTCACAAGTGATTCTAAATCAAGTATGCTTATTTCTGTCTCTTACAAGGAATGTTATGAATATGCTTAGCCACAGGACCATATATAGCATCATAAAGGGAGAAGCAGAATAAATTTTAAAAAAAAAAAACACCTTACATTGCTTCTGTGGAAGGATTCACAGAATAAGAATTAGATCGGCACATTTAGTCATTTGACTGTATTTTAAGACGCTAAACCTATCAAAAAAGCATGCCTGTTTGTCAGTACAACTCTTCATGTGAATAAGGGTCTGAAGTGATGACATTTTTACAGGCTTACAAGTATGTGCTAGCTCAAGGGCAAACCCCTTCCAAGACCTCCAGTTAACTATTCCTCTGCCTATTTCTCCTGCTGACACCTGCTTCTGCAGCAGTCTCAGCTCAGGACTTCTTACTGGGCTCCAACCTCAAGATAATCAGGGAGCAAAAAGTGCTCTCTGAAGCACTCACCCTAAGCATCTTGACTGGCACATCATGAGACAAGTAAATATTCAAATATAACAAGGATTAGTTGAGTTCTGTTTGTTCTAAATTAATACCATTTTCATAACATTCATTAGCTAGATTATAGGATATTCTGGCTGAAATGAGACAATCCAAATGGCTCCTACTGAAAGAAATCTAGGGATATAGGTTGATGACCAGTTGAGTATGAGTCAGCCACGGGCCCCGGCAGCCCAAAGGGCCAACCATGTCCTGGGAGACATCAAGAAAATCATCACCAGTTGGTCAAGGGAGGGCGTCTGCTCTGTGCTGGGGCAGCCTCACTTTGAGTACTATGTGCAGTTTTGGGCATCACAATACAAAAAGGATATAAAGCTATTAGAGTGTGTCCAGAGCAGGGGGATCAAGATGGTGAAATGCCTTGAGGGCAAGATTTACAAGGAGCAGCTGAGGTCCCTTGACTAGTTCAGCTTAGAGAGGAGACGGCCGAGAGGAGAGCTCAGAGCAGTCTACAGCTTTCTCACAAGCAGATGTGGAGGGGAAAGTGCTGATCTCCTCTCTCTGGTGACCAGTGACTGGCTTAGAGCAAATGGAGTGAAGCTGTACTGGGGAAAGTTCAGACTGGACATTGGAAAAAGCTTCTTCACTGAGAGGGTGGTTGGGCACTGGAACAGTTTCCCCAGAGAAGCAGATATGACTTTAAGCCTGTCAAAGTTCCGGGAGCATCTGAATGATGTTCTTGATCATATGGTCTATTTATAGGTAGTTCTGTGAGAAGCAGGGAATTGGACTTGATGATCCTTATGGGTATTTTCCAACTTGTGATAGTCTATGATTCTAAGTAATTTCACTTTGTGGAATAGTTAAATATTTTATGGGAAAACAAGAAAGATGATAAATGTGAGACATTAAGCAGATTTATCAATTGCAGCTGAAACTATTTTTTTGAAGTTTACATTCATGGAAGTTGCTGGAAGCCAAATGATTTTAGACGTGGGGGATTTTTCCAGCAATGTGTGGGTATTACTTAGAGTTTTGCTCAATAAACAGGCTTTATGAAACCTGTTTTTAATAATGTAAGATTCATAATTTGTAAGAGTTGTCAGAATTATATTCAGAGCTGTTGCTTGTAATGGAAGGCTTAGCTTTTTGGAAAATTCTTTTCAGAGCTGTTGCAGAGCTTGTCCAGATCTCTTTGGGAACAAATTCCCTCTGGTCTGCTACACAGCTACTGTTTATGGTGCTAGTGAGAATGATTCCACCTACTCATGATGTTTTCTAAGTATTATATACATTATAAAGGATATATTTCTTTTTCCTATTGTTTTCATAAGTTTTATCTAACTTCCCTTTATATTTCAGTAGTTTATTAGGCCTATTAATAATGATTTACATATCAAGTGATGTCTTGAATTATTAGTCCTTTTAATGCATTAAAATATTCTTCAGATAATACATGAAAAACACCTGAAACGTGCTTTCTTAGTATTTTCTAATCAAGCTTTAGAATAATGTATGATAACAGAATCCTCAGAAGCAAAGTGCAAAGGCAAGTAAGAAAAGCATGGATATAAAAATGAGTCACTTTGCATTTTAAAAATCTGAAAGTGGATGTTACAATTCACACTACATAGAAATTGTTCAGATATTCATGACAGGAAACAACATAAACATTTAATACAGATTATGTAATCAAAGGTCAGATTTACTGCTGCACTTTGGTTACTTAGTGTAGCTTCAGTGACAGAAAGCAGTCACAAACTCAGCTTTAGAAGCCTTTTCAATGGCATTTATAGCTGATTTGCAGAATGCTCCCAATCTTCAGTTTAGCTGCAAAAAATTTTTGAGCCACTAATTTTGACATGGCAGTCACCATTAATTAATATGAATCAGCAGCTACAATGCAATATGAGATTGCACATGCCTATATTTGTATAATTAAGGGTTAAATAACTGCAATAACTCAGCTACCATGATAAAAACTGTGTTGAATGTGATAATTTTTTGTGATGAGAATAAATGGAGCTGCTGTAGCATCTCAAATAATTCTTTTGTTTCTGCTTTTTCTTTTATATGGCAAATGCAGTGAGATTTGTGGATGAGTATTTACCTGGCAAACAGAACCTGTCAGGTCATTGCTGAGCTGTTTTGTTTTGTTTTTTATTATATGTTTTAATACTGAAATAATAAACTGCAATGACTTTATATCTGTTTTAAATATCATGCTTTACTGGAAACCAAAGCAAACCAAAAACTCTAATGGGTTGAGTTGATTCCAGCGTCAAGAAAGATGGCAGATAACAAGCTGAGGAAAGAGCTAAATAATACACACGTTCCTGCCTTTATGCCTTCCAGGGCAGTGAAACATGGGTTTTAATCCTCCACAAGAAAAGAAAAAAGAAAGGCTGAAACAACGCCATTCTGTTTACTACCAAATGAAAAATATTCACTACAGCAGTACGAAAATCTTCTAATTCCAAATTTACAAAGTGTGTGAGACTTAAATCTGACATACTGTTTTAACTGTGACATGAGTTCATTTTTCTCCATTTGTAACATGGGCTAAATGAAGCATCTAGCCCAGCCATTAATTTCATTGGTCTTTTCTGTTCAGCAAATGAACAATCTTAATTTTATTTAACCTTATATTTCAGTGGATTGACCACAGCCAGAGCAGAGAATTGCACTTGCTATTTTACAGAAATATTGAAAGAAGAGTGTTCCTTAACTTGCACCCAACCTACTAATCCAGTCAATAATTCAGACTGGCAAATAGACAAAGCAATTGCCTGCAGCTATTGCAGTCATGATTCAACAGGACAAGCAAGATCCTTACTTCAAATAACTGCTCTCACTGTTTCTAGTAGGTTTGTTACATATGGAATGCATTTTGAAAATTTAATAAACCATCATCCTTCATGTGTAGCTTGACACTTCTGAATTATGGACTCAGAGTCTTGAGGCTTTAAAAAGGAAAGGTGGGGTCTGCAAGCAAAATAAGATAATGTAGACAATGCATGTATTCATTCAACTATACATAAAGTGTTTGCAGCAGATTACCTCTGCATTCTGAAGCAAATAATACTTTTGAACTGTATGGACTTCTGTTCACTTTGATCATCTGAAAAAGCAAACAAAACACCCCAAAATCCTAATAGTAGAAAAGCAACAGCAACACATAGAAGTAAGATGCTTACCAATAAGGAAGGAGAGCAAGTCCACATAAGCTGTAATCAAGGAGTTCTCCAAAGATCTTCTTGGTTACTGCTTACTTACTTGAGTAGCTGAGGTGGAAGACATCCAGGTCTGGGTGTTTACCCATAACAAGTAGCTCTCATAGGCAGTCACAGAGACCCAGCTGAGGAGTCACAAGATTTCCAGCAGGATGAACTAAATCACTCCGAATCATGTGAATCAAGCACTGTTGTTATCCTTTCAGACTTTTTTCTTTTCTTCTCAGACCTCATCCCAAAATTAAGCACCTAAAGTACCCACTCATGCTTCTAAAACATTTAAATGGCTTTATTTCATGTATCATCTCCAGATAAAATCTTATCTTGTTTCAGGGCTCACTTTCAAACATGGAGTATTTCCTTTTGCCTTTTGAAAGATTATGCTTATCTCACTGGATAGCTGTTTTGGCCAGCTGGTGCATGTTTTTACGTCAGTGGGTGAAATTTTTATCTCACTGGAGGTGTCTAGGTTTTTCTGGTATCATAAGCAGGAAGCATGATACTCAAGTACTTGGACTAGTTTACCTAGAAACTTCAAGGTCTTGGTCCTGTCATGGACTGTGGTCTGGCTCCCAGCAAGAAATTTGTCTTTTACTCCAGAAAGGTAGGAACATATAAGGAATGTGCACAATCAGGGCATCAGAAAAAAAAATGAAGGGAGTGAGGTGACTCGATATTATTGGTCAACTTTTAAAAAATGAGGATTAGATTTATCTTCTCATAAATTTAGTCATGTAAGTAAAGTGCTTGTGGCAGGAGTGCCATCATACCAGGCTATATGTGCATTCAGTGAGGAGAAGATGACAACTTTCAGAGTTGTTTTGTCCACTAAAGATAGTGGACAAATGGCTGATCTTTCCCTTCAGGTGACGCAAGGCTGACAAGTCTTCTAACATTGGCATGTGAGTTTATTGCCTAAACTGCTTTGGGTATGAATTCTGGGTTCTTCCCAGCATTAGACTCTTTAAAATATACGTCATAAAAAAATAAAGATTCTTCTTTGTCCCGTGACTTTTTCTACATACTTACTCCTATTTAATTACATTAATTGTGGAATTACATTTTGAGCACACTGAAGACACAGCTCAAAATTCTAAGGAATTAATCAGGATCAAAGTTTTGAATTTGATTTTACAACATGAAGGCATATTCTGAACAGTAGTAACATATCATGCCAACAACTTTTTCATTATGATTATGTAATGCAGCTTTTTCCAGAAAATGCTTAAGTTGAATTTGCATAGAAAGAATAAAATTCTTAAAATACATATGTAGACATGTCCCAACTAGAAAATTTCACCTTGGGAGTTTCTACATTTCCGAGCCACAAAAAATAGCTGCTGGTTAATTTTGTCCTTCTGTCATGACTCAGTATTAGAGTAATGATGTGCTTGAGATATCATTAAAAGTCTGAGCAATAGTTCTGTAAGTTATTCTCCTATTGAAATAGCCTGGAAAAGGCTTGAAAATCCTTATTTCTTGTCCTCCTTTATGTTCTTCTGTATAAATAAGCTGGGAAAAAATTAACAATAAACTGAACCTTTTTTTTTTTTTTGTAGCCAGTAAAGAATTTCACAATAGTCAAGAAGTCTTGGGCCATACTATGTACATCATTACTTTGATTCATAACTGCTATGTCATGACATAACATGCCATAAAGTGTGTTTTCTGTGAGAATTATACATCAAAATGAAATACTCATGGGAAAACAGCTATTAAATTTGTCTACATGAAAGATGAAAGAACAAGAAGTTTAGAAAGGCATCTACAGATATTTTTATTTTTCATATTTTTAACTCATAGTTCTTTGTAGAACTTTGAGCAAAAAATAACCCCTGGCTTAATGTATTAAGAAATTAAATACAAGACAAAAATTGTCATCTACTATCTAGAGAACTGTTTCAGAACAGATCCTGTATTGTATAACTGTAAGGAGAAATACTGAAAATTAAATGCACTTTCTGCAGGTGTGTATATATCTTCCCATTTTAAGAGGGATCACTATTCCAATCACTATTTAGAATTGGACAAAACAAGGGAAAAGCAGTATTTTACCCTTTTATGTTAGAACATTCAAAGGCAAATAGTTTCACCTTCTTTCCCTAAAAAGATACATAAAATAAAGTCATCTTACTTATCAGGCTCCTTGTCAAACCTGGTTGTTAAGCACTGAGTCTGCTGTACTAACCTGAGTCTTACCAGAAAAATTACTTAACAAAGTGGTATTTTGTTTTCAATATTAGTTCTTTTATGAATTTAGATTATGTAAAAGTAAGAAGAAAAAAGAAGCACTTATTTTAATGTCAAACATAGAAAGAATAAAAATATTTTTACTTGCTTTTGGAAGGAGAGGAAAAAATTATGCAACTGCAGACAACCAATTTTAGCAGTGAAAAACATGTTTCTCACAGGGTGAGAGCTGCTATAAAAATTGAAAAACAGTTTTCAAATGGATTCTAAGTTTAACCTAAAAAATTTACCTATCCTCACTCCATGAGTGGCTATATTTTTAATTCATTTAGCTATTGATTCCCTCTTTCCTTCATTATTTGGAATTACAATAAATGTGAAAATGTGAGTCTTGGCAAGAAGTAACAGCTGAATGCTTCTGGAATATTAGTAACATTTGTGCAGATTTCACTGAATATAAGATGAACTCAAGCTGTCATGATCTGCAGTACGTTTAGTACTCACAAGACTCTCAAAGTTGTTTGATTTTATTGCGGTTAATAATCAGGGAATTTATTTTAACATTGCTGAGATTTTGGGTTGCTTTTTGTTTTTAAATGTTGGGGGATTTTTTTGTTTGCTTGCAGTTTCTTTTTTAAATTTTTTGTTCTGAGGTAAAAAAAAAGAAAAAAGCTTAACATTGGTTAGTGGAGAGTGCACTCGGAGGCAATTGTCAGAAATAAAAAATGCAGTGAAAGTCTAACCTTCTTTACAAGTATATTACTTTTCCCTGGTAATAAGTAGTAAATTCCTGAATCTGTCTAGTTGGTGCTGGGTCCAGATTCATGGTGTCAAGCGTACCCTCAGGTCAGCTGGCATCTGATCCTCTTCTGAGTAAAACAAAATTATTACACAAATTTTTTAATTACTCATTATCTCTGAATACCCTTCCTAGTAAAAGGATTGTTATCATGAGGGAGGAAGAAACCAATGTCCCAAAAGTTAAGCAATGCCCCAGCCCTCCAAGCCAAGTCTGATAAACCTCATAAATATTATCAAAAAATAGAGACTCTTCCCTCCTACTCAGCTCAATTGCAGTACAGTCTGGAGGTTTTAGAGCTCATTCTAAGCCATAGTGTTATAACAAAGACACCCACAGGGTTTTTCACTTGGCAGAATAACTAACTTAGTGGAGGAAAAGGTCGTTAAACATCATTTTCTGTTGAAGCTTCAAGCTACCAGCCAGCCCGGTGGATGATTCTAAACTCTCTTCGTCAGCAGTTGCTGCAAATAGAAGTGGGACTAAGAGACCTATTGATTGATCTCCATGTAGCATTCCACTCTCCTGCTTTTTTGTACCTTTTTGATTGAATAAAAATGCAACCATACAGGTTGCAGTGACCATAAGTCACTGAAAATATTTTCATTCCAATAGTGCAAGTATGATATAGTTTCAGAGTTATAGATGAATGTCTGCTGTAATATCTTCTAAATATCTACATGTTCTAAGTATCTGATTCCATAGCATAACTGGACAGATCTCTCATTAAGTGTAAGATTTCCCAAGGTATTTTGTGAAGCATTATTCGCTCAGTTTTGGTGTCAAGTGGCATATCAAGACTTTTGAAAAACTGTTTGAAACCATGCAATTAACCTTAAAGAAATATTATGGGACAAAGCATAGCTTTTCACTAGTAAGTGATTATGACTAATGCAGCTCATTGCAAATGTGTTTAGGCAACTGAATACTATAAACACAAAAAATAAGAAGACCCTTATTAAGTGAATTATGATCACGTTTGGAAAGACTGGTTCTTATATTAAAAAGTACACTTTTTGGCAATCGAGATGAAACCCTTTTAAAACACTCATTATGTACACTGTGTTGTCGACCTTTGTTCTGACAACTGTCTAAGCTTTTAGATTAGTTAGTATATTCTTACATTTGCATCAGTGCTAATTACGAGAAACTAATTATGTTCACTAAGTAACTATTATTTATATTCTGCTCAAGATTTTTATTGTTGTAATAGAAGCTTAACATTAAGAAAAGAAGAAAATTAAGTAAGATTTAGGCTAAATACAAGGAATCAAAAGCAGCTGATCACAATTGTGTAAATCTATGTATTAGAAACTACAATACTGTACCACATTTTAAAAACAAGGAAACTCAACAATCTGACTTTTAGGGCTACTTCTGATTTATCAAAGTTATAGCAGACAACAGAGCTTAAAGATTCTTAACACCTTTCAACATCATTCTGCTTTTAGTTGGGTGTCCAGATAAAGATTAAGGAACCCAACTTCAGGCATCCTGCTGTGACAATTTTCACTTCTGTCCTTTTGCTCTCTCCTGTTACGCCTAATGCCAGAAAAAAACCTGGAGGAAACATAACAATTTAATAAAGTACAGAAAAAGAAAATGCACAGAATTCCAGCTGGGTTTTCCACTTTGCTGGTAATTATCAAAAGTGCCTACCTACAACTGGAAATTAGAAGAGAAACTGCTGTTATTGTCAGTTTCCTGCTCTCTATGTTGCTTTTCTTATCCACAGTAGCCCCCTAAACAAGTTATCCAAAACCAACAAGCTGTGAGGTTCAGCTGCTGTGCAGTCATTTCAAAAGCACTTTTGAACACAACAGTACCCACGCTCTGCTTTTCCTCTCAGGGATTAACTTCTCTGCCACTACATAACATGCCAAAGGAAAGATGGTGCTCCACAGAAATGCAGAAACCAAAAATAAAGTTTAGAAAAGGACAAAGGAAAAGACAAAGTATTGCTGCAAAAGTGTGCGAGGCTCTGGCTAATTGAACATTACGTATGTTGTGGTTAACATATCAGAGTTTCTTATTGTGCCATGTGTCGGAAGTTTGTACGGAGTTCACCATTGTCATATGCTAGTTCGTTGGCAGCAATGACCTGGAAAGACAGACAGGGACAAACACTAGATGAATTTGCTGTCCAACTCTGGCAATGCAAATAGTCTGCCTTCCACCTTCATCTTGAATGTGGAGAAAATGATCCAGCAAGTTGAAGTGGAATAAATTCTGCTCTCCACCTGTATGGACCAGTAACTCAGTAAGTGATCCTCTGCTCAAGAGAGAGAATAGAGTGGATACACACCACAGGCCATCCTGTGGTTTTACCTATGGGACTACAGAGAGGGCATGAGGTAGTGGGATGGAAAATCTTCCCTGGAGGAGCAGGTACGTGACTTGCAAGGAGAAACGATTACAAAAGTGAGTTCTTTCAGGAAAACTGCTGCTCCAGTCTCCAGTGGGCAGTTTCCCAGATAGAATAAAAGGGCTGTTTTTTTATCCTGATCAAAGGACTTTTGATTTTTAGTTATGAGGAATGAGTAGCGAATACTATGACCAGAACTAGAAGGGCCCTGCCTCCAGCCAGGAGGTGTGCTCTGAATTGAAGCCCCAAGCAGCCCAAGGTCAGAAGCGATGGGGAAGGCCAGTACCTGGAATCACTGCACTGCCGTCACTGGGCACTGTGTATGGGTCTCAGGCACTTCTCTTGAAAGCCTGATGGTGTATCAGAGTAAAAGACATAAAAGATCAGAAATATTCCTGTCTGACCACAAAGGCTAACTGCGCAGCCAGTCAGCTTAGACTCCCTTTCAGGTCAGTAGAGAGAGATAAGCATATTGAAGAAGCAGTTCAGATCACATGTAAGATAAAAGTAGCTTCTCTCTACCTATTTCTATTGACTAGAGACAGAACTCAAGCTGACTAGGCTCCTAATTTAGGTACTAAATCTATAGCTGAGTGGGAATAATTTGATCTCCATGTTTGGATTACAGCATGTTTGAACGGGCAAGTAGAAGGATCACTGTTGCAATAAGATAATAAATTTATGTTGTTCTCACTTTTCCTTCTTTTTTTTATAATTTATTTTTATAATAAGTACTATGTCCTTTTGTGGATTTCACAAAGATATCCATTGTATTGGATTAATGTGAAACAAAAATATCTGCTGTTGCTTAAAAAAACAACCCCGGGAGAGAAAACTTGAAGTCACCGCTGTACACAGCCTTTACTATGAATTCTGTTTAAACAGTACTATGACCTTGAAACTAGTTTTAGTTTCTACAAAACAAGTTAGTACAGATTTTCAAATAATAAAAAAGAATTATTTTTTCAAAAGGCTTTTTAAGAGGAACATAAAGGAAAAAGCAAGATGTTACATGACAGACCACGTGATCTTCTATTTAATTCCAATGTCATTACATAAAGAAATTTGACAATTCTGTAAAGTTACATACAAAGCTTATACACAAATAAATAGTCTTATAAATGCAACTATCATCTCGCGTTCAGTATTAGAGGGGATATCTAATGTTCTATAAATTAACCTAAAACCACCATTTTTTTAAAGTAGCTGAATCTCTTTGGTTAGACTAAGAGAAAATTATATTGTAAATAATGATTAAAAAATTTAAAAGTGAATTATAGGCATGAGGCCTTTTAGGAAAGCATGAAAAATAGCCAGTTTTTTTCTAATAAACATTGAATCTGTTTACAGGCAAAACTTGAACTTTTTGGGGGGGGTGAAATAACACCCTAGGTGACTGAAGGAAGTGCACTTCTGCAAACATAATGCATCTGCATCTTAGTAAAGCATTTGGTTGAGAGTCTTCTGAAATATTACTCTGAAAAATTGAATTTCCTTGGATACAAACCGTATGATATAGCATGAAAAGTAGCTCAATAGCCATAAACAGTAGTTAATGATGAACGACAACTTATCAGATAGGGAGAGATGTCTAGGGGCATACTAGTGTAGTGTATTTCAGCCTCCTTCTTTATCTGACATCTTCATTAATAATTTAAAAGGAGTTCAGATATCATATTAATGAAACTCACAGATGATGCTAAATTGAGATGTGATGCAAACAGAGAGAATGGCAAAGAACAAAATAGCAGGGCACTAGGCATGAATCCACATAGATGGGAAGTATCTCCTACTTCCTCTGATTTCACAAGTCTAAAGGGTTTTTTATATTGTAAATTCTAAAAAAGTGTCTTGAAACTTATTTCCTGCTTCTGAATTGGACCTAAAAAACTTTTCATTGTCATCAGAGACAATAAGCAGTCTTTAACAATCACTAAGAAATACAATGATATTTTTTGCATAACCAGAAACAAATATATAAGATGATAGATATCTGTACAGGTGTACATATGGAGAGAGAATAAAGAACTTTTTAACAGATTACTTGTTGGGCATTTAAATATGTTTAAATATGAAACATAACAAAGAAATCTTTGATGTCATATAATAATATATTTTACATGAAACATGTTCTGCCTAAATAATAGTACAAAAATTCTGGAATTATAGGAAAGAAAAGGCCAACTCATTCGCTCCTGTTCTTTGCACATAAGAAGATGAGAAAGAACTAATTTTTTTTTTATTTTATACTGAAACAGTTGAGGGTTACTGTATGATAATACACTTCCTCATAGTCTGTTTCTTCGTTTTAGCTGGTTTTTATCTCCTAGTGACATACAGTAATAAATTTCTTGTCTGTATAGAAGTGCCTTTGCACCCATGTTGAGCTATTGCCTTCAGTCAGGTTCACTGAGGAAGCAAAATCACCTTTTCTTTTTTGTCTCTTTCTTCCTTTCCCATGAGGATCATATTGCAGGATCAGGTATTGTGATCTTACAATACAAGTTCAGTGTTGCAGTTGAAATCAAAAGCTATTCTTAACTAACAGAACACAAGTGCTGAAGATTACACAAAGAACACTAAATTCTAACAGAACTATTATCCCTTGGCAATGTTTAGATTTATTGATTTTCTCTAAATGTAGATTTGGGGTTTGTCAGTTCATTAGGTTTGTTTTACTGTTTGCTTAATGTATTCTCATACCTTACTCAAGAAAAATGTGTTACACACTTTCTGCCTCTACTCCACTCTTGAAAGCTTTCAGCTCATACAGAATTAGAACTATTTTAACACATGGAGCTCTTTCAAATGTAAATGTGTCTTTTTGGTTTTAGAATAAAAGGAAAAAAGCAACATTTATCTAAGATGTCCTAGTTATATTCTTCCATTGGTTATGTTTGATTTATCTTTTGTGAACTTCAAGGACTCTGAAGTGTGGAAAATTACTAAAATGGAAAGAAGATGTCAAGGATTTTGGGAAGGAAATTAAGTCAGTGGCAAAAGTTTTCTTTTTGGTTCATATGGTACAGTGCAAACCAGTGCATTGTGTACTTCCTTTTGAATAAGGGATAGTTAGTTTAATCTTTCATATATTCAGTGAAATGCATAAAATAAGGAACTTAGTTAGTCTTAAATTCTTGAAAGGCTTCACACTTTTTTCCAAACTTCTATAAAAGTAAAACCTCCTATATCCTTGTTTGTAGAACCAGTAGGGCAGGTGTGTCCCTCATACTCCAGGACTTGTTGCATGGCGATGCAATCACCACTGTCCTGAAAGAGTTCACAACAGGAATTTCTCATATGTTCTGCTTGATAATCTTAGATAGTTGATAATAGCTAGCATATACTTTTAAAGACTTTTTAAATTCACGTACCATCATAGACTGTGTTAGTTCCTCTAGACAGTAAGAAATACACAGTCTTACAAGAACAGCTCTTTGTGCACTTGTAAGCACGATTTGTAACAAGAAGCCCTCTTGAAAATGTATGAAGAAGCAAGAAGCACTGTAAAATGATGTGTGATTATAAGGGGAGATAATAAAAAAGTTTTTAAAAGTTCATCCTTTTTTATTATCAGACAATTATGAGTGTGGAGGATTAGTCAGATATGCCCAGTTATACAATTTGGAAATGTTCTCTTGCAAGAACAGACATGGCATACACATTAATAAAATATACTGCATATATAGCTTCTAGTTTACATGCTTTGGTTACAAATAGAATGTCATGTCTTAGGGGACAGCACGACGGCATTGATGTTACTAGCAATAAAATGCAGGAACAGAATGAATGAACCTTTACTGGCTTGTGATTTCACTGTCTCAACACTTTTTAAAATCTGAATGTTGATTGCTACTTTATTAGAAGCAACTCTGTTGCTTCTAACCAGTGCCAGCAAGTATCAGCTGAAATTAAGGACTGAGAAATCCCTATTGATTATAACATTACTGCGTTACAAAACCAATTTACATCTCAATTCTTAGGCCATTGAAGAGTCTCAGGTAGCTCCCTCATTACTCAGAGTTAAACGTGTAAAATGAGACCTTACATTTTAAACTACATGATGGATTTAAAGTTTTTTAGATTTGTCATTATGGTGATTGACAAGTATAACTGTCATGCAAGGCATACTTTAACAAGGATAATGTACATTTTAAATTTGACTATGTTTCTGTCAAGAAGTAAAAGAAAATATGACAGTTGATCTTGCAAAGATGCAGTTTGAATGTTGTAAATATATTTTTTTGTACATAATCTAGATTGATAAATTAAAGACAATAAATTAGAACAAATCTAAGTACACTTTTCTAATTGATGTCATTGCATAATTCAGTATGCTAACATTGAGCACTCCTGGTAATGGTGACAGTACTTGTTATTCCCACATCTGTACGTCCTTTGAAAAGTTTACTTGACCTTGGCTTTGCATTTTTCAGGAATACTCTTATACAAATCATTAGCTTGGAAAATGTGACAAGACTAGTACAATCTCTCTCTTTTTAAATTTTTTTTTATTTCTACAACATTTTATACTCCGGAATATTAAAAAAAACACTTCACTAAAAGAAAAATAATACTATAAATACAGATTATTACAATTTTACAGTCAATTATTCAAAATTAGATAATGCTACACTTAAATTTACCTTAAATTGCTTTATCAATTTTATGCATTCTGATAAATTTAGCTGCATACAGTAAGTGACTAACTTAGGTAAAGAATATAATGTGGGAATGACTACAGTAATTCTGACCAAAGATTTATGTAAAATTCATTTATCTGACCATGATCACTAATGAATACCTAAGGAAGAGTGTAAGACTTGTATTTTCCTAGAATATTCCTGCAGTTGTGAGTATTTTTTCTTTTTGCTACCACTTCCTCAAACAAAACCAATACCTGTATTTGAAACACAAAAAACTTTCCCCACTCAAAATCTTCTGTGAGGGATAATTAATTAAACATAATTTTGTTTGGTTTTGTACCTGCCGCAGTTTTAATTCAAATTTTTAACATGCCTTATGGCATGCAAACTCAAGATTGTGAAGTGCATTTCCTGACCCATAGAAAGAAGGGCAACAGTTGTGGTACCTGTTTTTTATCTAGTGTAATGTTGGTGTTTCACTTAATTTAAGAGTCTGCATTTGTCTGACCTCACCAGTGGGGGTTGAGTGATATGAAATAGATGCAGATAGAATTAATGTGAAAAGAAAATATTAATAGAGTGGACAAATTCCATCTGCGACAATTTCAAAAAGATGATGTGGGTCTTAATGGTGCCATATGTAAAAAGGTCTCACTTAACACCTGAATCAAAGAAATGAAAGATAGGAGTTTCCCCTAATCAACAGTAGTCCAAGCTTTATTTGTTCTTATGTTTTATCCATGAAAACATGGACTTTGCTTTTAATTTTTCTCCATGATCAAGAACATCACTGAAGTGTATACTCAGTTTTTAACATTAAATGGCTGAATACACAACCACAATATTGTAGGAGCACTTAGGGATTTGGCTGGATTAAGACTCTCGCCATTAATGCAGTCCTAACTTTATTTTTCTCTGATGTTTCCTAGACACATAATGAATTTATAACCCCTAGGACCCTTCCATTCTCCATTGAACTGTAAGCTTGGAGTTCAAGTCTATTAGAAGGTCTATTTATTACTACTTAGCCTGGCAGTATCATACTGGCATCATGTTGAATTTCTGGAAGCGAACGAGCTTTAATAGCTGCTGAAAAGGTTTGAGGTATTCTGAAAGCTTAAGCTCTTTTAGAAATATCACTCTCCCTGTAATGAAGTTCTTTTATTTTAACTTCTTTTTTTATTCCCCTGGTGAAAAAAATATTACTGCAAAAGCTCTTCTAACACAAACATTCACTTTATTTTTATTGATTTCTTTTCAACAAATGGCTAAGCAGTTACTTTTGATAAAACACTTAGAAAGGTCAAATGGATCAGGAAATATGACCTAACCAGTGGACTTTGGACAGAATGATGAAGGTCATTTAAGGTTGCTTGTGAAATTATTAAATCCATAACAGTCCCATAGACTTTTATTTATAATGCATATACATATGTAAAGCAACACAAAAAAGAACTCTAATGTACTGTGAACATATGTGTCCATCAGACATAGAAAACTCTCCCAGAATGTTGATATGTTTCAAGGCAATACTCATCCTGATGAAGAATTCAACAGATGAATATTTTTCTTCAAACAAAAGCTTAATTTTTTTAAAATTTCATAATCTGGAAATGGTCAATAAAGGACATTCTTTTCTTTGCAGACACGGATTAACGTTAATTACACATTCAATAAACAGTTCCCAAATTTACATTAGGTGAACTTAAGAATAAAGTTTTTTTCCATCAAAACTGGAAAGGACTGAGGCAGTAGGTCATTGCAATTCACTGCGTGAAGGGAACAACTGCAGACTGGAAACACAGGAGGTCAGTGGAGCATTGTGGTCTTTGTTCAGAATTTTTCATTCAGTTCTTACAGTTCTTTTTTTATGATAGTACTCATGGACAGCCAGGAAAACATAGCAGTACGAGAAGGTATTTGACAAAAAAAGAAACATAGAATCAGTGCAGGATCAGCAATTTTCTCTTCAAGTCTACAGCTGAAATTCTGAAGTGGATTTTCTTAAAGGGATTCATATTTTTAACAGGTATAGAAGTTTCCCTTTAATTTATTGAACACTAGAAAAACTGATGCCAAGAATCACTTCGCATTACAAAGCAAATAAACTCATATCATGAGCTGTATTGTCAAAATAACATGCTTTCTTACTAATACAAGTAGATTTAACTTCTCTAGAATTTAGAGGATTAAGGTCCAGGCAATCATATAAGACAAAATGTATATTTTATTTACGTAACAGTCATAGTGGAACCTAAGTCTCCTTCAGTGTGATCAAAAGCTCCTTTGGGTGTCTGTAGACCTTATGTAAAGGCTGGACGCTGTTATATCCATAGGCGTTTCAACAGGATATATGTAACGTCATCCATAGTAGCTGAGCACTTTTTTTAACCTTTACAGGTGTTTGCCATAGAGTTATACAAGAAATGCCGTTCCTTTCCAAATCCCAGCAGCACTCATGGAGTTGAAGAGAATTTTATTCACTGAGTATTCAGAATGTCCCTTCAACAGCCTGACTCAGCAGCTGTTAAAGACATAACACCACTTCCTTTTTTTTTTTTCTTTTAAATACTGTTTAAAAAACTTCTGCAGGAAAATATTGAACAGGGTTCAACATACTTCTTAATCTGAAGGCATCCAGACTGTCATCTTTCATTTGGCATAAGAGTGCCCTAATCATTGGACACATTTCTTTACCCTACATTTGTTATGACCGACAATTTTAAATGTTGAAATTCAGGACAGTCTCAGATAAATTACTCTTACTCAGACATATCAGAGTTGCCTAGTACAGGTCAAAGACTTGGTAGATGATCAGTAGTCTTTGGTATGGGAGATATTACATTCACATGATTTATTGGTCTGTGCAGAGCAACCATTTCTTGAACGTTCCAACACTGTGAGCATTTAAAAATGCTGCTAGCTACAATGAGAATACTGGAAAAAATATCCTTCAACTGTTTCGTCACATGGGGCTGAGATTTTTTAAAATGCAGACACCTCATGTTATTGAGAATGCCTGGTAAAACCACCTGCAGAAAGCTGGAACATGCTGAAGAAAAAATAAAGACTTAAGGCCTACAGGACCACAACTTTCAGTGATGCACGACAGCTTTTCACAGGAAGCATGAACTCTTGTTTAAGTAAGCACAGCAGCTTCAGGTCATCAGGACTTTAAACATATACAAACTCACAGCTCTCCCTTCTTTCATGGAGCTTCGTATCTATGTGCCATACAATTCAGTTTTAAATTAAGGTTCACGAAAATGTCTAGCAGATTAGCAACACAGTTTTTAGTGATTAAGTTTGCATTTTTAGTGTTCTTCTCAGTAGGAATGAACTTAAACACTGAAAATAAAAGTGAAGTTGAAAGCAGGGACTACAATGAGAGTCCTAATAACTTAGCAAAGTAATGCACAACACCTGTTCACTCCCCTTCCAGCCCTATGTATGCAGGATTGAATTCTGAATAACAGCACAGAAGAAAAAAGATAAGACAAAGCCATACTTTTAGAAAGGTAGTGAAATTTTCTGCATTTGTGATGAATCCTATAAATGGTTATCTGTTGATTGAAGTCCTCTTTCTACATTAGTAAAAAGGGAGTCCCGAATTCTCCTCTGTCTAGGGAGAGCAGCATATCCATGTCTGGATGAGGGTATTTTTCTGCTCATCTTCTATAATAGAACCAAACCCTTTTTGGGACGGTTAGTCCTGGCAGTGTCCTTCAGAGCTGGTCAGACCTACATCCGCAGTCTCAGGGCAAGCGAGTACTCCCACAACAGTTTCATCTTCATATCCTAAGGGATGTGGGCAGGAGTTAAGCAGCTAAAACCCTTAAAGAAGAACAATTCTACATATGGTCACAGTTTTGGACAACAAATGGGGTTGTGCAGATAAACAGCATAAACTGAATAAAGTTGACTATTTCTCCTTTTATTTTTGTTTTAAAATTAGATGCCAAAATTCTTCTTCAATTGTGTTTTAGACTCTCATGTGGTCTTCTGGATCTGAACATTACTTATTTTGCCAGACTGGCTTCTGCAGCAGTAAGAAACATTACTTGCTGGTTAACTAGTTTGTAGATTTTTTTCTATTTAACCCATATCAGCATAACTTATTTTTTTTTAATTTTTATTTTATATTTTTGCACATTTATGTTTTGCAAAGAAAACATCTTTTGGCAAATCAGTTACTACCAACAAAGTAATTTTGTTTCTGCTGAGGAAAAAAAGCTTTGTGCATAAAAAGACTGTAAAATATTCTTTTCCAGAGTAGTCAGGTTTTTCAGGGCTTGACCTTTCTTTCCTCCAGTTTGATAACAAGGAAGGGAGAGCCCTTTACACAAGATATTTGAGAACAAAGGCCAGCTGCTCTTAACTAGTCAGACCTGCCTCCTCATTCTCAGGGAGCTACATGAGAGCAGCTGTGCAAGAAGTGCAAGGAGAAGTGTGATTACAGATAATTAGTGCTAATTTTATTTGAGTCAATTCAACCAGGAGATCAAGCTGAATGACCTGAAAGGGTGACATCAAAATGTGATCACATCTCTTTGCTGCCACTCATATGTCTTTTCTGTCATCCAGAAAAAACTTATGTGAGTGAACCAATGATGGTATACACTGAAATAGTCATGGTTGTTGTGGAGTAGATTACAATAACTAGTGTTAAAAATCTATTACTAGGAGCAGTCCGCTTGTCTTTGAATGCGTAGCTTGAACGCTGTTCACTTGCAGGAATAAAGCCCTAGTTATACTATTCATGTTTTAAATATTTAAAACAACATGGATTAAAAAATATCAAACAAAAAAAACCCCATTACTCCCTTAAAAAAATTGCATTTGAAAATTAAGCACTGTTTGTTAATTGTTTTTTTCTTTTATGAAAAATGTGGTTGGAAAATAGGAGTAAACAACAATTACTTTCTTCAAAAATTCACAGTATCACAGAACCACAGAAAAAGCTGAGTTGGAAGGGACCCACAAGGATTATTGAGTCTAACTCATGGCCCTGCACAGCACCATCTTCAAGAATCACACCCTGTGCCTGAGAGCATTGTCCAAATGCTTCTTGAACTCTGTCAAGTTGGTGCTGTGACCACTTCTCTGGGGAGCCTCTTCCAGTTTACAGCTACCCTCTCAGTGAAGAACTTTTTTCTGATATCCAACCTAAACCTTCCCCAACACAACTTAGGCCATTTCCACAGGTCCTGTCGCTGGTCACTATAGAGATCAATGTCTGCCCTTCCTCTACTCCTCTCGAGGAAGTTGCAGGCTGCAATGGGGTCTCCTCTCAGTCTCCTCTTCTCCAGGCTGAACAGACCAAGTGACTGCAGCTGCTCCTCATACGGCTTCCCCTCAAGGCCCTTCACCGTCTTTGTTGCCCTCCTTTGGACACTCTCTCATAGCTTTATATCTTTCTCATGTTGTGGTCACCAAAACTGCACACAGGACTTGAAATCACAGCAGTGCAGAGTCATTTAAACTTATAGATCAATTCTTTAACTTTGATGGATGATGGACCCAAATCCAACCTAAACAGTTCTAGGATTCTGTGATTTCAGAATGCACAATGTACCCAGAAAGAAATGCAAAAACAGTTTGAGAATCTCTCTCTAAGTTTAGAAATAAGTTATTTTGAATTTGGATATCAAGACATCTAGATGTATTTTGTTAGACATCAGGCTGATTGTGGCATTCTAGCTGAAGCTCATTTTACTCAGGGATGGTAAATAAAGAGATTTCTTGCACTTATTTCAAAGGCAAGCCAGTCAATCCAAGATGTACATGCTATTTATCCATTCATAACTTGTTTAGCTGGAAGAAATTATTTTTCCTTTTCATGAGACCATTTGACAAAGTTTTATGGCTGTCTACACTGTAATTCTTTCAGTAAGTTTCTCCCTGGAGAGCGGTAAGTGACAATGACTAAATGAGACAAATTAGTCACACTGAGAAGTTCTGGAAATTTTTACAGATACAAGTCCTGGATCCACTATTCCCCTTCAACCTCTGTCCCCTTCTAAAAACTATCATGATGACCACAAATGAAACTCTCACCCAATGATCTGATTGTTTGGCTTTTTTTTTTGTTTCCCAAGATATGGACACTAAAAAATGTAACTGTTTTTCTAGTTTCTGTGCTTCCAATGGTCTAGACTGCTGTCCAAACATGTGTAAGATTTACTGTGTGCTCAGGGCTTCAATACACAGTGTACAATATTTATTTCAAACGTACCAGGAAATACCTGGGGTAACAGACCATTTCTGTTTAATTAACATAATTTGACACGATTTTAGGTATAAATAGTTCATAAATCCCCGGTAAAAGAAGTGTCAAAACATGTGTTAACTCCATCTGCTAGCACTCTATATAATCTTAAATCTAACGTGGCACATGAAAAACAAGGAAACACATTCAGGTCACCTAGAGAGCTTACAAAAGACAGGTTTGTCATGCACTGGGAATATATACAGGAATGAATTTTAAATCTACGTATGAAGATAGTCTTTTTTGAAACTCCTGTGGACTTACTTTTTCAAAAGCTGGAGGAAGGGAGCAAAGAGCAAGGAAATTTATTGAGTAAAACTGTATATTATAAAATGTTTGAAGCAACAAACCATTTAGTTCAAACTGTCTATCCATTATATAAAATGCTTTTAAAAGGAAATAAAAATATAGAGTAAGAAAAAAACAAGTAACGAACCCAAACCTTACGTTTAATGTAGTCAAAAAAGGCTAAGATATTTTTTTAAAATAGAGTAGCACAGGAAACAGATGAGATTAAAATATATTAAAATTAAACCCTATTCATGAACACAGAAAAGGAGGATATGTTATAGTGTTAGTAACCCCTTTAATATTCTTGATGTGATAGTTAAAAAAAAAAATCCACCCAAAAACCCCAAACCAACAAAACCCCCCATACTACCACCAAAAAATTAAACCAAACAGTCTTTATTGTCACATCTGTTACTTTCACTATCTCCTGAAATGCCAGCAGTCATCCCAGTCTTTGTCACAATTTCAGAATATGAAATACCAACAACAGAGAAGAACCGGGATGACACTGCTGTTCAGTTTCAGTCAAGACATGAACAACAGTCCAGGTAAGATTTCGAGCTCAAAAATGCAGACATTTAAAGTAGAACTGCCTAAGCACAAGCTAGTTATCTAAGCTCCACTCAAAGATGATGGAGATGAGGTGAAAACATTTAATAGAGGCTAGGGAGCTGTTTAACTCGCCTGAAAGCAAGCAATCACATTTTGTCACCTTACAATCTCTCTAGGTGTCATTGACTTGACAAAAGCTAACTTGGACGGTTTGCTTACATGTACACATCTGGAGATACCTAAAGGAAACATATGCTGCATTCTTAATTGCAGTGATGACTTTGACCATGCTAATCCCTTTTTTCCTCCTGTCTTTTTAGTGTGATCATTTTTCTTTAATTTCTTTTTCTCACATTTTTTTGTATATTGAAAGAAACCCAAACAATTGACTTACTAAGTCAGATTTTGCAGCCTTTGTTTGTGTACCTCTAAGTCAAACTACAACAAAGACAAGTATCTTAAAGAGGGATGGCTATGGGATCTTCTCCAGGTGCAAAAGTCTGTTAAGGTGATGGACCCACACTCTAATTCTTCTGCAGGGAAGCTGTTAGCAGGATTCAGTGCTGAAACAAAATGCAACTTCTATCTTTGACTATTTGAACTCTCTTTATACCAAGTCTCAGTGTCTATCTACCTATAGCAGGACCATAATAATATATTTTTGGTGTATGGGATATTATAATAAATTCAGTGCTCAAAATCAACTATATATCACTGCCAAATAACCAATATATAAAAAATTTAATGGCCCAAAGCACCAGTGTCAATGTTCTAACTAAATTAGAACTCAAGAAATTTTAATGGCACTTACTACTCCATAAACAGAGGAGGAAACCAGTGCAGTAGGGATCAAATTTTTTTAAGCCATGTTTCATTCAAACTTTCTCAGTACCCACTAGTGCTAACGAACTCCATGTCTTGTATCATTTCACTCCCATATCAGAGATGGCAGTTATCAAAGGCAACCAGCAGGTGCAGCAGTTTACACAGCAGTTTCCAGGCACATCTTAGGGATTTTTTGAGAATAACTTTTGGAATCATCAGACTCCTGGAGGAATCTCAAGAAAAGATATAGCCACAGAAGGCTGAGATTTCTACAAAAATCTAGTTGCTCTTACAGAGCTGAAAACTTCTCGTTATCAAAAAGTGCTTTGAGATTTCTTCCAACCTGATACCTGATAAGGTAGAGTCAAGCATCTCTCCAGTAGATGCTGGGAAGAGACCTAGAGCACAGCAAAGAAATGCCTGGTCAGTACCCTGGTAGCAGATGATGGGATGGGAGTTGCATCCTATAAAGAACCAGAGCAGACTGAGCCTGAGCAACACAGCAGCTCCAGGGGAAAGACACAAGGGATTGCAGTGGATAAGTCTGTTGTGGATGGTGGAGACACAGAGGCCCCAGTCTGCCATGAGTCCTGTATCCAGCTTTGGGGTTCCAAATAAGAGAAAGGAATGGATCTGTTAGAGCAGGTGCAGAGAAGGCTACAAAAATAATCAGAGGGTTGGAGCACCTCTTCTATGCAGAAAGGCTGAGATAGTCAGGTTTGTTTAGTCTGGAAAAGGGAAAGAGACATTGTTGCAGCCTTTCAGTGTGTAAGATGAGCTATAAGAATGACAGAGACTTTTCTATCCCAGAGTGAAAGGAGAAAGGGAAATAGTTTTCAATTGAAAGAGATTAGACTTAGACTGGACATAAGGAAGAAACTTTTTATGATGAGCCTGGTGAGACATTGGAACAGGTTACCCACAGAAGTAGTGACCCATCCCTGGAAGCTGGAACAAGATGGTCTTTCAAGGTCTCTTCCAACCCAAAACATTCCATGATTCTACTACCCCCTGCCGCTCTTCTCTATGGGCATCAACAATGCAGCAACAGGAGACCAGGGATGGATTACTTGTGACAACAAGGTCCTGTGGACGAGGGTCAAGTTTATGAAAGATCCAGTGGTTTTATCCTCAATCCTGCTGGTCACTATCCCCTCAATCCCTGTAAAACTGATGGAGTAAATAATCTTGGAAACAATTTCCAAACTTCTTAAGGACAAGAAAGCGACTAGGGATGATAATCATGGATTCATGAAGGGATAATTGTGCCTGGCCAAACTCAAAGCCTTCTGCAAAAAAAGAACTGCATTTATGAGTGTTAATCAATGTTATCAACGCATGTATAGTAGTTAGGTAAGCTTTTTTTTTCACAGATATGTTAATGAAGTACAAAAAAAAATTATCAAAAATTCCTTGTGCTGTGATTTTTGTCATTTTGAATAACAAAAAATTGTATGCAATACAGTGTGAGGAAACAACCACATCATCACTTTGCCACATAATACAAGAAAGGAAACTCCTTCCTAACACATTTGATGCTATTTTTTATAATCCAAATGCATCCTTGTACAACATACTGTAATCTTTACTTTGCATCTGTGGCAACATCTGAGTTACTTCTGTCCTTTTCCCCAAGGGAAAAAGAATAGAGAAGCAAATATTTAAGAAGAATGAAAACAACAATATAAAGATAAGCGAACATTTCTTAATGGAAAAATAAACAGGAGACTGTCTGCGAACGCTCCAGTTAGCATCACATGCTAGGCAGAGCCTCCCTCTTATATTAGCATTGTGTTTCTGAAGGGCACCACAGGGTGAGGATGAGCTGTTCTTATTAGGACTAGCTTTAATAAGACATCATTACTCTTATTCCAACATTTCACCCAAGAGGCAAGGTTAAAACCCCTAGAGAGGGCTTTGCAAAAATGTTTTTGAAGAATGATTGTTAAATCAAGTGCTGATAGAAAATGGAGGAGGCTTAAGAGGAAGCTGAATGACATAAAATCCCCCTTTCAGAAGGGTGCAGAGGATCAAGAAAATAGTAATTGAATCATAGGTATTGCTTGACCAGGATTAATTTGTTGAGTTCAAAAGCAGAGAGAAGTTGGTTAAGGACTCAATTTTTCTGTGTCCATTTTCTCTCACAGCTTTTGTGATGGTATCATTCTTGGTCAAAAGAAAGAATAATATTGAATTTTCACTGTTATCATTACTATTCTTTATTTTCATTCATTTCTGAATATTTCCTTTAATATAGAAAGCCCTATTGGTTTTTTATTGTGTCTCTTCTCCCAAGAGCTTTATACTTTATTGTAATTAAAAGGCAAAGTTAACTAGATATTTTATAAATGTATTTGTAGGGGGTAATGACAATTACATAAATAGACACATTCTTCTGGAAGTATTCTCATCATTTAAATGAGTTCTTTATGATAATGATAATTGAAAAAAAAACAAAAGTCAAAAGAAGTAAATAAATACGTAAATATATAAATAAGCAAGCAAGCTCTAAAAACCCAAGACCTTTTATTCTGTGAGCTCTGGTAAAGGAACTTTCCCAATGAAAGGCATGATCCAAAGGTTCTTTTCATTTTTGGGCTTTGATAATATGCTTAATGATACCCTTATAATGCTTTTAAAACTATATTGAATGTTCAAATTACTTCATTGTAGAAAGGAATCTCTCTGCAGTGTACTATGGAGAGATTAAACTTATATTTCCTGTTTGTTAAATAGAATTAGTACTGCTTGAAAATGGCAGCATAAGTTACAGTGTTTCAAATATAGTTGTGCAGTCACTTTTCTATTACATATCTAAGTCTAAAAACTATAAAGAATTTACTAAAAATTGTTAATGAAACAATTTAGAAAAATAAGGTAACAACTATATAATATTTTTACTGAGTTATGAGAACACAGAATGACTATTGTTAATGAAATTATTGCTATATAATGCCCTATTATTTACCTGTATAGTGACTATATGCAAAAACATATAGAGAGCAATTTATTTATCTCTTCTATAATCTTTAGCTTGTGAGAGAGCTTACACCTTAAACAGGAAAAATCCATCAATAGATAATATTGGAAGATGCTTCAAAATTGGTTTGTACTTTATTCCTTCTTTAGTACAGGAAAAATTAATGTGGTGTCATTCCACAATGAAAGGTAATTTACAGATATACAATATAGCATCCATGTTTCAGTAGGCAGCCATTAATTTTCACAGATTTTCTCACTTGAAAATTACCATAATGTTTCTGCATTTTTTAAGTTTATCAAGAGCCAAAATTTACATACATACTCCATCAGTTATTAAAAATAAATTACAATAATTTTTTCTATTATTAGTTATATTTTGGTTGAATAGGGTTCAAAGGTACTATCAGAACAAACCACATATACAATATTCCTATTTAATGGATCATAGGTAGTTAGAGAACTCAGACATAATTCACCAAAACGTCTTGTAAATGTGTAACATAATACAGTAAACTGAAGACTAAGTACCTTTTGGAGAGTTCTTATGTTGCTTTGGGCAATTTAGCTCTGCTTTTCATTTGAACAGTAAAATGGCAGTGAAAGCACTGGCCTCTATCACAGAATTTTCTCAAAAGAAAAGTTTTAATCATCTTAAGGTGTTCAGAATGATAATAGGGTCCATGTAAAGGAAGTACTGCTGTTCCGTTTTAAATAAAGTCTTTCAAATCCTCTGAGCAGATGCTGAACTCTAAGCATTTACATAAACCCACCACTACTATGGAAGGCAAGTGAATGTTTTCAGTAATTTAATTCCTACAGGACCGAACCTCAGCAGAAGTTCTTGGTATAAACAGAAGATGTAAGCAGATTTTTTTTATGAACCTGAATGAAAGCTATCCTCTTTTGGATTCAAGATCCCCTAAATTCCTATACTTCAGGACTTGTGATAATCATGTCATAGCTGACATTCTAAAGAGAGATTCTTCTGATATTCCTGAGCTTTCCTTTTCTGATTATCCATCTGTGTTTTAATCTTTCTGAAAATGAAATTCAGTTACAAGCTAAAAGCTGTTAATGGATGTGAAGAAATGGGGAAAGAAGTGACAATATGGTAAATCGGAGCTCCCTTTCATTCCTGAACAATAGTATCTTACTTAAGCATGAAGAAAACTCATGACTCTAATGATTGTCATATGGCACATTTTTGACATTATTTATAAAGACAACTTCAGAAAGGTGACTCATAGCAGGATCTGACAAAGTATTAGCATATATTATTGCCACTTCTTTTCATGGTTGTGTGTGTAAAGCAAAGCAGAGTTTTATGATGAAAATGTTAGTCATGACTGTAAGCCCTTTTGAAAACTTACACTATACTTGTCTTTCCTTTTCTTCACTAGTTCAACAATCCTTTCATTCTTTCATTAATCATTTCTCCAGTTCTGATTTTATTTTCATGAAACCATCTCTGTCCTGTACTTATGCCTAAAGACACTTTAATGTAATAAAATGAACAAAAAATGTCACGTCTTAAAATAAAAAGCATGTGTAGTTGCAAGCACCCACTGATTTCTGTATTGCCAAATGTAAACTGATGACTGCCACCATGGCTGGATCAGATTTATTTCTGCTCCAAATGGTATATGGCAGCTAGAATATAATTCTAGTTTGAATTTTCTGTGTGCATGAATTTATGGAGCCATCTTCTTCTCTATTTTTTTTAAAGGAAAAAACAAACTTTGTCTGAGATGAGTTGCCCAAACAGAAACCTACTGCAGTAGCAGATGAGTGATTATGTAGTGATTTGCAGCATAATTACTTATGAGAGACTGAACAGTTTATGTTGCTGGCTTGATATCAGTAAACTGTTTTGCATAGTCTCCTATCCTTTTGCCCATTTTAACAAACTTAAACCTTTTCCAGCCTCCTTTACTGCAAGTCCTAGACTGTTTACCATATATTAAATTTAAAAAAGATAAATAGAGTGCATCTTGGTATTCACAAAGGAAATCAGCAGGAGTTACTGTACTTTTGACTGAAAAGAGGTGCATAAAAATGAATATTTAATAGATGTCCACTTAGGATACTCTAAACATCATTACTGGCACTTGTCCAGCTAAGAAAAACAGAAGGGGGAGGAAACTCCACACTGCTTATTTTAATTAGGTGAAATTATGTGGTTCAATAAAGCATGGCAGCCTGCATAATGAAAGAAGAGCCCCATGTTTATGAGAGAATTATTGATGACAAAAAAGTTGGCAGCATGCATGTTTTACTGAGACAGTCAAAAACCATTTTATTATCTTTTCATTCATAATTTCCTGCAACATGCTTCAGTGTGTAAACTGATAACACAACCATGTGGTGGAGGAACCTTTTACTATTTTTTATAATAATGAACAAGGCCATTTTTCTTCTTCACTTCAGAGCTAAATGTTGTTGACCCTTTTGTAGGCTGATGTAGAACATGGTAGAAGTAAACAAAAAGAGGCAAAAGAATATTTATCTTGAAAGGTGTTTATTCTGTGAACTGGGATAGAACACATTCCTTGGAGGTACAAGAGAGGGATTTTAAATGTAAGAAATGAAGGCTGAATTCTGATCAGCACAATAAAGTGTAATTTTTGCACTTCATAGATAATAGTTGCCTGACTATAATTTAGAACAGAACTAGAATATGTACTCTGCTTGCTGTACTTCAGCAAAATTTGACAGAAAGCTAACAAAATTTTACATGGAAAATAGATGCTATCTTGCAAAAATTAACATTTAATTTTTTAGAAAAGCAATGTTAGAGCTTCACGAAGGTTTAGGGAAGCAGCAGTGCAGGAAAGAAAGTAAAAGCTAACACATGAAATGTGTCATAATATGTCAATTTTTAAACAGGAAATGAATAAAAATCTTTTTGAAAACATGAGCCAGTAAAAAAGAAAGAAGAAGAAAAAAATTAACTATTATAGAGAAATATTGTTAAAAACTCATCCAAATTAATATTTTGACTAAAGAACATCCCCTTTGTGTAACATGACCTTTCACTTACGAAGAAAAAAAAAGCATAATTAATATTTCTGGATAAAACTAGCTTCATTATCTTGATATCTGACATTAAGGTGCAATAAGCCTATTTATACTTTGGCTGTAAAGAATTCAAACCCTAATCTCAGGGCACTTCCAGCAAAACAAGGGGCATCTATCCTCTGTCACTGGACTTGGAACGGATTTTAGTATCAGTTCTGTCAAGATCAGCATATGGAGTATAGTGTAACAACAAACATTTTTTTGTTCCTGCAATAATACTGAAAAAAGTGGTTGTTCCCTTGAAATATTTCAGTGTTATTTCATACATGAACACACGCACACAGATGTACCAAAAAAGTACTCTCCATTTAGAGGAACTTCTGCCCAGAGCAACTTTTCATGAAAGCTTAACTGAAAAATATGCACGAGGGCGGGCAGAGGAAAGAGAGAAGATGACGTTTGTAGCGTCTGCTTTCTGCTGAAATCAGAAGGCAAAGGAAGTTGCATTCTCCAAGGTCTGATGCAGGAACTCAGGTGGTCATTTCTTATTGTGGTCCAGATTCAAAGCTACTGGAGCAATATTTTACAGAAAAAAATTTCTAAGTATTTTGGTTACATACAGCCAGCTGTAGTGATGGAAAGACAACTACTTTCTCTGTATCCTAGGCACCATGATATCCAACTGCTCTTATCCTTACATTCTTGTTTTGCTAATGATTGTATTTCATTTTGCTTTAAACCAAATAGTAATTCATACTTCCAAGCAAATATTTGTTAAAGTTATGAGATAAGACTGCCTGAAAATATAATCTAGAGGGTAAGGCTGATTAATGAAACCGCCATTCACAACAAAATTTTGTCGCACCTTCATTTAAGATAATTGACTTCAAATAAACTATTAGTTATACTAAGATAGTGACTGTCGTGACCCATTGGTAAGGGACATGATGTTCACGTTCTCGTAAAGCTGAACAAGGACACCAGAACACATGTCAGGGAGCTCTTATGCTTTTATTGTACAGTTGCCTTAATTCCAGCCACCAGCCTGGAAATATTTAGACTGGAAATATTTTGGCTAACAAGCCCTTAAATTCTTACCATGTACTTCCTCAAGAGTAGCGGCTAACAAGTCTTTAATTTTGTACAGTGCCCTTCAATAAGTTCCCAGCTCCCACAGCAAATTCTTCACAGGTGCTGGCTGTGAAGAGCACACAATCAAAGGTGCTGGCTCACAAGCCACAAGTCACCAATACTCAAGGGTGCTGGCTAACAAGCCACAACATACCTCCACAATCTCCACACTCCCACAACAAAGTTTAGTATGGAGTATGGAGTAGAATATGATGGCTGTGCTTTGCCCACACAAAGCAAGGGAAGAAAACAAGACAGAAAAGGGGAGAGAGAGAACAAAGAACATCACTAGTCCTTAGATCCTGCCTTGGTCCTGTTGGGTGGAGCTGGGACAAACAATGAGAGTGAAAGAGAGGAAAAAGAATGTGAGGAGGCCTGATCTGGTTCCTTTTGTAGTTAACCTGGTGCATGCATCTTATGTGAACTAGATTTTTTGCACTCTTTTGTTCCCGTGTGCACAGCCAGCCCTCCTCCAGGAAATGAGCGGGGGGGTAGGGACTGAGAACAAGTCTCAAGGTGGAGCAGGATGTTGGGTCAGCGTTTCACTGCTCCAGCTCCACAGGACCCTGTCCTCTGATCACACCTTTCCTAAAGGAATACTCAGAATATTTGAGACAAAGCATGCTTAACTCTGGTCCTCTACAGTGACAACTTCACCTAAGACTGATTAATCCATATTAATACACTTGTTAAGTGGATCAAAATCTTCAGACAAGACCGGGTGTTAAAATCATGGTGTTCATTCTTTAGATTTTCATGTCAAGGATCTGTGCCTGTCTTTGGCTCCTTTGGACCTAACCCTGTTCTGTATTTCCAGTTGGGTATTCAGGCCCAATAAGTATTAATAGGTTGTTTAAAAGGGTTTTGCCACTGGAGAGTCTTTTCTTAATTTTGTATACAGCATTTAAATCAAAACAAAAAGTCCTGACCTAAGCTGAGTAGCTAAAAGATGTTCTGCCATCACTAATTTTAATCTTATATTTAGCTACCATAAACAATGAGCTTGTGCCAAAGAGAGTGGCTAGCATAGCTAATTGGCTGGAGATTTAAAATTATAACAATAATTGTTGTGTACTTCTTGTGATTAGTTTAATTATCCCCATTTCCTCTGAAAGCCTCAACATTAATTCCCATTGACTGTAATGTTAATTACTGGCGGGGGCAGAGATGTTCAGATGCTGGCTCGTGCTGCAAAGTGAAGTAATTGATAACTTCAGCAGACGGTTCTCTGCTTTAAAGAAATGCAATCTTAACCTGTCATTATTTTCCTTTTTTCATTTCTTTTTAAGAAAAAATATTGACAAAATCAAGAATAACCACAAAAAATATTCCTGATACAAGTGAGAAAAGTGTTAAAAATATGTTTTCAAATACTTAGCAGGCCTTTTTGGGGTGGCAGCATGGGGCACAATTGAAGGAAAATAATTGCAGCCCAGATAATTTCATCTTGACTTGCTACTCTATTACATTCCTTATACCCCATCACAGGCATTTGTTTCTCATTCTGACCTCAGCACTGACCAGAGCAGCAGAAAGAATCTCGCAGGTTCAGCAGGGCTGCTATTGCTGAATATCCTGCTGTCTCCCAGAGGGAGAGGTGTTCATTTGAGATTTTAGAGAACAAGAGCCTTTTCATAACCTCAATTACCACAAGGTCAATCTGCAACTGAGCGTTCAAGTGGTACTTAGATTGCCTGGTAAGCAGCTGTGGCCCAAGAGCTGTGCTGAAACCAAGCTAAACTGTCGTCAGTGTCTATCTGTTAATGACAGTAGTGAAAGAGAATCTTTCTCATAATTTGCTTTTTGAGGAACGGGGGAAGGGATTTGATTCTCAAACAAGTAAAGCCTTGTCAAGATTAAACATTCATTTGTAATTCATAACAAATGTCTCTGTTTCTCTCCATCCTTCAGTCATATAAACATATGTATGCATATGTGTGTATGTGTACATATGCATAGCTACATGCACTATATACAAAGCATTTTTCTCTAGGCAACAACTTCTATATATTACAACATTTCAAAGCCATTATGCATGCGTTCTGCTAGCAATGAATTTATATTAAATTTTTTTGTGATAAATATATTTATGCTCTGACATGAGATTCATGCATAAGAATTGAAAATTACTGTGAAGGCAATGGCAATCTGTCAATTGATTGAGAATCCTTCAATCCCTTCTACTTTTATTCTTTCAGTAAGGTCTCACTGTAGGTCAAAGTACAGTAGGAAAAACAGAATTACAGTGTGATGAATAAAGCAATTCAGCTAGATTAGAAACCAATGTTCAGCATGGCAGTGCCTAAACTGGAATGTTCTAAATCAAAACCCCAAAATGAAACCAAATGGCCTAACTTAACGCCTATTACATATCATGGAAAGGCACTAAATATGTTGTAGTCACTGCAATTTGAATGCTTGTGATGTATTAGAAACATACACATTTTAAGCAGTATGCCAACTCTCTTTGATCCTCCTTCAGAACTCTAAGCCCTTGCTGACAGTTACTTAAGGCTGACAACTTTCTGGAAGAAAACCCAACCATTATTGCACACAGGGATTGTATTCTATTATTATTATATGTTCCTTTTTTTTTTTTTTTTTTAGAATGAAGCCTTCCAGTACCTCTTTCAAAAATCTAGCTAGAAGATATATTGATGAAACCCCTACTTCTGTCAAGAATTGAGCAAGCAAAAAGGTAGTCTTTGTACCCTCTGCTGTATTTCATTTGATCGTAGCTTTTACTAAAACTCACCTGAGATTTATTTTACCTAACTTTAGTCATCCACAGAGTAGAAATCTGCACCTGGAAAAGTTATCTAGAGTTCTTTTGCAGTCAGTGGAGAAAAGCAGGCATAACTACAAGGTGATTCATCTCATCCTAAAGCTGGCATCCAAACCAGGGCAGATGAATCACATTCCAGAACTTAGGTGAGATGAATCCCAGCTCTGATCACTTGAACAGTAGTTTTGCTACATAATGTGACTCAGAGCTCACATAGTCGACTATGTGAAGCATCAGCCTAGCTCAGGTCCATGAAAGACAATGTGAATTTTGTACTACAGATGCTGAAACTGACTGTGGTTTTATCTTCTTGCAATCAAATAAATATCACATACTGACACATAAACCATCGATGTTTCAGAAAACAGTAAAAAATGTAGTGAAACTAATAGAGAATTAAGACACTCATGACTGCAACCATCCCCATGTTACCTTCAAGATTTCCTACCTACCTTCTCTTTTTATGTCTGTTAGAGTTCCTCTTATTTGAGAAAATTAGTGATTAGTTCCTTGCAGTATTCACGCATGGGCAGAGACTCTGCAACATCATGGTAAAGGTGAAAGAAGAAAAAAGCTTTATTGCATATCCGAAATTCCCTTAAATACCAGTAGAAAAACAGGAAATCATCTCATATAAACAGGAAAGAAGTTCACCTCAGTGTTCGCCAATTACCTGGAATATTTCCTAGACATTGCTTATTATGGTAAAAGGTAAACAATACCTTACAAGGTCACAAACTGCAATTATCACGTCTCATAGGGCTGACACTGTCCAGAAACCCACAATGCTCTCTCAGCCCATCCCCGGTGACCGGGCTGTAATCCCAGGATTACCTCCAGGTCTGAGAACGCGGCTCTTTCTGCAGCCAACAAGGCCTAATCTCTCTTCCAGCATACAGTGTAGCCCAACAGTTCCTACCTACCCAGATAATAGACCCAGCTTTCTTCCAAAGTCCCGTCTGGCCTGGGACTCATTGTCAAGTTTTGCCATCTCATAAAGGGTGTGAATGGCAACCCTCTTGCAGCATTGTGAGTGGAGCAATGTATTTCCCCTCCCCTCAAGAGGTCAGTACATATTTGTCTACTAATTTCCGCATTTCAGCTGAAAAAGTTTTCTTCCTATCCTCTGTTCCTTCAGATAGTCCTTGTACTGGTTTTCTGACTGACCAATTCTACAATTTTTTTAGTCCACAGTATAGGAAGAATGGAGGTTCTTCTACCTCCAAAAAACAAATTTTGTCCCAGAAGGCAAATTACACAGAAGATGATTATTGCACCAGTGCTTTGTCTATCAAACCTATCAAGCATTTGGTTTGATAAAGCAGTTCTGTGGGAGATTTCCAGCAGTTTTAGGACAGCAGTTATTCCTGACCATCCACTTCTGAATTAAATAGCCTTGTATAAAACATTAGCACAGTTTACCGTTTGACAGAAAAAAGTCAAGGTTTGTTTGGGTGGGTTTTATTTTTAATAATGGATACAATTCATGTTTGCAGGAAAGGATTCTGGGCTTTTCACCTCAGATTAACTGAGGTAAACACCGGCTGAAATTCCTATAATACAAGAGAAATCAGTTTGAGAGAGAAGCATTTACATCTGCACTACCAAATTCATCTGAGACAGCTATCATGAAACCAGTGACATTTAGACTGGTTTGCATCCGCTGTACTGGATCCCTGAAAGAATTATCAGCTATGTCCATACAATACAGCCCTTGGATTTGCCTCTTCTCTTGTTTATATGTGTGTCACTCAAATAATTTCATAATCTTAACTAGTTTTTTTGTGTTCATTTTTTTCTGTAATAATTTGAAACCTGTAGTGCAACTAGACAGTGATATTTGTACACCATGAGACTCTGCCTGTATATTGCATATACTGAACTATGGCAGGAGATCATCTCTGGGTTAAATAGGAGGTCAGAGCTTTTTGGAATAGAGATAGAAGTTACTTGAGAAAACACAGCACTTAAAATTATCTATAAAAGCACGTATACTATGAAATATGGAGACCAAACCTTGTTGGGATGCTTTGTGCCCATAACATTGAAGATCTTTCAGATCCTCAATAGATTTTATTTATTTATTTGCTTTATTTTTTCAATCTTATTTTTGCAGTTTATGATATCAGCAAAAATTCTTGAGTAAATTGTTGGCTGATGTATGCATTTCAGTCTCTCATTGAAGCTGACACATTTTTCCTGTTTATTATTTCTACAGTTTTAATATTTCTGGTTTGTTGGTTTGTTTGTTTTTTTCCTCAGACAGGAATATTGAAAAAGGAAGGTTATTGATTATTTTGATTATTTTTCTTGAGAACTACTTTAAAATATTTTTTCATTTAAATGAGGACAGCAGAACTGCAGAAATAAATTTGCTCAGCATTTCAGTTTCTGTCAAAGATACTCATCTTTACTAAAAAGGAATGAAGAGAGGATATTTGGCTAACAAATTTTGTCCCAGAAGGCAAATTACACAGAAGATGATAATTGCACCAGCACCTTGTCTACAAATTCAATAAAATGCTTAGCACAACCCACCTCTGTGCTGAGTATACAAAAACCAAGTGGAACCCCTGGGCACTGCAGAAAATACTGCAGGACACCTGATACCATTCACTGTCGTTTATCTTCCTTAGTGTCAAAACTTTGTAAAATCTGGCAAAACACACACAAAACAAAGAAAAGTCAGATAGGGAACTGATAATTGTCGAGGTCAGAAGGACTGTTATTCTTCTTTAAAGCTGTCAGCAAAAATAACATTTGCAAGCTCACTTCTTTTTGTTTGGCTTTTTTTTTTTTAGCTTCACATTTTGACATTTTAAAAGCCCATGTCTAGATTTTCAAGTGAGTTCTTTCCCCACTGGAATTAGAGCTTTAGCTATCAGTGCTGAAGGACAATTATATGTAGAGATGGTCAGCTGGATCAGTTTACTCAAGTTCTAAGTGACTGTTTTTCCATGTTTCCAAAAGTAGGTCATTGATTTTTTTTTTCCCCCTGATGAAAGTGCACTACAACCTGAGTCTTAGTGTGTGCTAGGAAAGCACTTGGTACACGCTGAGACCTGAGAAATCTCAGAAAGTTCACATGGTCTGCAATGAATTCTTACTGTAACATGCTTGGCAACCTCTATCTTAATTAAAGCAATCACCCCTGTAAACTTGATTTTTACAGTGACTCCTGACCTTGTGATGTATATTTTCTCCTTTTGACACCTGCTCTTGTTTAGTTGGTGGCTAAACATATCAGCTTTGACATTTTCATAACTCTAAAGAAAACATAGTTCATCTACTCACAGTTTGCAGTCTATGTCTTTCTGTCTCAGATACAAATAAAAAAGCAAAGAACTTCCTTTCGGACAGTCATAGACAATCATTTAATGGTCTGTAATCATGACACTCAGATCTATTCCTTAATTCTCAAAAATATATTCAGATTTAAGGAAATACTAGAGAGTGAGGTAGCCCCTCTAGCAAGTATAATAACTACCAGTTTATAGAAACAAAGCAAATTGCTGTCAAGGTAGCTCTACTCGTGTCCTGTGGCAGCTGTGTTGAGCCAGCTTGAGTCTAGGGATTATGGGGACAAAGCACAGCAGCAGCATACCGATATTGTCAAGCCACTCTGTGTTAACCCTGTTTGCACCCAATCCTGTATTCATGCTGTAATTTCCTACTTTTATTCTTTCTAATTATTCTGTATAAATTGAATTAAATTCAAAAGGATGAAATATCCCATCTGAATCTACTATATATTTCCTGCTGTGTGTTACTGCATACTCCAGTGTTTCAGAGGCACTCATCCAAATTTCCCCAGTGAGAAGAGGAAATTAAATATAATTTCTTGTGTAATAAGGACAGTTTTGCTCTTATTGCCTTCTTAGGAGATAGTGATGGCACCACAGCTGGCATCTGTTTCTTGCACACAGTGTGGTTTAGCAGGCTTTTTCTGGGAACATCTATTAGAGCAAGTACATGGACAAGATAGGAAGATAAATATTTTGTTTGTAGTTCCTTAGGGACCTTCAGCATAAGGTAATCTATCAGTTTGTTAAGCACTGGCAAGACTTCTGGACATGTCAAGAAATATACTTTTTGGATGCTTGGAAAATTTTAATGCCAAGGACTAAAGTCCCTTAAGGATGAAACGAATAGCAATCAAGTACATATGCTGATCATCTGAAGTTCACACTGTGTTTCATAACTAGATAGCTGTGATGTATGATAAATCCACTTCTCACATTCTCTGAGTATCAACTCCTTGCTCATTGGGTAGGTATAATAACAACACATTGTCTGTGGAATATTCACAGAATCACAGAGTCGGAGAATACGCTGAGTTGGAACAGACCCACAAGGATTATTGAGTCCAACTCCTGGCTGTGCACAGGACACCCCAAGAGTCTCACCATGTGTCCAAGAGCATTGTGCAAATGCTCCTTGAACTCTGTCATGCTGGTGCTGTGACCACTTCCCTGGGGAGCCTCTTCGGACCTTTTCCTGATATCCAACCTAAACGTTTCCCAACACAACTTAGGCCATTTCCAGAGGTCCTGTCACTGGTCACTATAGACATCAGTGTCTCCCCCTCCTCTTGTCCTCACAAGGAAGTTGTAGACTGCAGTGAGGTCTCCCCTCAATCTCCTTTTCTCCAGGCTGAACAGGCCAAGTGACCTCACTGCTCCTTATACGGCTTCTCCCCATATGGCTTCTCCTCTTCATCACCTTTGTTGCCATGTTTTGGACACTCTCCAATAGCTTAATATCTTATCTTGTGGCACCTAAAACTGCACACAATATTCCAGGTGAGGCTGCCCCAGTGCAGAGCAGAGCAGGACAATCCCCTCCCTTGCCTGGCTGGCAATGCTGTGCCTGATGCTCCCCCCAGGGCACACTTGGCCCTCCTGGCTGCCAGGGCACTGCTGATTCAGACTCAACTTGCCATCGACCAGGGTCCCAAGGTCCCATTCCATGGCTCTGCTTTCCAGCATCTCATTCCCCAGTCTGTAACGTCCATCCGGGGTTGCCCCATCCCAGGTGCAGAACCCAGCACTTTCCCTTGTTGAACTTCCTGTGGTTGGTGATTGCCCAGCCCTCTAACTTATCAAGGTCTCTCTGCAGAGCCTCCCTGCCTTCAAGGGAGTCAACAGCTCCTCCCAGTTTTGTATTGTCTGCGGACTTGTTTAGTATTCAGTTGACACTGCTGTGGAGATGGGGAGAAAGCAATTGTACAAGTAATTTAATATCTCTAATAGAAAGCCAGAGTCATAAAAGATGTTGGACATTGCAATTTAAATCATGATACAAAAATTATGTTTAGACTTGGTTTTTTTTAATATTTTCAAGTTCTTTACTAGTGTTTGCACCACATCTGTATCCAATCCCTTTCTGATATAATATATATGACTGATTTTTTTCAAAAAATGTGCATATTTATACTCACTAAATAAAGAGAAAACTTTTTTTTCCTAGCACAGTTTATTCTGTCAGGCTAACCAACATAAACTATGCAGTCAAATTAAATCCTTGCTACCTGAGGGATGACATCTAAGCTGGAGTATGTACCCTTATAATTTAATTAGCAAATGTGGTTTTTTAAATTGTCTAGTACCAACTCTTTCCCACCTGATTAAGGTACAAGAGCAACAATGTGTTTTGTTTATTTTCATGAGATGGCATAGTAGTGATTTGTTCAGAGTTGCAACATCCCAGAGCTATCTTGAGAGTGTCTATGTGGCCTTTGGTGATTTCTTCAATTGCTTTTGTTTGCCCCATTTGTTTAACTTCAATTGCAATTTTTCCTCCAGGAGTTGTCGCTTTTCCAATGAATAGCCAGGACTAAGGTTTTACTTCGTCTGTGTTTTGGAAATTGGTGGAAGTTTTATAATATGCAAGCAGACTAAGGATTTGGATACAGTACATTGGCTAGGTGCTTGCTAATCCTTGTTTTCTGCAGCACTTTGAATGTTGCCATCTTAGCATTTTTGCAAACAGTATGAAAAGCAGGAAAAAAACCCCAAGACTCTATATCTGTATGTGTATAGATATGTAGAGCTGACCTCGGAAACTAAGTAACAGGATAAAAATAATAATAAAAATTATCAGTAATAATAATAGCAAAAAAAATAACAATGATGAAAACAGTGGTAATGAGAACACTCTAATGAGAATACAGATTAGAATAATGTGCAGCAATACAGTATAACTCAAAGGTATTTTTCCATCCTTGAACTCTCTCTACATCTTTTTCTTCAGCAAGTATAAAAGGAAAAAAAATAACATTCCTCCTTTTTAACTTCTAGACTTCTTACCTCAGGGTAAAAAAGGAAAGATTAAGAATTTTACTTAAATACAGTATATTTGTGGTTTTGTACATGTATATTTGAGACAAAGAAAAGTGGGGTTTTTTTTGTCTCACTGCTCCACTGACAGAAAGACAAAATAGAAGTTCACTGGTATCTTAACATACTTTCCTGTCTCTAGGGATCAGAAAATGAAATATGTTTCATAGTACCATTCAAAGCACCAAAGCAAAAGAGTTTTCTTTACTCCATGGTATTTCTCAATATTCGTTCCCTTTAAGAAAGAAATAAAAAAAGAAGTTCAAAATTCAAAATTTCAGGAATTTATAGCCTCTGAATATTTTATTTTTCTGCTTCACAATATAATTATTCTATGACAACACAAAGTACTATATTCCTACAAACCAAAGTAATAACATTAAACCTCAAGTTAGTACAAGTGCAAGTAGTTATACAGTGTTCAAGGTGATGACAAGTAATCTGCATTTCCTGTTAAACATTTCCTTTGGAACTGACTTTTTCTTTCTTTTTTCTATTATTTTTTTCTTTATTCATCCTTTTTTTTTTTCCCCAAGGCAGGTTTGGAGTTTGGTGCACATTGCTTCTTTATTTGGGAGTACACAGTTTAAAATATCATAAACCAGAATGTATAATCTGACACACTGTTACTCCCATATGGTGGCATGAATGTCATGTCTTAGAGAGGACATTTTCACCACAGAAAGATAAGGAAAGCACTTGTTTATGGTAACATAACTGTTGTTTTACTCTGTTGGACTGAGAAGAGCAAGAGTTAAATTATCTGTGTAGAAGCTGGATGATTTGTTGCTATAAAGTCCTTGGGTCAGGTTCCTCATTGAGGGGAGCTGCAGCAACTTGTCTCATATACAGTAATGACTCTGGAGCAACTATTTTATTGCCTAGAAGAGTGAACAATGAGGCCTCTGGGAACCAACTCAGCCTGGCCTTAGCTCACTAATAGAGCTGAGAACAGCTTAATTTAGTGCAATCATAATTTGCATGATTTTACTTCTGCAACTTCTATTATATAAAATTCTCCTATGAAAGTGCTAGCAAAAACTCCACTGGACAGTGCAAGAAGAGAGACAGAGGGCATACCTAACTTCCTTGAAATTTTAGAAGCACTGTATTTTATGTAAAAGAAAATGTGGTTTGTCCTAGTTGTTCCTATAGCTGCAAAAATTCTAGATCCCAAAGAGGAATAAGATTTTTAAATGAAATCTAGAATGACTGAGAGACCTATGTGTCAATTTTAATTTATATTACAATCTTTTTTCCCTACCCATGTTCCTTGAAAACGTACAATTTGTGATTTCCCTGCTAGATCAGTTCTAATCCTTAGCTCAGATTTCTTTATTCATCACTATGAAAAAAGCTGGCTACTTCAGCAGCCTTAGAAACAAGATGTCATGATACAAGAAACCTCCACCGTCCTTAAAGTGTTAAGAACAGTACCAAACATTTCAGGGAGATAAATATTATGTAGGGATAGGTGTAATGGCAAAGAAAAAAGTTTTGCTAATCATGAACAGTGAGTGAATTACCTTTCTTATGAATTGGACATGTTTCTGCTATAGTAAATTAATATAAATGGGTAAGTAAGCAGCTGTGAGGAGGTCCCAAATTAGTATGAAAGATATCAACTATTTATGCAACTATATTTTTCCTATTAAGCTAACAACCAGCTAGACCATGTGGCCACATTTCAGATTAATTTATAGAGGTGTAAATCTCAGATAACACTGTTGTAAATCTAGAGTAATTCCAGTGAGCACAATGAACTTACTCACAGCTTGCATTAGTGTAATTGGAATTGGAATACGGTCTGTATTGCAATAAGGCACCAAGTAAGTGACAAAATTCATTTTACTGGAGAAAAGCCTCTTAAGTTTTCCACTGAAATTTACTTCAGAGGCCAAATAAGTGTAGAGCTGTCTGCCTAATCCCAGGATGGACTAAGTAAATTTATACTGCGTTCTTTTCACAGAGCTGTTCATTGTTAATGGCAAATTCACTTGTGTGTGCTTCTAGGAGACTGCCTAATTCATACACCGTTTAAAACAGAACCACTGCTGATAGCTGTAATTAGTTACATAGCAACCCTTCCTCCTGCTGCTGCAAGAGTGAAGCTGCTAGTCCAATTTCTATAACTGGCATGTACCAATTAGTAAAGCCTGAACCTAGTCCAGTGATATTGAAATGAAAGGGTAACAGTTGAGAAACTGAGTTTAATTTTTGTGTTTGATCTTGGAGGTATTACATTTGCAAACTCTTTGCAAAGATCAACTTCAAAAAAACAGTTGCATTTCATTTTGGTCCTTCTAGATTGTGCTGTAAATGCACTTTCTATTTCATAATACTACAGTTATGGGAAAATGCTCAGTGACTGAATAATGGTCTAGTATAGGACATTAATTTGGAAACATTTATCCAGTCCAGTGTCCTGCTTTATTCTTTCTAATCTTCAAAAGATTTATTCTCAAACAGAAGAAAAAATTCTGAGATCTTAGTAGGTAGGTGATTACAAGGTTGGAAATCTAATCAGCATTGGTTTTTTCCTATTTCTGTGAGTATAGAGGTAATTTGCTTGTCAACTGGGGAGGGATAAAATCAAGTATTCACATCTATTTCTCAAGCATAAAATCTCTTTTTCTTCAGTAAGGAAACATTTTATTTTTCTGACCCTTCGAGTTGCTTTCTATTCACTTGCTAAATTCTACATGGCTTTTCCAAGTATTTGACTTGTATTTTTGCATCTATCTCCAGTTTATTGTTCATATACACTTAACATTTGCTCTGTCTTTTGCAACCTCAGTTTTCAGTGTTTTCTCCTAGTGGTAACTAGGAAATTAAATTTCTAAATCCAAAAATAGACTAAGGCTTTTAGGCTACATTTCTGACTTTGTCTGCAAAATCTTTTCACAGCACTTTGGACACAAAATCTAGCCGATACAATTTTTGCATAGGAATTCCAACTGTCTTGAAAAGCCTAGTGAAAAAGACCTTCTAAAGAAAGCTTCTGTATTTTGTATAATCAAATACTCTTGCATTTGATCCTAGAGTTGACAAGTGGTGGATGCTTTGAAGGTTTTCAGGGGGACCTCATGTACTCATAAGGTGTCTATTTCAGGCATCTAAGTCAGATGCCTGACATCTCTTCGTGGTCCTTAACAGTTAATGAACATTAAAGCTACACAGCCAAACTAGATAATTCTGAAGTAATTCCTCCAGGATCATGTGCAGGATGGGCACTTGGTCCTCAGAGAGGCTGCTCTGCTTTGCTTATTTACTATTAGCAAGTTGCATTATTTTCTACTATAAACATAATGCATCTCTGTCCCCCACTGATTTCAAGTGCATCTAAAATATCCATGTCATATTGTATATGCATACAAGTTTCTTTAGGAAAAATTAATACAAATGATGCAGTGTATAGAGATGAAACTTACTGTGTCTAATTCACCACATATCAAGGTCTGAAAACAAAGTTTTTACTGAACAGAAACAATATGCTTGTGGTAAAACGTGGGTCAGCCTGTGAATTGCGTAACCCCCCATGAAACTTCCTTGTCATCAGTGAGTCAGAAGAATGAAGTTAGCACGATTTCACTCAATTGTGGGTCTTTTGTTTGTTTTGTTTTGTAAGATTATCCTTTACCTGATGTACCTCTTACGATTTAAGAGATATAAAACTATATTTGAAAGAATGCTACTGAGCAGACCCACTTGTGTTATGTGGGATGTGCACCAAGGTATTCCTTGTGAAAAGCACTCGAAAGGTCCTTTGCCAGTGCAGTTCATAACTGAGCTAGCACATTTCTATGTACTCCTTCTTGGTTAAAAACAAGGTAGTTGTTATCCCAGCAAACAGAGTGATTACACAAACCAGCTCCCCCTTCCTCTATCTCCACTCTCCCCCTCACAAAGGAAAACCCAACCCAAACCAAAACAAACAACCCACTTTCATGTACTAAAACCTGGAATCCTAAAACTGTCATTACAAGAAGGTGGTATATTTCCTGAATCCCAGGCAGCTGACACTGGGGTCAATCTCTTTAATCATGGAAAGAGTGGGGAGTGGCTCCCACCTGGAGAGAGAAAGGAAATAGCATTCCTGTCATCCCAGATTGTTTAAGCATGTTGCTGATACAGCAATGCTATTGACAAGCAGCAGCTGTGGAGGGGGCTCTTGTTCCTGTATCTCCACTTGCAAAAAATTCCTCGAAGACAGTGTTGGATTTTATGGAACCAAAAATATGATAAAAATTGACTGATCTTGCTTAACATATGAAAGAACTGTCCTTTACAGAGCAAAGCATTTTCCTTCTAAATTATGTAAATCATTATGTTTTCTCTCTACAGATGAAAAAGAGTAAGAAAGTTTCCTGCAGAAAGAATCAGATTTTGAAACGCCTTAGCTTCCTGGAAGCACTTTAGGAAAAATGAACAACTACCCTTGTACTTGCAAAAGCCTGTAGCCTGTATGGAGAAACGTGGTGACCACAAAGAAATTATATCTCTACAATGGGAAATAAAGAAAAAAAAAAAGATAGAAACAACGATATAGAATGCATGCTGAAGCTGATGAATGGCAGAACACAGACAATTTTGGAAGCTCAGGTACAGATAAATTCTGTTCAGTCAGTGAAAAAAAGAACTTGCCACATTGATGAGAACAGTACAAGAGTCTGAAGAGACTAAAATAGAAGGAAAAAAAACCTGAATTCCTTGAGAGTCAAACTCTGAGAGGATCAAACGTGATAGATGGCAAAGGAGGAACTATCATGACTTGCTGTCAGGGAAATTGCTTTAGTTTTGTTTTATTGTGTTTCCTACTTTATTTCGTGCTTTTCTTTCAAGCACAGAAAATGAGAGAGGAAAAAAATTAAATTCAGGATAGTTTGGGGAATTTTGTGCCTCTTGTTAATGAACTTTTTTTACTGCTTAACTCTATTCTATCTCTTGGCCATCTCTTAGAAATTCTACTCTTCCATAAATTTCATATAATAACCATTTAAAAATTCTGAATGTTAGCAGAGATTTTGTTTACATTATTAGATCAGTGCTAAAAGATGCAAGAAATTGGTACATACTCAGTGGAGATAGACTCCTGGAATGTTCAGCTGCTAAAAATGAGATTTGATGTTCAATGTATGTGCAATCAATAGCTTTTCAAAGGTCCTATCCAAACTGGGTGGCTTTCCACAAATCTATGCCTTGTATTCCAAAAAAGTGAAACACAGGAAAAACATTTCAAGTAGTATTTCTAAATGGTTAAATACAATTTTCTTAGCTGACTTGGTTTCAGTATAGTGTTCTTCTTGTTTTCCTACAAGAAGTGAAAATGTTAGATCAAAGGTAGCCTGAAAATCTCTCATAGGATATTTAGGCAAGGCTTTCCTCTGAAACCACATCATTAAGAAAGTGAGAAGAGACTGACCAGAATGGGTTTAGGAGAGCTAAAAGGAAAGCTAGTAAAACCATTTATTTAATTAAAAATAAACTCTCAATATTCCTCCATTAAAAAAAAAAAAAAACAAAATAAACTGGGCATTCACAGTTATATTTGTATGAATTCACATATAACTAATAAAAATGTTTTAAAAAGAAAGTTTCAGACAAATTTAGTAACAAATAATGCTACAAGTCATGTGTAGGATGAAAAATGTGTTATAGATGTGAAAAAAGGGGCACTGATGGCTTTTCCCTGAGAATTAAGCCATTTCCAGAGATAATATATGGTAAGAACAGCTGCTGGTTTATTTATGAGAACATTATAAGTATATGTCCTTTTTATATACTGTTTTCTCATTCATTTCCACTGATTTTTTAAGGCTGTGTGTTTTGTTATTTTTTTAAAGAAATATAAACAAGCTGGTAAACAGACAACCTTTTTCTAACAGCAACATCTTGAGTGGGGGGTGGGAAGCAACCCCAACCTCCTCTGTGCACAGTCAGCATGAGTCCATAAGGACAAATGGTTTTACTTATTCACACACTAGTAAAATCCTCCCTGCAGAGCCAGGTTTAGCAGGGTCTGATTTTTGTGTTTTATTTTTGTTTCCCACAGATGTTGAAGATGCTAGAATGAGAAGGGCCTTTCCTAGTGGGAATTTTAGACAGGCTTTTCTCTGTAAACTGCAGCACTAAAACGTAAAAGAGCAAGATGGTTTGGGACATTTACTGAAAAAAAAAAAAGGCAGGAGGAAAAAAGCTTTTTCTCGAAAAAAGGCCAATTATTTGGTTTGTAATAATGACAAATAGTTATATCGGTGTTAATACCATACACTTTTTCTTCACTTTCTCCTTTTCATTTACATGGATAAAATCAGCCAACAGCTTGGAGATGTTTTGATGTTCAGCTCACTTCAGATTTCTCAAATGCAGCTGTCCGCATCTGAGCCTTTCGTGACCACCTCCCTCTGTATGAAATGGAGATAAAAGGACTAATGAAGAGTATAATACTTTAGGGTCACTGTAGATACTTACTTTAGGACAAGAGTAATCTTACCCTGAGTGTTGTGTTTTTTGACATGTAACTCTCAGGAGTGCAGCTGACTTGCTAAGGTGTGGATATCTGCATTCTAACTTCTGGGTTTGATAAGACAAATCCTGCCCTTGACATTCACCTTCTGGTCACAAAGAATGAGTTGCCTCAATCCATAAAGACAATTCAGTCAGATGAAAAGGGGAGAGACAGCAAAATAGAAAGGCAGTACTAGACCAATTCAAAGGAAGGCAATATCCATCAAAGCAGAGATGGTCACAGAGACATCTCTCTGAGTGACCAAAATATATCAACTATCTAACTTGGAAAAGGAGCAATCAAAGCAGTCTTCACAGGAGAACATACTGTAAGAGAAACAACTTGAAATAGTATCAGATAATGGAAGACAGATGCTTTTAAAAGAACCACAAAAAATGCAAACCTATGATCCCATTTTCTTCAAGGTGCTAACAAAAAAAAAAGGAAAAGTAGAAGAAAGGAGAAAAATAATGGAAAAAATGGTTAAAATAAGAAAAATCCCAAATTGCCTAAAACTTGAGGGCTTCTATGACATGAGACCTGATGAGATGCAACCCAGGACCCTGAGGAAATTGACAGATATAGTTGCCAAAATGCTCTCTTCATATTTGAAGAGTCATGGAAGCCAGGTGATCTCCCCAGTTACCAGAGAAAAGGAAACACCACATTCATTTTTAAAAAGGGGGACCCTGGTCGCTACATACAACCTGGCACTCAGGTTCACCTCAGTACCTGACAAGATCTTCCAGGAATTTATTTTGAAAGATGTAGAAGACAGGGAGGTGATTAGAGACAGACAACGTGGTTTCATCAAGGGCAAATCATGCATGAGTAAGCTAGTAGCCTTCTCTGAAAGAATGACTGTATCAGTAGACAAAGGAAGAGCTATCCATTTCATCTCCCTGGAGTTCTGCAAAGCCTTTGATATGGTCCCACGTTACATTCTTACCTCTAAATAGGAGAAGTACATGTTTGAGGTATGGACTCTTAGAATGAATGAGGTATTTGCTGCATGGTCATGTCCAAAGAATTACAGTTAATGACTCTAGGAAAAACTGGAGACCAGTGATGAGTTATGTCTCTCAGGAGTATATATATGGACCAGGTATAGACTGGGACCAGTACTGCTTAACATCTTCACCAGGGACACAGACAATGAGACTGAGTTCATCCTCTGCTAATTTGTGCATGACACCAAGCTGTGTGGAGCAGTAAATTTGCTAGAGGGAAGGAATACCATCCAGAGGGACCTTGAAAGGCTTGGGAACTGCATCCATGGGAATCTCATGAAGTTCAACAAGACCAAGTGTAAGGTGCTACACCTGGGTCAGGGCAGACCCTGTATCAATACAGTCAGGGAGATGAATGAACTGGGAGCAGCCCTGTAGAGCAAAACCTGGGGATACTCTTGGAAGAAAAACTGGACATGAACCATCAAGGTGCACTTGTAGCCCACAAAGCCAAACATATTCTGGGCTGCATAAAAAGAAGGGTGGCCAAAAGGCTAAGTGAGGTGGCTTTTTTTCTCCTTTATTCTGCTTTGATGAGAACCCATCTGGATTGCTGTGTCCAGCTCTGGAGTCATCAGTACAAGACAGACATGGATCTGATAGAGTGGATCCAAAGGAGGGCCTTGAAAATCATGAGGGCTTTCTTATGCAGAAAGACTGAGAGCACTGGGGGTTGTTCTGACTGGAAAAAGAAGGCTTCAGGGAGGCCTTCAGTGTATAAGGGGACTTGTAAGAAAGCTGGAGAATTTTTACCAAGCATGTTGTTGAGGGACAATGCGCAATGGCTTTAAACTGAAAGAGAATAGACTGGACATAAAAAAGACATTTTTTGCAATGAGGGTGGAAATAAAGTAGAAGTGCTTGCCCATAGAAGTTGTGGATGTCCGATCCCTGGAAGTGTTCTAGGCCAGGTTGGATGAGGCTTCAAGTAATCTTGTCCAGCGGAAAATGTTCTGGCCCATGTCAAAGAGTTGGAGTAGATGACTTTTTGAAATGTCCCTTCCAACCCCAAAAATTCTATAACCCTATGAAAGCTACTGGGGTTGAAAGTTTCAGTTAGAAAGACAAGTACTCCATAGTTTCTATTAATGTAATTCCTTTTCTATAAATTCTCTAAGTTATTGGAAATAAAGTTCATGTTTACTTTTCTTCATATCCAAAAATATAATTATCAGAAATGTTTAAAGCTAAAGCAGACATTTTCTTTCTTTCAGTCTCCTCTCATTGTGACGTTGGTTTCAGAATCACTTCATATTTGTTTCTTCTTTAAAGTCTCAATTTAGTATTTAGTTTCATAAGTATTTAAGAGTCTCTACAAGATTCAGACATTATCAACTGTTATAGAAATGTGCTTAAGAATAGTTATAGGAATCAGAATAGGAATAAAAGTAAGGGGAAAGAAATATTAAAATATAGATTTATCATATTCCACTGTTTAATTGTTTTTACACCAACATCTGAAAACTGAATTCAATTTTCTAATTTGCTCTAGGAACTTAAAGTCTCTTCAATGATACAAATAGTTGTAAACACACAAAGCTAGGGGTTTTTGCTTTTGCAATATTACAGAAGTTAAAATCAGCTGAAATATGCAGGTATGTGTTTAGTTCATTATTTCCAAAGAACTAAGCACCACAAAATATGTGGATTATAAGGAGGGGCCGGGGGGCTGGAGGTGGAGCCAAGCAAGATAGGAAAAACACAATCCTAACATGAAAAACATACAAATAAAGAGGCCTTCAGCTTTACACTGGAGGGTGCCAAACATAAACTTTGATTTGAATAAAGGCTATACATCAAAGAAACAGAGCTTCAGATATAGTTCTGCTTTCCCTGAGTCAAACCCAGGCCCTGTAACAGAAGGAAAAATTAAAAGCTGTCTCTGTTGGAATGAATTCGGGAGAAAAGTCAAGTAATGTGAAGAATTTGAACTTTCATTGGCTTTGAAAACAGTTCAAAAAACCATTACTCCCCATATCTTTTTCTCATTGTGCTTGTTACCACAGCAGACCTTCAGCAACAGAAATCCCTCTGCAGAACTAAGACAGTTGGTTGTCCCAGGTCAGAGCACCAGCAATGAAGACAGCTGAGCAAATTGGGCACATCTTAACATTTGAGCAGGAACAAAGGATTTGCTCCAAGTCAAGTCTTGAATCTGGTTTGATGACTCACAGATATATCAGTTACATCCAGATGACAGAATCTGACCATGATCTAAACTTTACTGAGATTTCTGAGAGTTCTTAGAATTTTCTAATTGAAAGCAGTGACAGTTTCTCAGTTTGACTTTACTGATATTCAATAAAATACATGTCTGTTGAACTGCTTGTCTCTTGTTGCTTCCTGTTGAGACCGTACTGGGTGACTCACTGGTTTGGCTAATGAACAAAACATATTTTAAAATAATTCTGCTTGAACTATATGAAGTTTTTTATGTTTATCATCTTCATTAAAAAAGATAAATATTTTCCTTAGCTAAAATGAAACAAATTATTTTCTATCATTTTTAGAGACAAAATAAACCAAAGTATATGAAAGCCTAGATTTAGAAAGACTGTGGATTTGCTTTAGGTACTGGAAGACTTTTATTTAGGAATATTGTTGTGCTTTTTCCCCATGTGACTAAGAAGTCTCTTCTGATTCACATTTGACATTTTCATAGATACCACTTTGGCTACCAACCTCTAGTGTGTTCCGGCTGACATTCATTTTTTTCTTCTTGGAACTACTTTTTCAAAATATAGTCATTCAGCTATTAACTAAAGCAGAGAAAACAAATGAATTTGAAATCTGTGGCTGAAGAGAGGTGATGTGACATTTGAGTTCCAGCATTAATTTGCTTAATTATTTATATAGAGACAGAGACTACCAACAATCAACAACCAACAGAGAAAATAACTCTTCTTAACTTGTGAAGTCCAATAGAGTCTAATACAGGACGGAGGATCCAGTCTTAATGTGTTGTGGGTGATACAAGACATTAAAGGATGTTTACTAGGATATCACTGGGTTTGATGTGTGCTTCAGTGGCTACACTATTGGATAAGAGGCAGCCACTGCTGGAATCTAATTTGTGAATCGAATAGCTTTTCCTCAACTTTTTGAATGTTTTTTTGTTCCTTTTCTTTTTCCTTGCAGACATTTTTTGTAATTATTTCAGTATCTTTTCATAGCAAATTTCTTCGTAAAGGAACAAGTAAAAAAAAATTGTTTCAATTGTAACAGGAAAATTAGACACTTCTCTTTCCTGCTTTTCACAACTTTCAGTGGGTCAGCTTACTTTTTTAGGTTTCTCATAAGTTAAGAAACCAACAATATAAAAGAGTAGTCTCTCCTAATCTATGTCAACTGATATACATTCACTCTTCTAGGTATTATATTTTTCCTTTCTTATGAAAAACAGTCTTATCATTTTCTTAACTGTCTCATTTCACATCATCAGCTTTGGAAGCAACTTCTTCCTCAACTTCTTTCTTCTCTGCTTCTAGTGTGCTTCTTTATGATATCTCTGTTAATTTCAAGACTTCTATTTCTAAAATGGAAGGTATCTGATTTGTATTCTATGTATCTCTCTCTTAGTTTTACTCCCAACAGAAAGATGAAACAAAATTAGCACAGAAGAAATGACACCATGTTCTATATTTATACAGATATTAAAAGATAAAAAAATCAAATCTATACAATGATTTTTTGTTTTGTCTTAGGATATTCAATACTACTTCAAATAATTTTAGGCTTTATTATCCAAATAGAAAATATTTGAAAAAGCCTGAAGAATATCCTATGATATATAGTAATTAGTGCAAAAAATTATAGTTAGAACAAGGCATTCTTTTATAAGAAAAAATTCTCCCTTTTAGTTATGAAAGAAAACCCTTTGTGTACTGGCACAATCACCTCACCTTCAACACACGTTAGGCTATAGTACCCTATATAGAAACTGGCAGCTTCAGGTCAGCAAAAGAACTTTTTGTCTTCAAAATCAGCATAACTGGCTCAATGTCTTTTTTTTTTTTTTTCTTTCATTATACTGTACTTTCATTTTTCATTGATACTATATTCAAATTTGAACTCTTCCAAGTGGTTATATTTTGTAAAGATTCAGTTCTAATCTATCATCCTTGTTAAAACAGAAGTATCTTTCTGAAAGCATTTCTACTTTTCAAATTATTTACACTGGTTGAAGGATGAAACAAACAGAAAAAAATAGGAACTCTCTTTATGTGACACAAGGGACTTCATTTGTCACAGAATCTCACCAGAAGTCAAAAATTCAGAGTCACAATTGTACGCCTATAGTTTCATTTTCCCATTCTACTGATCTCTCCTCTACCTCCCCCCGGTTCCTTCCTCTAGAAATATGAGTGGATCTTTTCCTTACTTTGTGTCATGTTTAAATCTTTATCCTAAAAAAAAATTAGTTAACATCAAATTATTCTAATTTGGTACATGGATATTGGTATTGGTTAAATACATATCTTGTGACTGATTTGTTGACAGTGAATTCAAATGATCGTTCTGGAAGTAATTTCTTGAGAAAATCCTTGGGAGGAAATTAACCTGATTTTTTTTATCACTTACCAACACATTGATGCAGCATAATGTAGAAAATATACTAGCAACCTGTCATGAGAACAGTTTACCAATCAACAGCAACTGAGATATACTCATGGTGTCTTATAAAAAAAAGTTTGAAGACAATTGGGATATGAAGAATGTACAGAAGAAATTGAATCCTCCTTTTTTTTTTTTTTTTTTTTGTTTCTTGAGGAAAGAGCAAGGTTTGATTCATAGTACAATAAGGAAAACAGAAGGAAACTCTTCATGCTGCAGGTGATAACACTTTGAAAAACTGCTCATAATACATACAAAGAAAAATCCCACAACTGGTTGTGAAATATCTTTATGGTATACCCGAGCCTGAAATTCCTTTTGAAACATAGGAATGTAAATCATCACTTCATCTCACAAAGCTATTAATTTGTAAGTGGCAGTGTTTCCTTCTTCATCACATTTTAATTGGAAGTAGTGTCTATTATGATTTCTTTTAAGCTAAGTGTTCTCAGTAGATGCACAAGGGGTCAGTTTTCTCATATGATTTCAGATTTGGAATTTTTTTTTTCAGCGTCACCAGACTCAAAGACAATTGTAGGCATGACATAGATATGGAAACACTCCTCTCTCTCAGATGCTGCCATTTATATGTACAGGGCTGAAGGCTGTGAAGAAACTTGATTGGGAAAACTCAGGATCTTTGAGGAACTAAACCATAAGCAGTGGGGTTTTCACGCCACATAGGTCAACACAGACACACTCAACGTAAGTTCTTGATTTGGATCTAGCTTTGTATTATTTCAGGTGCATCAAAACTCTGCTTCTACTGGAAACCGGCTGAAATGGGAGGTTTAGAGGCAAAATCCTGGATTACACTGTTAATCAGAAATTTTTCCTGACCTATTTTTAAGAACTATTTTTATAAGCATTTCAAGTTATGCATATTTTTCTCTGTCTTCTGCTTAACCTCTAACCTTCTTCATGTCTTCAATCAATTAAATGTTGTCTTGCTTCCTCACCCCAAATCTGGACACTAGAAGAGTTCAGTGAGGAAACACAAGAGCCATAAATTCGTAATTCATACAGGAAGGAGTTACAAGATAGTGCTCCACACAAAGTTTCTCACTTTATTTAGTTATGTGGTACTAAAAAATCAATTATTCTTATGAAAATCCTAGAAAGAAATGTTCTTAAATTAAAAGAAGTTGTGACTGACAAATAAATATAATTCTGAATTAAAACAGATTATTCAGTCACACCAGATGCATGTGTTGACTGGTTTTGATGGAAACTTGACATGCTGAGACACCCCAGCATGAGTGCTTTCTCTGTGTCTTTAACCAGATTTTGTATGAATATAAATCTCAGTCTACCACATAGTTTGGGGTGTAAAGTATATGAAATACAGAAGTGTATTACATATAGCAGAACTAAGTTTCTCCAATACTTTTTTGCATTACCTGTTTAACTCTGCATTCAAACATATAGTTTTCTTCTTTTTTTATATGCTGAGAACAATTGTGCACACATGCTTCTAAGCTCCCTGCTGGCATAGCGATAACCTGCAGAGAGATATTTATTTAATGCTACACTGAGCAGATGAAACACTACACAATAACAGCTTCTCCTCCTGAATGTAAACAGGAAAAAACCTTATAAGTGGTCTGTACTCTTCAGAAACTCGTTTTCTACATTTGGATAGACTGCAACAATTTTCTCTTATAAATTATTTAGTTTTCCTTAATGGTTCAATGTACCTCTGCCTATTTTCTTCAAAACAAGAAGGAAAAAAATGCTTTTATATATGTCGTGGTTTGACACTGGCCCAATGCCAGGCACCCACGAGAGCCGCTCACTCACCCTCCCCTGCCACAGCTGAGCAGAGGAGGGAAAGGTGAAAAAAAAATTAAAGCTTCATGAGTGAGATAAGGACTGGGAGAAACACTTCAAGGGTGAAACAGGCTCAACTTAAGTTGCGAAGGGAATTTATTACTAACAGAATCAGAGGAGGATAATAGGAAGTAAAATAAGCCCTTAGAACACCTTCCCCCCGCCCCCAGCCTCTCCCTCCTTCCCACTGACAGGACAGGGACACAGGACATGGGGGTTTGGTCAGTCCAT